>VWPW01004823.1:0-112850 GCA_013389825.1 Crypturellus undulatus | reverse complement strand
ATCCTGGGATGCATTAAGAGGAGCATCTCCAGCAGGTCAAGGGAGGTGATCTTACCCCTCTACTCAGCCCTGGTGAGGCCACATCTGGAGTACTGTGTCCAGTTCTGGGCCCCACAGTACAAGAGGGATGTGGAGCTGCTGGAGAGAGTCCAGCGCAGGGCGACTGGGATGATCAGGGGCCTGGAACATCTGCCCTGTGAGGAGAGGCTGAGGGAGCTGGGCCTGTTCAGCCTGGAGAAGAGAAGGCTGAGAGGGGACCTCATCAGTGTCTATAAGTGCCTCAAGGGAGGCAATGAGGAGGATGGGGCTGGCCTCTTTTCACTGGTGCTCACTGACAGAGCTAGAGGAAATGGCCACAAACTGAGGCATAAAAAGTTCCACGGGAACTCAAGGAAGAACTTCTTGACAGTGAGGGTGACAGAGCCCTGGAACAGGCTGCCCAGAGAGGTTGTGGAGTCTCCTTCTCTGGAGATCTTCAAGACCCGCTTGGATGCAGTCCTGTGCCACGTGCTCTAGGTGGCCCTGCGTGTGCAGGGGGGTTGGACTAGATGACCTCAAGAGGTCCCTTCCAACCTTAGGTATTCTGTGATTCTATGATTCTATGATTTCCTACATGTTTTTTTTCAGTTGTTATACATGATTTTTACGTTGTTAGGCAGTTCCTCACCTATGAATTGTGTTGGGAATGACTAGTTTTGCAACTGCTGGAGTGTCTCACTTGCAAGGTGACTTCTTATTTCCGCTGCTCTTACGATGTGTATTTTGTGATTTTGGTAACACTCATTTTCTTAAGGGCCATGAAATTATCCCTACCTTTTACATTATGCCTCTGCCAGCTTCATACACATTTTCTGCAGAAGTCCAAGCAAGGCAAACTATGATCCTACTAACTCTTGCTCATAAAATATTCAGATTCAATTAAAAGAAACAGTGAACAAGGTGGAAAGGAGAGCCTGTGTTTTACCGCAGCTCAAGGGTAATAAAAATTGTCACCCTACCAATTTACACAACATAACGTGGTGATAATCTCTAAAAAATACATGATTTCCACAGCAATCTTTGTGAAGTTTGTGCTCATTTCTGTTTTGCTTTCTTCTGTTTCACCGAGATGCAGAACATCTGGCCTAAACAGTTCACACCATTGTGTTAGATGAAGATTTATAGAATTATAGTGATTAAAAAGGAAAAGTACTTTACAATAAACTGATACATCTACCAAGTGTCAATATTTACTTTCAGAAACCTTTTGATGACTTATAGAAAAATAGATTTTTCTCCTTTCCTCCCCATTCTACTTGACTGAAATCAATATTGAAAAAATAAGCAGAAATATCACATTTGGCGGTTCTCTTTCAGGACATTGCAGTCTAGGTACTGGTAAGGCAAAATGATGACCTTTTACTGCTTATTTTGATATTGATCTATCTTTGTGTCATCTGTTCATTCTGTGGTCTGTTGTTAGGTGTCAGTAAGGCCACAGTCCCTATTGCTGCCCATGATTGCTGTGTGTATACAGCTGTGTTTGTTTGCTATGTTGGCATGCACAACATATCTGTAGAAATTAGATATCACCTTTCCAGAGAACCTTTTTTTCTTTCTTTCTTTTTGGACAAGGGGAGGCGGAATCTATGTCCTCAATGGATATAACTATTTATTTTGGCACAAGCATAAAATTTCCTTCAATGTAAACTGCAAGAGCAAATGCATCACATCAAGTTTTAGGAAAGAGTAAAAACAAGAGAACCTCGCTTTTATTTTGCCTTCTTTTATTTCCTTCACAAAATGTGCCCAATAAAAATAAAACCAGAATGAGCAATGATAAGAACATTCCTTAGAAGACACTATGTAAATAATGTAAATGTTATTTTTAAAGAGGCTTTTTTCTTTCTTTCTTCTTAGGGCTAATTTTCTTATGTGAAAAAAAATGCATTAAGTATCTGGGAGAAAAATAGTGGAAAGTAAAACTCATCCTTCCATAAGCCCCATATTGGGATTTACCACAGATCTCATTTTAAAGAATTGAAAATCTTGGATGCTTTAGACTTTCTAACTTAAAGTCTACAGATTTTCAAAACATCCCTACTTGAGATCTCCCAGAAACAGTGTTAGCAAATGAAATGTAAAAAATCCTTTGAAGAAGCAGAATAGTTGGTAGCTTGCTGCCTATGTAGAACTTAATAGAACACTTTATGCAAAATATCCAATGAAGTCAAAAGAAATTTTATGGGAAGTATTTAATAACTTCATAAAAATCATAAAAATGTATTTACCTAGAACATGTACAAGTCTTGCATAGTTATAAAGCTCTGATTATGTTTTCCCACCTCTGAGAATGCCATGATTCTGCACCACCAGCCTGGCAAGCTCCTCTAGAAACCCTGAAATATTCGATCTGTCTGAGGAGATATTGATTCTTTTCTCTTTTCAGTCACCTACTTTCATGAAACTTGCAACATAACCTTGCTCTTTCACTGGAACTGGCCAACAGGTTAAAGGCAAAGGAACCACAAGACTTAGACATAGAAAACTGCCATGATCAGGTATTCTTCCTTTCTTCATGAAATCTATTAAAGGATAAACTTTATTTATCAAGGATATAATTAAGTTACCAGAGAAACAAAGTTGTTCCAGAAGAGTTAATTCTGAATACATCTGAGGATAAATTACATCTCAATACAGGAATGAACTTTGAAGAAAATTTTAGCCAGCTCATGAAGAAGAAAAAAGCAGGCGACAAAATGCACATAATTTAATATAATGATTACACTTCTAAGGGTTTCAGGGAGCAAACCATTTTAAAGAAACCATTTTAAAGAATTGCCTGCATTAGCTTACTTAGAGCATCCAGTTTAGCACCACCCCCCTCAAAAAAAAAAAAAAAATGTCATGGATTATTACTTTTCCAGGATGACTTTGAGGAATATTAATGTAATGGCAGTCAGGAGAGGACAGAGTAGCCGTCATCCAACAGCTAAAAAGATCTACTAGTTAGCATAGAAAAATTTGAGCAACCTTCAGTGTACAGAGTACGGTTGCTGTAATAAAAAAAAAAAGGCAAGAAGAGCATTGGATTGTATTGCTAGAGGGCATACAATATAAATCAAAGTGGTTGATATTGTGTCCGTGAATGCTATAAATTGAACCTTACTTAGAATGGTATATATAGTACTCGCATTATATTTTACCAAGGGTATAACTGGCCCTGAAAAGACAGTACAGTATATTAACACATGGACTAAAGTCAATTGCTACAGATTTTTGCGTTAATAAGAATTACAGAAATAAATAAACTTTATATGGCTTCTTTAATTAAAAGCTATTCTTTCATAGACTTGCACTACAAGCCATCTCTCGGCAGTAACTATGAAACCTGCTGCAAGTTAAGCTTGCATTTCTGTAGTGTGTGAGGATATCAAGTCTATTAATTACCAGCTCACACTAAAAAGACAGAATTCAGACTCTCAGCAGTGCTGAAGAAGGTGGCCTACCACAATAAAAAAGGGCTGATTCCAAGTAGCAGGTGCCCTCATAAGTCCCAAGTGAGACTCAGTCCAATCTAGCAGTATAGATCTCTGCCAGGATACCTCACAAGTAGATAATCAATGACCTGGGATATTCTGAATAATTAAAACTAATCTTGCACCTATCCTTTGCAATGAAATGTAGATATATGGGGTTTGCTAGACATTAAAAGCGGAGAAACAGTGACATTACTGCCTTGTACTTTGAAACAAGGTCTTCAGACTACAGGAAATGCTGCATTTAATGTTTATTCTGTTACATAGAATCTGGGAAAAAGCTTCTATACATATGAGCAGGAGAGGGGGAAAAAATTGCTTATGAGGTTTTCTATTTATTATGTTTTTGCTCTGGGAATTTGAAACTGAAATTTTCTTCTGTATTATTTTGTAAAATAAATTTAATTCCTCCATCCATCAAATAACACACACAGCACTGGATTAATTTAGATTAAGGGAAACAACAAGAAACAAACAAACAAAAAACAAACAAACAAAACCCAGAAAAGTTCAAGGGACATTACTCTGCGTGCCTTTTCTATAGAGCTGTTAGCAACTCTTCCAATCAAAATGGCCTGAGAACTCAATCTGTAAGGAGAATTCTGAAATTTAAGGGTGTAATAGATAAGAGGAGGATCATAATTTCATAATTGCAATTACAGATCTACACTCACCAATTTATTGTTGTTGGTTTGAGTAACCATGAGTGAACTGCTCACCACTATCGATTTTTACATTTTCCTTTTCCTCTTTAAAATCTGCTAAACATTCTTTTATTGGGAAAACTACAAATATTTTCAGATTTTGCATGTATTAAAAATGGATAGTAGGTTATGTTTTATCCCAGTAACACTGACAATGACATTTTTGCCTTCAAATCTTTCTCAAACTATTTGTTGGTAATGATTTAATATATAACTTTCTTATTTGAATACTTTTAAATTCAAGACCATTCTGAAGTATGTTTCTTAATGTGAGCAACAAGGAAAGAGAATTTTCTGTGTATGTCATTTTATCCATGTACATAATAACAAAATTATCTATTTAGTGTGAGGAAAAATAATAAAGCCAATATTAGATTGGAAAAAGAAAGCATACCGTGTAGAATTATTTTGTCCTTTCCTATAGTTTCTTTCATAAGGATAGAGTTCTATTAAACTCCAACACTATTACAACTTCTCTCATCTGACATAAAATCCATACCCATAGGAACTTTGCAAATACTCTCTCAAAAGACAAGTTCTTATGGTGCAGTATCGTAAAGAAAATGTGTACAAGATGATGACTTTACACAAAGGGCTTGCCAGAGCTTTCCAAAGCACATTGATCTAACATGCAGTTTTCAGTGTGATATTTTAGATGATTGAAATATTCATGTAAGCCATTATAAAGGGTCCCACTACTGGGATGGGTATATTTAGGGCACTACTTGTAACTTTAAGATTATATAAAGGCATATGGTCTGATAGCATGAAAATCCCGTTAAAACTTTGTTTCTCAGAAAAAAAATCAGAAGAGTGCTCACTGCATTTTCTCCAAAAAATAAAAAATAAAAAAAAATTAAAAGAGAGAAAGATTGATCTATTTATAGCAGCAAAGGAAATATTCATGTTATTAACAGTTCTATCTTGTTCCATTTAATAATGAATATGTCTAATTTATTTGGAAAACAGCTATCTTTTGAAAGAGTAGGCAAACTTTAAAAGAAAATTCCTAATTTGGATATGCTAACATTCAATGGGTCACATTTTAATTCAAAGGGAATGAGGAAATGGAAGATGGAAATTTAGCTGTTGTACAGAGACTGTTATCCTTCATTTCCCACCTCTGGAAGTGAAGAGGTTGGTGAAGAGAGTTGGGTAAGAAAGCTAGACCTTTCAGAGGAAAGAGCAATATAGTAAGAAGTGAAAATATAGATGTGCATTCTCAATGGCATGTCTTGAAATACCACAGCGGTATTAGCAGAAAAACAAACAAGCAAATAAAAGCAAAACAAAAAACCCTCAAAACTTCATATATCTCATTTTTACTTCAAGAAAAAAATTATGAAACCCTGGAATTGAGATGAAGCGTAAGGAACTTCCACTGTGAGTTGCTACAAATGAGGAGTCCATGATTGAAAGTAGCCTCACTTCCACTGTAAATTTAATCTAACATAATATTATAATCACCAAAGCAAAGTTATTTTAAAGCCTGAGGTGCTTTATGCACTGTGTTGAATGAAAGCTATTTTCAACCAAAGAAGTACTAATTCCTTGATGCTCAAGGAGATTTTGTGGCTTGCATCACATAAGAGTTTAGATTAGATTATTTTAGTGATACTTTCCAGACTATGACTATTAAAATTACCTTAATTACTCTTTATTTGCTCATAAATTTTTTTTGAAATTATCTTTTACAAATCAGCTTAACTTTCATAAAGACAGCTGATTTAAAAATAATATCCCCTCTTTTTGAAATACTTGATAAACATACCTTCCTGTCAAACAGCAAAATAAAAATAACAGTTTGTGAGTATTCACGTGTGGTTTACAGAAAACTTGTCATCCAAGGCACAGAAGTATTATAAATTAATTCAAGTTTATCCTTTATGAGATTTTTCTGTTTCCTCTGTGAGTGTTTAAAGTCATTTCTTTAGTGCCTCTTTTTAAGATTCCTTTTACTGCCTTTCCAACTGCACATGCCCTCTCCAGTCCTTAAATTGTATTACTACATTTATTGAAAGAAATCAAATCCAAATAAACAATTAGAATTAAAAGGTAATTGCTAGGTTACTGCTGTATCTATAGATTTCAGCCCCCCAAACAGTTATCATTCAAACTTGTGAGACTTCCTTGGATCCAAATTCTACCAACTGGCCTTTTCAACTTTAATAACACATTTGGGGCAAATTAATTTTTATGAAAGCTTCTTTTTCTTTCTTATGAAAAGCATCTGAGACACATAAAAGGCATCTTAGAGCATCTACACATATGATTACCCAAGAGAGTCAGGTACTTTTAGAGTATATATAATGAAATATTTTTTTCTCTTGGGTAATTATGTTTATATCAAAATGCTTACTGATAATTGGGAAATCTCATCCACCATCTACTTAAAGTGTTGTTTTTTTGTTTGGTACATGAGGAAATTACCTGGAAAAAAAAAGGGAAATAAATAAATAAAAATAAAATTGCCAAGGATTGCACAGAATGTTCTTTCATCATCATTCATTGCAGAAGCTGGATGGATGAAAAACACAGAAACATAAGGAGAAGAGATGAAAGGAGGATTGTAAAGGAAGACGGACTTCTAAACTGAGCTCTGTGATCTCTCTCTATTTCTCCGTAATGGGCATCCCCCCTGACTCGCCCAGCTCTATGTTAAGTAATAGGCATGTGACATTTTCTACAGAAAGAATGCCAAGAACAGGCAGAGAAGACTCTGTGCTGTCCATTAGGATGAATCAGCTCATTAAATAAAAATTAACTCTAACTTTCATCTCCAAATTGAAGGAAACAAAGTTTTTCTGAGGGGTGAATATATATATATATTATATATATAAAGTCCTTAGTGCATATGTATAAAGCAGCCCTTAGCCATGATTATGAAAAAAGTTATGAACACTAACTTCACAGGTTTTTGTGCTTATCTGTCTCCTCAGAAACCTATTTTCCACGGGCCTGGTGAGGACAACAACTTCTTCAGCCAACACCCTCATTCATCAAGCTTGACAAAGGACACAGCAGTTTTGATGGGAACATTTCAGTCATAAAACGACACCTACAATCAATCGAGATTCCTTCTGAGCTATTTTCCTGAAAACTCATTAGTATTAATGTAGCATTAACTATGGATGCCTCTAGCAAATAAAGCGATGAAAAATTGCCTGGTGGTATCATTGTTTTCCCTACTATTGTGGCTGCCTGCTTGCTTTACCTCTAGTCGCATTGGATATGGGTGGATTTAGACTCCTTGCTTAAGACCCTTCGTGCCTTAGTAACAAGGCCTTGGGTGCAGCATGGAAGTATGACTTCTCTCCACTCCTTGTAGCACCAGATGTGAGCTACCTACAGTTTCTTATCACTTGCTTCACAAAAATAAAGTCAAATTTTTGTATGTCAGTAAAAAAATAAACCTTAGCTCAAGGCCATAAACAAAGTTCTCTGTCACTGTAGCCTGTCACTGACAGATAAATTCCATGCTTGTTCTCCTGATCCTTCACTTAATTGTTCCTCACTCCTTTCTAAGGATTCCAACTGTGTTTCTTTATTGTATAGGTATCTACTACTGGGTTGACTGAATGTTATACAAACGGTTGGAGCACCTAAGTATTTGCTGTTGTGTCAGCCTTAAACAATGAATGACAGTTGCCAAAATTTTTTGCCATGTCCTTTTTTCAAGAAGTATTCGTGAAATAATGAGACTGAAAACAGAGAACAGGAGAATCACAGTCCAACACAAAGATATCTGGGTTGATTTTACCCAGAAACAGGAAAAAAAAAAAAAAAAAGGACAAAAAAGGCATAAATTGCCACATAATACTTCATATTACATAAAAAAGCCACATAAATAAAAATACATAAAAAGCTAAAAAATACCTCAGCTTGTAACTAGAGAACTTAGTGGGCATGATTGTTGTTTTAATTCTGCTTCAAGGAAAGTCTGAATCTGATTTTCCAAGACATATTCAGAGGCAGTGTGTCTTACACCTATCAGAGGGCAGAATCAGCTCTATTGGCCTTATTGACTTTAATTTGAGCTCTTCTTTTTACAGTCAAGATAATCTTGCTATCTCTTCCCCATAGATCTAATAGTAATTTCTCCTCACTTAGTGAATAAAATTGGTGCTTTGATGAAATGAGTATTCCTTATTCTTGCAGTCTCACCAGTGTTGTCTTTGTGGTTACAGGAATGGTAAATCTTTCAGTTTATCATCACTAGAAAGTACTCACTTTAAATATAGTTAAAGCAAAGCTATGATCTTTGTAATGTGAAGTTCAGTTTTCAAGCATTTGCCAAGAAAGAGTATATTTGTTTTCACAAACATCAGAATAATATGCAAAATTAAATTAACTGAAATAAAGAGCTGTGAAAAAGCTACAAACTACTTATTGTATATTAATGCTAGGTATCAAGTTAAGAATTACTGTACTTTGATTCACTGATGAAAAATTATAAATGGTATTGTCATAGCTCCACCAATGAGAAAGCACTGGATTTATGGCATTTGTGCACTACCATGATGAAAACTTTATCAGAATTTTGATGGACAAAAGGAGATACCTTGTAAGAATATGGTTTGGCAAAGTCTCATACATGCTTTATTTCTAGTACCTGTGATTCTTGTGGCTTTTTTCAGGGACAGCTATTTAAGGCAAAGAAATTGCTTATTCAAAAATCCGGCAATCAGCTGTATTCAAAGCGAGGATAACCCACAAAACTGTTACACTTACTGTCCCTAGCTCTGTATGAGTTCTTCCATTTAACAAAAGAATTTTCAAAGCTCTTGAGGTAGGAAAGAGGAGAGAAGATTGTGCAGCGGGAAACATGCACACTTCTCTATTTTTAACAGCAATATTGGGAGTTTTATACCCTTAGTGATTAGTCACATAATCCATCAGTATAAAAATAATTATTACTTGCAGTACACATATCACAGCCTCATGCAGGACCATCATCATGTAGAAAGGAGCCACTCACTCTTTTCAAAAGCAGTCCCTGGGGTTTACAACCATTTCCCTGTGCTACTGCCAAATGTTGGCAGGGCTGGTGGAAAGCCAGTCTGGCTCAGAAATACATGAGTTTGAAGGAATCAGGTGTGTAAATATGTTGAGAGCACAACCAAAGGAAAAAAAAAAAAAAAAAAGATAGCAATATAGGGAAAAAGCAAAGAGGCTCAGGATCTATGTAAGATGTGAGCTTGACATCACAGCTTTTAAGCAGATTCTTTTCAAAACAGCCACTACTATCTACAGAACATGTGAGATTTAAGCTAACATATGCTTCATTTTTCCTTAATGCAAGGTGATGATTTCAGATGCATTTCAACAGCAGTTCTAATTTTCCTTAAAAGATAGAGAATCATCTTTCTAAGTAGCTGAGAGGGCATGTGACTTTTTATTACTGATAGCAACATACCTTAACCAAGGATTTAAAATTCCAGGGATTCTTCTGTCTTCAAAGACTGATGAAAGGAAGAATAATTTACCTGAGAAATAGGCAGACAGATATAATGATAGAAATCAGTGTTTCACAATGTGGCTGTTTGAGAATTTTTTAAGGAGAATTATTTTTGAAAGGGAAAATGGTGACTCACAGAGAAGTTTTCTCAAATCTGGAGTAGAACTAATTATCAAAATATATAAAAACAAAAGATAAGGGGTTAAGTTTTCAGCTTTGAAAAACTGTCAATGGGATCATAAACCTGTATTTCACATACTGTAGGTGACTGAAAACATTGCAAAAAAATTAATTCCCATAGACACAAAACACAAATTATAAATACCAAGACTACACAGAATCACATAGGTTGGAAAGGTTGGAAGGGACCTCTAGAGATCATCTAATCCAACCCCTCTGCTCCAGCAGGGACACCCAGAGCACGGGGCACAGGGTGGCATACAGGAGGGTTTGGAAGATCTCCAGAGAAGGAGACTCCACAGCCTCTCTGGGCAGCCTGTGCCAGGGCTCTGTCAGCCCCAGAGTAAAGATGGAGATGGAACTTCCCATTACCCCTTGTCCTATCACTGGCCACCACCATCCTCCCTGCATTCATCCTTTAAATATTTAGAAATATTGATCAGATTCTTCTCTAGACTGAACTAGCCCAACTCGCTTAGCCTTTCCTCATAAAATAGATGCACCAGTCCCTTAATCATCTTTGTCACTCTGCACTGGACCCTCCCTCGAAGCTCCACGTCCCTCTTCTACTGGGGAGCTACCCCCAGTACTCCAGGTGCGGCCTCACCAGAGCTGAACAGAGGGGCAGGATCCCCTCCCTCCACCTGCTGGCAACGCTCCTCCTCATGCAGCCAGGATCCCATTGGCCTTCTTGGCCACGAGGGCACCTTGCTGCCCCATGGTTAACCTGTAGTCAACCAGGACTCCCAAATCCCTCTCTGCAGAGCTGCTTTCCAGCAGGTCAACCCCTAATCCGTACTGGTGTCTGAGGTTATTCATCCCCAGATGTAGGACCCTGCACTTGTCCTTGTTGAACCTCATGAGGCTTCTCTCTGCCCAACTCTCTAATCTGTCAAGGTCCCTTTGACCTTGCAGTCTGGGAGAATCTAGACCTTCCCTCTGAACTTCCAATAGAAAGAATTCTTATTTTCTTGCTAAATCTGTTCATAATAACATTTCTTCTTCATTCACTTCTGAGGATTTTTCTTAATTAATTCAAAACATGTAACTGAAATAATCCTCCATAAAATATTGAAATTGGATCTTACTTGCCAAAAAGGCATTTCCTTATCCTCATAGATTGTTTTTAATGAATATTTATCACTTGCTCTAGACCCGCTAAATTCCTCATACATCGTACTCATACCACGCTTTATCTCAGAGAAGATGTCCCCAGATTTTTACTCAGTAAAAAATAAACTTCACATATTTGCTTTCCCGAACGTACTCCAGTGTAGCACTAAGTTCTTCTACCCAGAATATCTAGGAATACAGCTAGCCCCATAACGTACATAGAAAGTGTGCAAAATTGAACTGAGTTCCAGATCTGTAAATAAACCTTTAAATATCATCTACTACATTCTCTCAGAAAAACTTCTACAGTAGTGGATGTTCACATCAAATGCACATAAAACATAAGTGATTTTATGTTCCTCTTTACTCAAGTCATTTGGATATCACTATCTGTTTCTGTTTCTGTCTACATGTTTCTGTTTCTGTCTGCATGTTACCTCCACAATCTAATTAGCTCACTGTAATTTAGTTGTAAGAAGTAGAAATGTCACAGAAGGATCTTTGTGGAAAACAAAATGCTTTCTCTAGGTGCAGCTCATGAGTCCATGTTTGTAAAATACTGGACATAATAAACCACATGGAACTGAATTCCCCTTGCTTGAAAAAAAAAAAAGAAGTTATGATCAAACAGAGAAGATATTTCATTAACTTCAACTTCCTACTGTTTTTCCTGAGTCAGAATTTTGCCTGGAAGACTGTGGTGGTTTCTACCTGATCTCCAAATTCCTGAATGCTTCACGAATAAGTGGAGTTCTATAGGTGACCATTCATCCAGCAAAACTTGAGTTGATATGTGACAAAAACATGTCTAATTAACTGTGTCTATATGTCTATAATTAATTGTGGACTCAATCACTGCTGTAAAGCAAGCAATGAGAAATATAAAGTCATTTTCCTTTGTAATTAATTACACTGACCCTTCCCAGCTACAATTCACATTATACACCAAATTACAGATAGCATAGAAATTAATTTTAATATTTATTTTTAAATTATTCTAATCTATGCATTCTGGGTATATATTTAAAAAAAAGAAGATAACATTTAAGGTTTAACATCTTTTCTAATAAATAGAGCATGTCATTAAAATAGTGCATATCGTTAAAATATAGTAAGAAAATAAAGTGAATATTTTTATATTCATAGTGTGGAAGAATGGCCTGGAAAAGGAGAAACTTGAAGACCTAGGGACTAACAGAAGTTTTGGCATTACAGCAGCTTGCTGGGGTGATACACAGTTGCCGCTTCCAGGATGGCTGGTACGCACGGACTCTGCTCCTCCACAGTTCCCTGGGCAGCACAACCTGCCCTCCTTGCAACTGCAAAGGGGAGTAACGGAGGCTGGAGCGGAGTGAAGGCACCGCGGCCAAACTCTGCTGCCCTCCCTGTGCTGGGCCGCCGATGAGCCGCACAGTAGCTGCCCAACAGGAGATATATGGGAACATGTCCAGTGCTGAGCCAGCAAGGGTGGCAAATCACTCTTTTCAGATGAACTTTGCTTGAACTTTGCTCATTATAATGCTAACGCACACCCCCATCCCAAAAGTTACCCGCCTCTGAGGTATGACCACTCCTCACTGAGCATGCACCCTAAATTTTCGATTCACTAGACCTTTAAATGAAAGCGAGAAACTTTTTCACCAATCAGTAACAATATTAAGTATGACTATAGTCACTCAAGCTCCACCTGAATGTAAAGAAAAGTATAAAAGGTGAACTAAGGATGAGAAGCGGCGGGAAGAAGATTCCATTGTAACTCCTGGGTCAGTCAATGGGCTGAACCCCGTCTCCACCCCTCGGGTCAGGACGCTGCCTGAGGAGACTGGAGACTGAGAGCCCTCTCCCATCTTCTGGGGTAAGTGATGATTGCACATTTATACATCAGAGCTAGCTTAAACCCCATGCTGTAGTAGAGAATTTCCTATACTGACATCCGAAACCTGCTTTGTAAATGTTGCATTTGAATAAACCACGCTGTTTGTGAACTCAGCTACTTGTTTGGGGGGGGGCGAGTGATCGGACCTACAGTTGACAGACTGTCCGTGAATCTGATACTGCCAGAGTCAAGCTTATAGTTTATCACACTATTTGGGAACTCGATTCGCTCCTAGGAAAGCAATCGGACCTGCGGTCCTCAGACTGTTTGTGAATCCGATACTGCCAGAGGCAAGCTTATAGTTTATCACACTATTTGGGAACTCAATTCACTCCTAGGAAGGCGATCGGACCTACGGTCCTCAGACTGTTCGTGAATCCGATACTGCCAGAGTTGAGCTTATAGTTGATCATACTGTTTGGGAACTCAATTCGCTCCTAGGAAGGCGATTGGACCTACAGTCCGCAGACTGTGAATCCGATATCTCCTTCCCCCCCCACCACTACTACAGCTTTCAAACTGCAACATTTTCTGACACATAGTAGTTTGGAGAAATTCATTTTGACCAGAGAGTCTGAAGACTCACCAAGTTCAAGTGATAATAAGGATACGAATAGGATAGCTTCTTATAACTGCTTTGCTTCAAAGATATTCCTCTGTCAAAGAAATCAATACAGATGTGTTCCTTTCCACTATACAATCAATAAGAGTGCCCAGTGTTTCATGCTACCTCTGACCATCAACTCATATCTTTTAAAATTGTTCTGATATATGTTTTTTAAAAAATTACAAGTTTTTCTATGGATATTGTAAGCTACTCTCTTAGCCATTTTTAGGCATTTAGGCAATTGCTACTAGGACCACAATCAGAAAGAATTTCCATACTTTTTAGGATTTTTTTGCTCCCTGTGTGGATGTGTGTGGATGTCAGTCTTCTTCCATTAACCTGGGAAAACATCTGTACTTTGTAAGTAACATATTTAGTATGACTTTATGGGTGAAGTTTTAAACAAAGGAAGGATTCATCTGATTAATATTGGTGATCTAAAATGAGTATTTTGGTCTTGCTAGGTTATTTGCAATCAAGAAAAGTCAAACATCTCCAGATGGTGAGTCTCAGTAGCTCAGACACGTATTTTATAATGAAACGAATTGCCCTCTGGTATCTATCATCTTAATGGTATTCAGATATCTAACATCCAAATAAATGAATGAGAGCTGGGTACTTAAAAACTTTTAGGAATCTAGATCTGAGTAGCCTTTGACTCCCTGCAAGCTAGTGAGATTTTATTTAGGTGCCTTAAGAACTTAATCACATATCATGGTGAGAAAGTATTCAGAGCTCTAGACAATAGTTGAAGTAACTAGAAATGTAACAGGAAACATACAGCTTACCAAAAATTCCTATGATGTGCTTCATGTTGTACACTCTTAAAGAAATCAGGAAGTCTAAATTTGCTTTTTTTTAGGGTGGGTGGTCCATAGAATCATAGAATCGTTAAGGTTGGAAGGGACCTTTAGAGATCATCTAGTCTACCCGTCCTGTACACGCAGGGTCACCTAGAGCACGTGGCACATGAAAATCTTTAAAAAATAATAGCAAAAAAACTTTACATCCTTCACCCTAATTACTCTTTTTGAAAACTTTTGAAGGATAAAGTTTGAAATGTATTTTGGGAAGGGAATGTTTGCCAGCTTTCACATTTGAAAACTGCACAAGTAAAAAATAAAAGTGGGAGAAAAAAAGCAACTTACAGAAACTGCTAGGAAAATTATTTAAGTAGCTTTTAAGCAGTGGGAAAGTATACACAGACTTCGTAAGAGGTATGGAAAACATCTCCAGTGCAAGCAGATTTTAAAAAAAAATTAATGTAGATTAAAAATTACTGTGCTCACCAAATTGGGAGGAATAACCAAAAAACACTCTTTAATCTCTTGAGACTGTTGAAAGTGGAATTCTTTCTTGGAGCAAATGTTTCCTTTTAACCTTCCTACATGTTTTGGTCACTTTGAACAATTGTTTAACAGGGACAATTGGGAATTTGTAAAAGGAAGATAAACTGATTAAGGAGAATTTCTCACCTGAAGAGAAAATTTTTTTATGTTTACTTAACTAGTTCACCTAACTATATGCTTCATGAATTAGACAGGTAAGAGGTATGGAAAAGGTATACCAATTTAAAATTAATCATCTCATGTAGATTAAGAATTACCACACTTACCAAATTAATTAAGTAAAAACAAAGCAAAATTTGGACTAATTTGTTTTTGACTATTGCCTTTTTTTTAATAAAATTTCATGTCACATTCACAGCTTGCATTATCTTCAACAAAAAGACACAAGAGGCAGTTGTTAAATGCTTTGGTTCTTTGACCTATATGTGCTGTATACTATTAATAAATACCACTACAAGCATGTTGAAGTAAGAAAATACTGATAACATTTTCCTTTTAAACTATAATAACATTTATATTAACCTTTTGTATATCTTATAGGTCTTAACATTTTGCTGCTTTCATTCTTACATTAATAGAAGTTTTGTATGAGTAAAGAAAAGGAATAAGAATCTTCAAATTGTAGACATATGTCACCTGAAAGATCTTAAGTCTGATATATCTTGTGTGAGAACTTGTACAGAATATGCCTACGTCTTTACACTACTTCCGAGGAGGAGAAATCTGATCCGGAAATTAAAAACAAAACACATTAAGCACATAAATATTAATTGAAAAACACATTAAACATTCATGGAATGACAACAGAAAATAGAAGATTACTTCCATGGCTGCCATTGCAAATATTTGATTATCCATATGTTCTTTGTTATCAAAGGATGAGTCTATGCTTTTATATCATTCTCTGTGGCTGTGCCATAACAGAACTGTAGAAGCAAACTCTAGTCCAAAATTTACCTTGTCCTATGCCATGGAAATGTGTGAATGACGAATAGTCTTAATCTCTTTCCAGAAGGCAATCCCAAAAGCTGATAAAAAGAGAAAAGACTTGTCTTTCTATAGAAATGTGATTTGTGGTCTTCTTGACATGTTGGGAAAAGTTGCAAACCTGTCTCTGAGCCCAAAAGGATTTCACCTGTGCACCACCAACATTGCCACTCTTAATGAGACCAACGCCGCTTTGAGAGAGAGGGACAGGGAATTGGGATTTGACATTTTAGTAGTGAAAATTAGCAATTTAACATCTACCAATTTTTTCCAGTGCTTGGGAATTACTGAACACTGGCACAAAAGACGTATAGCACTATGCTCTGTACATGACTATAGCGCCTGCTGATGCTTAGGCCTTCCAGGACATTTCCTAGCAGAGGAATCGTGTCCGTAGTCGCCGGTGCGTTCAGCAGCAAGCAATCTGGGCCTGTGTTAAACCCTCCAGTGGGCATCAGCATATGGGTTTAGATTTTACTTTTAACTGAAGCAGGCCAGACCATTTCTCATTCTTTTTAAGAAGGCTTTCCAACCTACCATGAGAGTACAGAGCATGGGAGGTGGCAACAATTTAAAAATACACGTGAAAACACAGACACACAACTCACAAAGGAAAAAAAATCTTTTAAACATTGCCAGTTCTGGTTAAACAGGAGGATTTTCTGAGCTTCTGAATTACTGATAGGTGCAAGAAAGAAATACTGAGGACAGTTTTAATTCCAAATGTCAGAAAATTTGGATTGCTACACAACTCATCCAAAATATGACTCCAAGACCTTAAATTAAATTAAAATGTAAGCAGAACATGAATGGAGTCTTATGAAATATCCCACATGTGCTTAGCTATTGACAGATATTGTTGATATGTCTTGGACTTTTCCTGAATTTTTTGGTGAAGTTCAGGTCAGGTCTCCTTGATGAGCACAGCACTGAGTTACAGCTGTCAAAAAGATATTGGCACACCAAAACTACTTCCATGTTGCCTGGATTATGTTTTAGACAGGTCCTTTTCATTTAGGCATTAAGCCTACTGAGCTGGATGAGGGTACTGTCTGCAGATAGTGAAAAATAAAGCTGATGATTGTTATCTTCACAGAGCTGAAACTGGAGTGCACAATCATTTTAGAATCTTACCAAGTCTAATATACCTAGGACTGCCAGGCAAGTATGATCAAGGTAAAGCATTAACTGCTTGGCATTTTTTTTGAAATTTATTTGAGGTAAGTAAATTAGCAGTATTTATTCAAATCTTTCCACTATGGAAACACATTACAGAATCTAATTATCAACCCTGTATACTTGGGTTATTCTATAAATATGCATTCACAGATATGATAGAGCTGGAGAACTCTCAATCAATGTGCAAACTTTTACCTTTGCTTGAAAAATAAATAGTTTCTATCTTCAGTTTTATATTCCTAAGTAAGTCCCACACTTTAAATAGTCCAGAAACATCAAAGCATCACAAGTAGACATTTGCCTACTGATAACAGAAGAAAAAAGATGCTCATAAATCCAGCAACTTTTATTTCAAAGATGAAATTTCCAGTAAGAACAGCCTAATGTTACTAACTCATAGGGTCAGGTTTATTTTGGGCTGCCTTTCTGTAATCATGTAAAATGTGCACATTTTCCCCTGTGGTGCTGTAAAACACTCATTTCATCTCTCCCACCAGACGCTTCAATAGACACTAATTAAACCTCTGGAGAAAATGTTTATGAGTATATGAGGGAATTATTCACAATATAGTAGATTCTTAACAAAGAAATGGTATATAGAGAGAGTTAATGTATTATTGCTAAATTGTGAAGTTAACTTATTGGTCAAAAGTTGCAATGAGCTAGTAAACTTAACTAGAAAGCTTTCCCCTGTGTGTGTGTGTGTGTGTGTTCCCAGACTGGAATCTGATACATTTGTTAAGAAATTCTGAACTCAGGATGTAGATAAGAAAAAAATAATCCCTGGAAGGGGCAAATCTTTTCACAATTTTGTTCTTAAAAGTATAGTTAGACACGAATTAATCTTATCTTGATTGCTTCTGTAATAGGGAACTAAAGGGTTTCACCTTGTAGAAAGACAGCAATAGCAGTAGCAATAGCAGTTTTACAATGGTTTAGGTGTTTTCTGGAAAACTTTACCTTTAATATGCCATGAAAAGTAATATTATCTGGAATTTTCTCCCTATTAAGCTTCTCCTTACCTAAAATTTTTAGGTGTCCATAAAATGCTTATAACACTTTTTTAAATGATGAATTTTCATAGACAAAGCTAGCTTGCTATAAGCCTGGGGTCTTATAAAAATTTTTCAGTTCTGTAATGTAGCAAGTATTCCAACTGTAATGCTTTTCAGATTTGTTTTACAGTAGCATCAACACAAATGGATTGTTTCTTAAATTTCCCATTATTAATTTCCAACTTTCTGATGTCTTATAGTATTTTCTCTTGTTTTTTTTACTCCTTACAATAAAAAAAAAGGAATACTCAAATACCATAGTATCTCTGACTGAGTAATGCTAATTAAAATTTGGAAGGTATTTTTGAAAACTATCTATCTGAACTAAGAGTGTTTCACCATTCAATCCACTGCATGTGGATAAGATAATTGCAGATGATAAATATTCTCTTACCTGAAGCAGGGAAATTTCACCTTGTGTTTTTAGCATTAAAGTAAACAAGCACCAAGAGCTAAACCCACACAACACTTAGATCTTTTCCAGTATTCAAAAAATTCCAGGAACATTTAGCTCCAGAATTTTCTTTAATTCATTTTAACAGATAATGACCATCTGTATATTATGTTCCTTGGTCCTTAGGATAGTTCACTCTGAGTAAGATAAATATTTCTTCTTATTAGACAGAAGATACATAAACTATGTGGAATATACCAATCACTTTGCTGAATGATCAGATTACAAATATCTTCTTACCACAGACCTTGATTTCTCTTACTATTAATGTCTTTTATAGGCAATGGAAACAATTGCTGCGTAACATCCAAGGATCTTATGGCTTCAAAGAGCAACCACTAGTTATAGGGAGCAGAGATACACAACTGAATCACATGTTAATGTTTATTTCTAATACTATTTCTAAATGGGAAAAAAAAAAAGTTCAACTGAAATGAATAGGAAAGTTTCATTGAAACCTTGTCAAAGAAAATTATGATTTTTTTTTTTTTTTGAGAGTGTACCTGCACTTTGTTTGACGGCTCTTTTGTCTGTTTACGTGTTTAAATGCTACTTTACTTCTCCTACAAACCACCAAGATCACAGGGTTAAAGAATTAAACTTCTTGTTTCTATTGCACATACAGCCTTAAATCTTTCATTACTACAATGGTAGATAAATTTAATGGCATGCAATGGAAGAAACTGTGTAATGTTGCCTGTTACTTCTTTCCTGGAAGAAGAAACAAAGAAATCTTATTATTGTTTGAAAAAACACTAGGTATTAAAAACAGGTATACTGCATAAAAATGAAAACTTTTTTTTTAAATGGATCTTGTGAAATATCTGACTGTAGGAAAAACAGAATTTAATGGAAAACTTCTTCTACTCATTGCCTTTACTTTCAGATTTTCAGAAATTAACCTCTTGAAGTCCACTGAAATAAAAGTAATCCAATTCAGAAAATATCAGAATTCAGTACTTATTTATTTTGGCTAAGGCATAGTAACACTGTATGATTACATTGTAGTCCTTATTTCTGTTACATGCTTCAAGTTCAGGTGGACATTTTTTCAGAAGTACTAAATCAGATTTTAAGAAGGAAATTCTTTAATTATTAATCTTCAGCAGCATACGGATTTAAAATAAAGTAACGTAAATGAATGGATGGGTAATACATTTTTTTAAGTATATTGATGAAAATTATGGTTGCAAGATAACATTCCATGGCTTGAAATAAATACTTGGCTACCGCAAACCCAGAATGGGGGTGATGGTCATTTAGCAGAATGAAAATATGAGGGCCCAGTATATTGTATATAGCTGAATTATCCTCTATGAAATGTCAGTAACTTCAACAACACAGGAGACTTCAACAGCACAGGAAAGAGGAAAGAATAAATTAAAGCACCTCTTGCAGTACAAAAACAGATGACTGTTAGAGGTGGTGATGGGAGAAAAAAAATCCATCAAATAGCTGAAAATGAATATTAATGACTGTGAGAATCCTGTTTGAAATTATGAGTGTCACATAGGCTGAGGCAAGTAAGCACAAGGGAAAATAAATTCACAACTAATGTCCATAAAATTGTCTAACTAGCTGTAATCTACTTGAATGGAAATGGATGCTAGCAGCTTGTTTTGAGGCATAACATTTTCATCTGATAGAAGATCCATGGTGCTTTTTATTAAAGGAAAGTAAGTACGTACCAAATGAAACATCAAAAGAACTGTTGAAGACAGTTCTGAAAAAAACAAAACCAAGACCATGGTTTATGAGGGTGTTACGCTCAGACAAAAGAGTTGAAGAGAGCTTCTTGTAAACTAAAAATTTAAAGGTAAGAAAATTTTTCATATATCCATGCATTATGGGCTGAAGCCTCAAATGGGTACAGATTAGTATCATTGGCTTCAGTGTTTGTTTACATTGATTTACATGGGCTGAGCATACGCTGTATGTCTTATAAGTCAACTCTTAAGCAATTTACTATACAAATTCTTTACTGAACTGTCAGCTAATAAACTCAAAAACAACCTCTTCCATGTTAATCTGCAAATGCTATATAGGAATTATTTGATTTTCATCTGGAAATACCTATTACATGGATAGTCCTCCCAAGCCACTACTGAGGAACACAACTATGAAATCAGTAACTATAACAGGTGTGATGAATTGAGAGGAGATGAACTTTCATAACACAGTGAGGCTGTTTAGATGATACCATCATATATGATAAGACTAAAAATTTCTTTTAGTCTTACAGCTTTCTTTCTGCTTTCTACCATAGTTACCCATTCTCATTAGCTCCATGGACTTCCCCAGTTCTAAAGTCAGCAAATTTTGTAATATTTCAAGATTTATACCGTATCATGCCTGGAAGATATTGATGTAACATACCTGTAAGTATAAGGAATACCTACAGAAAAAAAGAGGTATTAGTACCACCTCAAATTCCTAGAGGAGCAAATGACACTGTTGACCTATTCAAGGAAATAACAATAATGATGTTCCTACCATCAAATTTTATCCCTTAAAAAGCATACTCTCCATCTATTATTCATTGTTTAAGCTTAGGTGATCTTAGATCAGCTAAGGTAAGCTTAGATCAGACTGGATTCTTGATTTTGAAATGATTTGAATTAAATTGAGTGATCCTATATGAGACAAGTAAATTACAACTCTACCAAGCCTCTACAGATGACTTCTGAATTTGAAGGTTAAGTACTCAATTTTATGATAGATGCATTTTTCTCTCCAGTTTTAGAGTGAAGACTTGAAGCAGTTATAATGAAGGTCATAATTTTGGGGAACCAATAATAAACAAACAAAAAGTTTAAAAATAATAATTTTTTTTTTAAGACTGTAAGACTGTGCATAAGACTGTGTTTTTTGTGACTGAAACACAGAAACTTTGAGCTGTTTCTATAAAGAAGTGAGAAACTACACCATGATTTTTTAAGTTCTGGTTGAGTAGTACTTCAAAAATTCAAGTGAAAAAATAGTGTAGGGGAGGTCAAGCTGCATTAAGAAGTGCAACTTTAATTTGCCCTTACTTAATGTGGTTTTAGGGTTTATTACTTAGTTATGAATATGATTTTATATGCACAGCTAAAGCTCTTCAGAGTTTGGTATGTAAATACATTATCCACTGATATATAAAAGAAACAGACTTTGAGGTGTCACAGTGGTCACAGTACAACTCCATTCAAGTGAAGGAAGCTGTAGAGATTAAGAAAAACTGAATAGTTCCTGGAATATTTTGGCAAATATTTTCATTCTGCGAAAACTGCGTATTTTGCACTGAGTGCAAAACTGTATGAAGCTTTTTTTTTTCCCCTCCTCTTTTGCAGAAATAGTGTACAATATGAATAGTTCTTTTCTTTTCCCAAATGTTTCATAGTCCAAACCTATCTTGACAGTTCTTATATTTATTCCTTGATTCCATTTGTTTTTTTTCCAAAAATGAAAGTCTATCTTTCACTGATCTCCTCAAGTCTCTTCTTCAGCCTCTTTAACACAACACAGCAAAAAATTAAACTCATTATTATTCCTTTCTGCCTTCTTCCTGTCTTAATTCTGTGTTACAGTTTGCTACAACTGTGTTGACTATTTGCTAGTTCCATTATTTTATCTCCCTATCAGACCCTAAATCTTGGTATAATCCTTAACTTTTATGACAGAAAACATTTTGAGCCGTTTTTCCTTATGCTGTATAGCTTAGATCCATGCTCAAATCTCTTCGTTATTCTTGATTCCTAGTCTAACCATTTGACCATTCCCTTTTCATCTTCCACTTCCATGCACCACAGCTTCCTTCTCTTTCATTTCCCTTTAAAATTTCCTTTGCCCTTTCTAGTCCTTTTGAAATTCTCTTATTGTGCAAATGATCTCATTCCACTGTATATTTTCTGAGTAATTTCCAAGAGGACTTGGACTTTTTGCAGGTGATTTTAAGAGGAACTCAAAACAAAACAACAACAACAACAAAAACAGTATGATTTTCTGGTGTATTTCTTACAGATGAACAATCTTGCACCTGACTGAGCAAGAAAAGCATCTGTCGATTTTTTGAGTGAATCAAGATCTAACTTTTCATAATGTCCTTACTTCCTAAGAAAACAATATGGCTGTGATTCATGCCCTTTCTAAATCTCAGGGGCAGAACAAGCATCACACTGTACCCATGTAGACATTGATCCTTATAACATTCTTCTCATAAAGAGAATGCTGGAGGCATTCACCATAGATTCCACAGGGAGGGCAGGTATAGCTCATAAACTGGCATATCCTCCTGCAATATCAAAGAGTTGAAGGAAACCTGGAAAATACCAACAGCCACAACACAATCATCTGCAAAACCATAATCCTATCAGACATAATATTAGTTTGTTTTTGGTTTTTTTTTTTGTATTATTCATAATACTATGTAGTATGAATTTCTTCTTCAAAACTTTGGACAAAAAGTACATTAATAAAATTACATCATATTTCTATGATGAAAGATTCATGTCATCACACATTTCAGCTAGAAAATTCTTTTTCATAATTCTCCATCTCATTCTCCCACCAATTAGAGAATATGTAAGCATATTTTTACAATACAGACAACGGAAGGGCGAAAAGCCATCAAATTTCACAACTACAGTCTCATCTAATTTTCAAAATGAAATTTTAGGTGTATTATTTAAAGACTACTACTATCTAAGACTATATTAATAATTTTAACATGTATATTTAAACTATTTACTTGACTAGTATTAAAATTACTTATGTCTGTTAAAATAAGAATAGAGTATGATTAAAAAAACTTCATCTCAAGAATTGCTTCAAAGTTTTAAATTTCAAGGCAAAGTCCTGTGAATATAAGGCTACTAGGAAACAAGTATAAGGAAAGAGGTATTTTCTCTGTGTTGAACATCTAAGTGTGAAGCAGTAAGATGTTTCACAATTATCAAAGAAAAAAATAATTGTACCAAACAAACAATACTAGTCGTACGAATGTTGATTTTTAGATATGCCCTTCAGTACAAAATATAGCTTATCTAATTTACAAGAAGCAGTGAAATCAGCATTTTTAAAAAGTGGCAATAATTTCAGGAGATAGCTGATCCACTTTCTTCACATTTGAAAGTGATAGGGATGCAATTTTATTTTAATCTGTGTTAGAAATAGGCTGAAACATCTTTCCCATACCATGATTCCCACAAACATAGATTCCATTTCTCTCCTCCCCAAAATTTCTTAATGATAAAATAAGATGTAAAGGCCATATATCTGCTGTTATGAAGGAACATTTCATTTAATTGGATCTCTAATTCTATTGGACAAGCTGTAGTCCAATGAGTGTTTGTCTATAATGAAGTAGAAAAAGCTCCACAAAGCAGGTTATTTATTCCAAAGAATTTAATGAATTTTAGTCAAAACTAACACATTCCCAATCAAAGACTTTTTTTGTCTGGACTGCCGCTTTGCAGGGAGAGATTGGTGGGGAGGGTTTGTTTGGTATGATTTTGCTGACATTCTAGCATTATTTTGATGAAACTATTTCTTTAAGAAATTTCTGACCAATTTTAATTTTCTTCCTTTCACTGTCCCATATCAATTTTTTGGACACACATCTTCATAAAATAACAACTCCAAAATAGGAAAATATACTGCAGAATTATATAATATTTGTTATGATCCTAGTAGCAATGGAACTCAAAAACAAGGCACTCTAGTGGTTCGTGAGATAAATGGACTCTGCTAAGTATGTATTTATTACAAATGCTACTATATGCATGATATTTCTGCCCAATTTTCTTCTCTGTGTCCCTTCTCAGATATCAGCCCATCTCTTGTGTCCACACACATCCAATTCTGATCATAAATCTTTTAATACAGTCAGCACTTGTTGCACCTATAGTATTACATGCTCAGAAACTGAAACAGAGATTCACTCCTAAATCTCAATTTTCTGGAAAAGCAATAAGGTTGCAAATGCAGATAAGGTCCCTCAAAAATAAAAGCATTATTCTACTTTTTAATACTCTTGGTTTACTAACATTACAAGATTAGTAACTTCTTTTTAGAAGAGAGAATGAAGATAATGTATAAAGGCTTCAGTCAAATGAAACCAGATTTAGGTAGGAAGGTCCAACATGATATACCAAAAAGATGAGACAACATATGCATTTATATGGTAGTTGTGAAAGTTACACAGAAAAAGTAGGTGAAAAAAAAAAAAAGAAAAAAAATCTTTTTTGCAGTTCTGTGGGGAATACACATAAAGAAATGTCTATGGTGAGAACAGGAGGGAAAGCTAGATACTACAGCTCTTGTGGCAGGAAGACAAGTTTCTTTTGATAAGAAAAATGTTGTCTGTAACAACTGTGATGTAGAAAAAGAAATGTGTTAACAAGGTATACCTGGAAAAGGAAGTGGGGAGCTCCAAGAGATAGTATTCAGAGAATAGAAAGTGTTAGGCAGAACAGAATTCTTGCTTAAGTTAATTTCTCAAATTATTTTTTTACCTGTCCTATTGACTCACCTGAAATATCCTTAATGACTATTCGTCATTTCCAGAGAAAAAAAAAGGTGAAATACATCACTACCAAGATGCATAATAGGAAGAACTGCATTGGTGTTTTACCTAGTAAAAAAGGTCATCACTTCTTTTTTCAAACTTCTAATCTATCTTGTGTCATTTTCAATTGGTGGTATGGACTGATTACCTAAATATATCCTGTTTTTTACTATTTTAACTAGAGCACAGTACTATCATCTCAGAAGAAATTCAGAGTAAACAGGAATCTTGCCCGGTCTTGGAACTCTAAAAAGACAAGTTGATTTCATTTGGGAACCATGGGGAGAACAAAAACAAAGGATACAATCAATTGCAAAATTCAAGTTAAAACACAGCAATTAGTATGGGACAAATGACTCTTGAATAAAAATCTATACAACAGTGCAGTAGGAAAGGGCAAGTTTAGAAATCTTTGTCATGTTTATATTTATTTATTCTGAATAATAGAAATGGCACAAGGGAGACTAAAGAGATGCTAAACACAAGCAGATTACAAATGCAACAGAGAAAGCTGCTTTGCTTCTCTAATTGAATTGTACACAACAATTTCTATTTATTTATTCATTCACTCATTATCACAGATTAAGAGATTATATAAGTTATTTAAATAACTGTTGACTCTGTCAAGCCAACTATAGTAAAGATCTACCAAAAGGATTTACTGGCATGAAATATTAATTGGAATACGTTTTCTTGAATTTATAGGTTCCATTTCAGGCACATCAGTGGAGATGAGCAGAGGGTTGTAGTCACAGTTGTATAATTCTGTGCCAGTGCACAGGCACACTTTGCCTTCAAGGATGTAGTTCTCATTTACAGAGGTGCTGTACTGAAAATGTCTGAAAGAACACAAGGTCAAAATTACATGACAGATAAGCTATGTGATAAAAGGAAGAAATAAAGATGGAACTAAGGTAAAAAGGTTTGTCATTGGGGATATGGGGTCCATAATCTTAAATGTGAAAGAAATAGTTTAGCTTATTGTCTTTTAAAATATTTGTATATCTATCAGATTATTAAGGACCATTGATAATGAAAGAACAGTTTTCAGTTCTATAGATTACATGTATGTATAATGATAGATCCTTTTTCATGTTCACTTATTAATACCTACAGATGTCATTGTAGGCATATGACTTTCCTCCATCATTCTATTGCAATGAGAAGCTGACGGGAAGCAAAGGAATATGGAGATACAAAAAGAAAAGAATTCAGTATTTTATTCAGTAACACTTGGTAGCTCTTTAGAAAATTCTTTCGATGTCCCCATAACTTATATATAAATTAAAGTCACCCCCCCCCCCAAAAAAAAAAAAAAAAAACTGATGGGAAGATCTTAATAATTCAGGTGCTAAATCATCCAGGTGCGTGTGTTCAGACGCAAAGAGGGTGTTAAGTCTGATTTACATGAGCATTTGTAAGTTCTATATTTGATGGCATACGTCAGTTCTAATGGTAAAATTAATTTGGAAGAAAAAAAGAAGAAAAAGAAAAAGGAGAAAAAATAAAGAAAGAAAAAATGTAAACAGGAAAAACTCTCCCTTATAGCCATCTGGGAAGAACAGGAATGGGGGTCTTCCCACACGACTGTCCCACTCCCCTGCAGCACTCCCATGAGTACATTTTTTACAGTGGCTATAATGTTTCACTGGGACCGGTTCAATCTTTCTATTGGTTACTCTTGCTCATTAAGCAGGTTGGCTGATGGAAGCATTTTTTCATCAGGGATATCACAGGCCTGATTCGCTGTAAAGCTTTGTATGTTGCAGAATAATGTTGGCTCTTCAAATGACTATTGACTAATGTCTACTAAATTCTATTCTTCTCCAGTATAAAATTATAAACTAGTATCTACAAATCAAGAGTGTGAACATCAGGGAGGAGGTGGGAAGAAACGCTGATTATCATTTCAATGGCAATTGAAACTCCATGTAACTGGAATAACAAAGGTTTCAAAGTTTGCCAGTGCATGGCCACAAAAGCAAGAGGACTTTAGACTGCAAACTGGAGATAACCTATGGAAAGAAAGCAGACCGGCAAAGGGTGTATATGCTGTCCTAAAGTTAGCAGCCCAGCATCCAAGTCAATTCAAGAGAAGACGAGAAGCAAAATGAAGCCTGTATACTAGAGGCAGTCTATGTATATGTTGAAAACCTGGGGTCACACAACAGCATAAAGCTTTTCCCTACTATTCCATGGTTCATTTACCTAGAAAAGTCCACTTTCAGAGGACTTCCCCATTGGTTATGTCTCTGTCTCCTACTTTTTCCTTTTTCCTGTCTCTTTTTATTTCTCTTACACTGTCTGTTTTAATTTAAAGTATTTCTTCACCTTCCATTCCGCTGCTTCAATTGCTTCAATTTTATAGGTCTTCCCTCTTTTTTTCTATGTACATATTTTCTCCCTTCTCAATTCTTTTGATTTCTTCCTTTTCCCTCACATTTTAAAGCATGTCTCCACATTTTGATCCTCTTATCTGTGTTCTTTGCTTTGACTCTTTCCGTTGAAATGCCAAAGTTCCATTTCTCTTTTCCATTATAGAATCCCATTTTCTGGTGTTTTCACCTCTCCTTACACTCTGGTTCCAAACCATTTTTAACTTCATTCCTTTTGAGCAGTTCTGCCGTGCTGCCCTTAGCCTTACCACTCCTTCCTTTCTCCTAGCTATCTCCTTCAAGGATATATTTCAGAGACAAGGTGTCTCAATTTTTGAAATGAACTGTGGATATCATAGTAGAGGAGTAAAAGTCAAGGAAGTTTACATTTTGGTGAGGAGAAAGAACAGATAACAAAGAATGACCATGAAATTTTCTGGAAAGATAAAATTATGCATTTATTTTTTTTCAGTTTCTCTCATGGAAAATAAAGTATCACTGTAAAAATATTTAGATAAATTTTGTTTTAAAAGTGAGATATACAGAAAAAAAAAAAGGATTTACCTGTTTGTTTAATAAATCTGATGTGGAAAAATGATTTTTTTTTTGAAAAATTGTGCACCCCATATTACCAGCTCCCTGAATAGGAATTCAGGGCCTCTGATTGCATTATTATGTGAAGATGGAGAAAATAAAAAGCTGGGAAAACATATGGAAGATGTTATCAAGGATAGTCTCTGTAGTTATGATGCTTAGGTGACCAGAAGTATCACTCTGAGTTACAAAAAAGCAGAGGTGCAAGGACAAAATCTGGAAATGCAGTTACACAGAGCTATACAGATATCACTATCATAAATAATTAATTAGAGTCCTTGGTATTTTGGCAAGTACTATCTCATGGCTATATTATTCATATATCCTTTATGCTCCTCTTTTCTGCAGTCAGTGCTATAGAACTAGGAGAAATAGCACACAAGAGAGGCCATACAACATTTCAGGTTTCTGATGCTGTATCACCGCATCTCAGAAAAAGACAGATATAGGACAGTTGCTCTTCTTTTCATTCCCTTTCAACAACCCTACTAACCTACTATCCCATTGCAATTTCACCAGATTTGAAATTCATCTGCTTTTAGAATTATGTGCAGAACCTCCATTAAGTTTACTCAGCTTCATGGACATAACACAGAGGGCACATATCTTTCCACTGTATGTTTGCGAAACCAAGTATCAGGCTGATTTTCATTCAGATGCAAATATAAATCCAATCAGAATGGACAGAAAAGCCCATAGGCTGCCATTGTGGAACTGAGAAGCAGAGGAAAAGCAGCCCTTTGTTGCCAGTTTTACAGCAAGGGAAACAGTTAAAATACGGTGAGACAGAGAGTCTTGTGGTATTTCTCATTATGAAAGGTCACCGCTCTGCTAGTTCATCACCATTTCTTGGAGTGAACTGCAGAAGGTTGTGGCAGGGAAAGAAAAGTATTACACGGGAGACAAGAAATACTGCAAAACATTAGGGAGACAAGGAAAGCACTTAGCAGCTTCAGAGGAGCCGCGCAGTATAACCTGTGTCTGAATTTGGTGCTGCCTGCCTCTATCTGCATATCACTTTGTAAAATCCAGCGGGCTGCGTAGTGGTCTTACTTACATGGTTGTAAATCTGGAGTATCTCCACTAAAAACAACTGTCACGAAATCAATGGAAGTAATCCAGATTGATGTGAGAGTAAATGAAATCACACACTGACCTTAAGCACTTGCTCTGTCTCGGGTAATATTTTTCTTAAGTCTTCCTGATAGTTAATCTCTCTTCTCAAAATTCAGCCTCACTGATTTGGAGGAAACAGAGGTATACTCTGGCATTGTTTTGCTTCTTTTGGATTCCTCTCTTAAAAAGACAATCAGAACCACTTTAGTCATTTGCACAGAGCCAGGATGCCATGCCAAAAAGACAGCAAATTTATCTTCTTTCTGTGCATTTCAGTACATGTTTGTGCATCTTTAGTTGACACTGTTGATATGCAGTTGCCTTAAAAAAGCCAGATGATGTTTTTTCTACTTTTCTCCTCAAATGACCTCATAGATAAACCTCCTGGAATCCATCATATTCCAATGGATATGTTCTCTGAATATCATAATCTGAATATCTCTGAACATAATAATGAATATTCCTGCTATATATCAAAGGATGCACAAGAATCACCAGAATGCATAGAATCATCTCAAAGAACTAAAAGCAACCAGACTAAAAGCAACAAAAAATGTAACCTTTTACTTCTTAAAAATGACTTTCGAAACTAAAACTCAAGTCACTTAAATTCTGTCACCCTGGACAAAACTTATCGACCTGTTTGCCAAAGATGGCAGCAACTAAGGTAGAACAACAGCATCTAGTGTTTTAGCAGGAGTAGTAACAGGTAGATCCATCAAGACAGTCCAGAAAACGTCAGTGGCAAAGATGTGTCTGCATCTGCTACTTCTATAATTAATGCTTGCAGAATTATCAGAGTTATTAAAACTCATGGCTTCACCAGCTTTCAGTGCTGCCACAGCTGCTGCTTCCTTGCTGAATGTTTTACCTCTTTGGCAGCAAGAATCCACATGATGCTACTTGTGCAATTTATACTGCTTCTGACATGTACAATATATGACAGGCCTTCTTTCCTTCTCATTGCTTTCATTGCTCTGAAGGACTACTCCAGATCGGAAGGACCTGGATCATATTTATTGTTATTAATCTGAATTCCAGACAGGTCAGTCAGGATCCTATTGCATTAAGTTTCCCATCTAAACAATTTGATCCCTTTCAGAGATTAAACATTAGCCTTGGGTCTTGAGTCTTTTTAATTTAAATTTTCACCAATTAGATTCTTTCAGCTTTGTTTCTGATTGTTTAAGTACTAAACATCATCCTCATCACTGCTTAGCTATATTCCCTGAATTAACTTCATTTGAAAAAATACTAAAGTAACAACACTTTTAAAGAGCAGACATTTTTCCCCTTTCTGTTTATAACACATTGTACATATATGATGTCTCAGACTATATCAATCACAGCTGAAAAACACAGTTATTATATCCTGCCATATAATTAGCTTATGAATCCAGGTTGTAACATATGACACCATTGATCCTTTCCACTTATCTCTGCCTTGCAAACTCCTGATGCTTATGGAAAATGAGGTTTTTCAGAGTGGTCGCCACAACACTCTAAATAACTATAAGTAAGTCCTAAAAGGAAGGCACAAATATTTTTCCTTTGTTATGATAATATGTGACTTGAGATAATAAGTTCAGTAGAGGACTTAGTCAAGATACAGTCAAAAATTTTGTGTGTAAAATGCTCCGTTCCACAATTATTCAATAAGTATCATAAAAACTGTTACTTTACTATGATATCATCCATCTTGATATATGCCAAAAGAATTAGCAATAAACAGAGATGAATGAAACTTCTCAACTAAGTTAACCTGAGAGTTCAGAGCTTGAGTTCACTATGCAATGGAGACATTCTACATTTGGAAAGATTACTCAGTAAACAGCAGAGAGTGATAGCAATTTCTCCTTTTCTTTGTGTCTCTTGTATTACATATGGGCTGGGTTCCAAGTACATCTATTATTAGAAATAATGAAGATTGCCTTTATCTAGACATGCATAGAAATGAAGTTTGTAATTATTTTTGCCTTTAAAATATACGAGTATTTGTGGACATAAGAAATAAAATACTGCTGAAGGACAGCTAAGAAGACCAGTGACCCCAGGTAACAACCCACAAAGATCTGATACAAATTGTTTTGTCCAGCATCAACAAAGCAAATCATTTAATCTAAACAAGTATCATATTGACCAAAATGTAGGTTGCCTATTAGTAGAAGTCAGCTGAATCTTGACCAAAAATGTTGGAAAAAGTCTTGAAAGGCCATCCGTCTTTCTCTAGACAAATCAACCAGTCTAAAGTGATTCATTTTTTAAAAAACACTCCAGCAGTCTTTTCGTCTTTCAAATCCCCTATGTGATTATTTCACACCCAATTCATGGGGAACATAAAGAGGAATACATTCTTTTGACTGGTTCATATTAGAGCTTATAGAAGAAAATCTTGGAACTAACCAGTGTCACTTCACAAAGTGCCCAAACTACTATTTCACAGGTGAATGACACCATAATATAAAATGCTTTGATTACTAGCTCTGAAGACAATATGGGTTACATTAACAAAGATGCATTTACCTCACCATATTGATGTCAGAACAGCACAGAATTACATTACATAGAATAGATGAATACCTTCTTTTGAACCACATATTTTCTATCGCATTTCAAATAGTCAAAATAACTGATATTCTGCAAAACTCCCAGGCATTCTTCTGTTATTCTTTTTAGTCATTCCATTTGGAGTGAGGAATCAAGGAAAGACACGAACACCATTTTTTTTCAGTTTTGAAAATATATTCTTCCAACCCCCTCTAGACACCAGGGTTTCATTCCTTTTTAAAGTTACCGTTTTTTATGTTCTAGAAATAGAATATATATCTGCAAATATATATTTGGTCACAGGACCGCACTGCCCCTTAAAATATCAGAAATGTAGGTACAAGGATAAATTTTTTAGAAAAGTGGTTGTGTATTTCATACTATAATTTTTGCTCTGTCAGTAACAATGCTAACTAAATGTCTATAACTTTTTTCTATGCTCAGCAGTTTATTTAAGTTCTTTTCAGTTGAATCTTTAAGACTACAAATACATCTGTCTTAATAACAGAGTGTTTTCTCCGTTCACATCTTCTTTTTAAAGGCCTGTTAAAAACTTATTAGCCCAGCAGGTCCCTGCCTTGCAAACAGCCGCACAAGCAGGTCCTTGTAATCACAGCGAATCTGTAAGGGACCTAAACTGCTGGACAAGGTTTCCAGATCCTAGTCCAAAACTCAGCTGCTCATTTTAGATTTAATGTATTCTGCATTAGGTGTTAGATTTTGATCAGCTCAATCACTTTCTCACAATATCAAAGCACTTTTATCTTTCAATTTTTTGGTGTCTTTCTGATTTTTTCCCCATCACAACCTGCAACAAGGAGCAACAGTATCAGCACCCACAGGTAGATGTCTGCATCGTAGGGTGTATTTATTATGCAAGGTGTATATTCTGATAGCTCAGAGAATCCTAATTTCAATATGAACCTCCAGAAGCTTGAAATAGAGCATGAAAGCTGAACACCTGTAAGGGGAAATTTTGTGATAAAAATGTCCATTTAGCTCTTTAAGTAAACCTGACCATTTTTGCTCCACTGAAATCCAACTTTCATATTTTGCCTATATATATTCAAGATTTTAATAACTGCTTAGGGTTACCAAGAAGGATTTAGAACTTAAAATTGTGAACATCTGCAGAGAAAATGTTTTGCTTATGAATTGGTAATACGTAGATTATTAAAATATCTCTTTGTAAATCATTTAAATGTACAGTCTTGCCGCAGATCACGTGGGATGTTCTGCTTAATTTTAAGCCAGAAATAAGCAGTAATCCTAAAACATTTAAAATTTCATTGGGAAGTCTTCAAAAGTTGAGGAGAAACAAGCGAAGATATTAAAACACATCTATGCCCCAGCAACATCACAAGACATTCAAATTCCCTGTACATGCTTCATTGTTGAAGATTAGAGATTAGTATGATTTTTGGGAACAGATATAGGAATGGCTTTTGCAGCCAGCTGGTATCCTCTCTTTGCAATTTTACATTTCAGCATGAATATAGCAGTGCTTTTATACTTTCATATCTATGAAGATTCCTGATATAGCTATATATATGAGGTATATTTGCAAATGATTTATTCTGAGCTACTCTTTATTTCCTGTTGCCATTTATTGTTGAAAAAAAAACAAATCTTGTCTCATGGCTGAAATTCATACCTATGAGTTCAGTCCTCTTCAAATCCTGAACTCAACAATTGGTCAATGGCCAATCATTCTGCATGTAGTTAATGAACTTTAGACCAAACTCACAGGTATTCTAGAACTATTCTTGGGAAAAAAAATCTTGAATTTTCCTTTGCAGTAGATGTAATTGGTAACTACCAAAATTTGGGTATTGCCAAAGACAATCTGATTTCTGTTGGTTTATTTTTTTGTTTTTCTGAGGGACGGCAAGCTAGTGAGGCATAAAATGAAAGATAAAGAATGCAGTAAAATCCATCAGATTTTACTTGCTTACACTAATAATTGTGTTAGGTAGGAAAAGAAGATTTTAATTTTATTGTGAGTGATTCATTTTAAAAAATACTACTGGATTTTACCCTGTTCTCTCTCAAGTTTTGAAGTTTTCAGATTAATTAATAGATGATTAATAGATACCTGACCTGTATGTCTTTTTTGCCATCTTAGCACAGACTCAAGACTTCATTTAGATCATCTAATGAAAGATAATGAACAAATAGTCAATGCTACTGAATATATGGAATGGATTCTGAGGTTTTCTATAATGAAAAGTCTATCAACAAAGGGAAGATAAAATAAGATACAACTCTTGAAGAGAGGACATAAATAGAAACAATCCAACTAAGCAAAGAACAAGCTTGAAAGGTATTAAATTAAGTAAAGTAGCTGATTGATCTTGACATTTGGTTCCTAAAAAAGAATGTTACAATAAGGCATGAACATTATTCTAGAATTTAGACTGCTAAAAGTTCCCAGCCATTGAGCTTTAAAAAGCACTGCAATTATGTGAGCTTCTAAAGAAACCAAAACATGTCTCCTTCCAGAAAGATCACTGGTTTGAACAGCACAAAAGAGTGAAGGGAACTTGAGGGGAGAAGGAATGAAAGAAAGAATAGGGAAAAAAAAGCATTCATAGAAAAAAAAATGTGGAAAAACATTCTATGACTATGAGCTATTATTTGAAATAGAGTCTAAGTGAGGGAGCGCTAGTAAGAAGGGGTAGATGACAGTAAGGGAGAGGTTTATGCATGAAAATGGGTAGTAAGTACTACAGTTGCAAAGTCAAATACTTACAAGCAGAAAATGAGAGAAATTAACAATCATTGCAGCCTGGGTTCTCCTCCCGTGAGTGTATGCATTATAACACAGACTTTTAATACATAATCACACACTGTATTTTTTCCTACACAGGACCCCTACCTCATTGAGTGAACAGAATGGATGGTGATCAATTAAAAAAGAACAGCTATTCAATGTTTTGTTTTACTCTCATTGTTCGTTTTGTGGACTTAAGCCTTATCTATACTGCATGCTATTCAAAGACTGCTACAAAGACAGAATTATTAATTTCCTCCTGGGCTTTTCTCTGGCGCTCAGCACTATGTTGCTCCATGAGCATTAATTTATCTTTGCAAAGTGCAGCGTGATGTGAGGGGTTACTGTTATCCCCAAGTTACGGATATCAGGCTGAAGTAGCAAGACACTGAGAGTAAAAATATCTCCTTATTATAAGAGCGTGAGCAGCTGATCCTCAAATTACATTATGTAATATAATTTGTAATTTAGTATGTTTAAGACAATACTCCTCTCCTTTTTATTTTTTCTTTTTTTTTCTTTTTTCTCCCCTGATTTATTTACCTCTCATCTTCTGCAGTAAAGCAAAGGGTTACAGGAAAAGCAGCCCAGGTTCATAGCCATAGTTGGTCCATGCAAAGCCTTGATTGAAACCTGGGCTCCCATTGGAGGCACACAAAGTGACCATGCAATCAAAGTATGTATGAAAAGGCAAAAGAATTGGGAAGTAAAGTTACAAGGTAATCTCTCATTTGGTAACTTTAAAATGCTTGTTTTTAAAATCACAGCAAAGACTTCTAAAGTAGGGTACATAGCTGTTTCTACGTTATTTCCGGTACTCTTAAAATGAAAAAATAAAGAAACAGAACTTCTACTAGGTAATACTTCCACATTGTCTTTTGGGACAACGAAGGTGTTTGCATGGTCTTTGCTGTGTATATTCATGGTATACATGCTATCAGCAGTAGCACATGGTGGAAAACAGCCCTTAAGGCAAAAAAAAAAACAGACTTTCCCATTGAGTTTCAAAAATAACCTCTGGAAGCAAAAGGTGAAAAAAAATCAGATATTCTAGCACCCATTTCAGGCCTCTTGAAGGGCATACCAATACTCATCCACCTTCTTCCAACAAAAACTTCTCTTCGCAATCTCATTTTCTGTTTCCGCTTGTCCAAATACACTATCTGTCCCAGTGTTAATTGCCAAGGAAGAAAAATAACAAAGAAATGACCACATATTCCCAGAACTTTAGCTAATTCTTCGTATTATCTAATTCTGTCTCTCTGAATTCCTTTGAATGACTTCTTTATTCATGCTGAGCCATAGAGACAGGATCCTGAAAACTATAAATAAGGCCAATGTCTGTTCTGTGACCATCAGGCCTCCTCAGAGAAACTCGCATTCCTTACTACTGAGGAAGTTGAGCTTCATCCCTTTAGCTCAGGTCTGTAAAATGATTATTTTTGATGTGATAATCAGTTGTTCTGAAAGGTTTGACCAAAACAAATGAGAACAGCATTTTCTCAAGACTTGGCTGCTCCTGGGTATCTGGTGTCTGCTCTTGGGCAGTTTATCAGTTTGTAAATCAGAGGACTTCATGCTTATAAAAATAAATGGTCTTGTCAAATTTAATGCAACCTAGGACCAGTTCCATATTTAACATTCTTGAATGACATATAACATGGTCGAATAGGGGCGTAATCTCATAGCAACAACAAAGGCATATTCTTGTCACAAAGAATATGTTCTCTTATGCCAAGAACAGGTGAGTTAATTTCTTCTCAGAAGGAAGACTCATTGTTACTTAATATCAGTAAAGATCCCATTTTAAATAGTCCTAATAAACTCTTACTGCTGAAATTAAAAAAAAAAAAAAGTATGGAAGCTCATTTAAATTATTAAATTACAAAAAAATACAGCTGAAAGGATCTTTTTACTGGGAAATCATACATCTGTAACAGTAGCTAATGCTCATCATTCCAATTTTAATATACTTTCATGAGAAAAAAACAGAAGACATGGTAGCCTTACAGACCTTTATTACAGATCTTTTAACTAAGATAAAATAATAAAAAAGAAGTGATATTTCTGTGCAGGTTTTACAGGATAATATACAAATCTCTACTGTATATATACTATAGTATAATATACTAGTACAGTATATATACAGGATAATATACTGTCATCTCTACTGTAACTTGTGTTATTCTAAATCAAGGAAGCATTTTAGTACAGCTTGACTACTAACATATTCTCCTCAACCAAATAGGAAAAATCAATAATTTAGTAGTAAACTTGTCTCTTCGTTATCCTGATACAATGCTCACAGCAAAAGTCTCTCTATTTCAGATGCATACAACATGATTTTAGGAAGGGCCTCTAACAATCAGCGTATATGATCTTTATATTACTTCTGCTTCAGCTTTCCCATTTCTTCTTTCTAAGCAAAAAAAAAAAGTGGCAACCTGCATACTTAAAGCTGTATTTTATAATCACAATCAAAGAAAATACAGACAGAACCACAAATAGGAGTTATGAAAATACGAAAGCAACTGTAGACTGTATCTAGTTCATACTGGACATATAGAATGCTACTTAAGATATCTGAAAAGTTATAAATGTTTGAATGATTCATTCTGAGATTATTGCCTTTCCACAGATATCCAGAATCTCAGGAGCTCAGGTTAATTGGGGTTAGAATAACAGCAAAATTGTATATATGCTGCAACATTCAAAAACAGATTATGATAAATTTGCAAATCCAAACTTTTGTTATAGGAACAATGACTTGGAATAATTAAACTTATCTGGTTAGGCTTTACAGGCCATTTCTCTTACTTATGTGTCCAACAAGATATCTCACATTTTTGCATCTCAAATAATAATCGCTCTTTGAGAGCACAGCTAAACACTCCAAATTGCATCTGCACTTTGCTCTCATAAGACTGGAGAACTCATCATCTGAAACTTTAAGGTAAACAGAGAATGCTAAAAATCTATTTTGAGTCAGACACCCATTTCTCTTCCCAGTACAAAAAAAAGTCTATTCAAATTCAATTACTTTTCAAATATATTCAGTTACTTTCAACTAGAAGCAGCCTTTAAATTCCTACTTTGGCATATATTAGACATTTGTTGTTATTTACAAATAAAATTTTTTTTTTGGAGTTTGTTTTGAAACAAACCTGTACACATGCAATTTTTTGATTGCTTTCCAAAGTCGGATTCTTTTAGGTACTAGAACTTTTGAAAGGCAGAATAGGGATCATTCCTCTCCTTCTCTCAGCTTCAAGGTCATGCTTGTCATAAAGTCTGCCTGATGAGTTTTGGTCGCAGCTCCTACGTTAGAGAGTCAGGTAGTGCTCTTCAAAAATTCAGAGCTCCTAAGTGTGTTTACAAACATACCTGGAAATTGGAGGTATCTACGAGGTACTTCAGTTTCTGCAGAGTATGCACATCTCAGCCTATAGTGAATTTGCAGTCCACGAGAAAAACAAACAAACCAAAATCAGTCGGGCAGGAAAGCTAGAGGAAGCACACCCAGATCAAAGTAAAGATATTTTGATTCAGTTAGTGGGTAAAAAAGGAAAGCGGGAATTGAGCTATCATTTCAATCCCAGTCATAATATCTTGTTTTGTTTTCAGATAATATAACAAATAGCTAAACTATTTATTGTATGTTTTTTTTGTTCATCTTAAGTATAACCTTAGATGTACACACAGGTATTACAGGCATAAGTCTTCCTAATTCTGTTCTCTCCTGAAAGCTAGGTTTGCAGTGGTGGATTCCTGTGTCCTTTGTTGAAAAAAAAACTTTGAAATGCGATAAAAAGTGAAATTTCAAGAATTTCACATAAACGGAAATGGCAAGTATAGTCTCTCGCACAGTGATTTCATAAAGGCTTTAATTCAGATTCATAGGCAAATCTTATCCCTAAAGTTTACTCTGTAAAGCAAAAATCCTATGTAGTAAATTTTTCATATGCAATATTGGAAAGTTTGTCTTCGTCTGCTTAAAATGACCAAAGTCTTGGACTTTTTAAAATGGCAAATGGATATGATTAAATGGATAAGACATAGTGTTTTGGGCTACATAGATTACTAAGTATATGGGAATAAACAGTCTATATAGTCATGTCCACTATGAATATTACACTACTGAATATATACATGAGAGTAAAAGAGACTAGTAAGAACCAAAACATAAGTAGGAAACTACTTTTCATTGTCCAGATTCAAAACAAACAAACAAACAATCTACTTTTGTAATTATTTTAAGAGAGGGTACAGTTAGGTTATATTCAGTACATGCTTACAAAGTAAAGTCAGTAAGAATGTCAGCTGATAATTTTACACTGACTGTGTTTCTCCAAGAATCATTAATGTTTGAGTTTCACTGTATAAGATTCAGCATTTCCTGCCTGTTTCTCCTGCCTACTTACAAATCTGAGAATCAGTATGTTTTTCCTCCCAGATCACAAATCCCTGGAACAGAAGAGTGACCAAAATGCAGCCTGTTTTAAAATATATGAATGCAATTTAGTGTGAAAGGCAGAATATAGTTATAGCATCTTTCCTTTGGATAAGGTCCTCTAAAGTGAGTGAATTCCAGTACTTGAGTCCTACATTGACTCCAGTACTCAAAAACAGCGTTTAAAACAAAAGATGTTTAAACTTTCCAGTGTGTTCCAAAGACAAGGAAGCAATGAAGGGACAGAGCACCCTCTCAGCAGGTTTGCTGACCCCAGAGAGCTGTGCTGCCATCGAGAAGGACCTGAATGGACTGGACAACTGGGCGCTGAGAAACCTCATGAGGTTCAACAAGAGCAAGTGTAAGGTCCTCTCTTGTGGACCTGGATGTCAGGGTGGATGGCAAATTGACCATGAGGCAGCCGTGTGTCCTTATGACCAAGAAGGCCAATGGGATCTTGGGGTGCATCAAGAAGAGTGCCTCCAGCAGGTCAAAGGAAGTGATCCTGCCCCTCTACTCAGCTCTGGTGAGGACATATCTGGGGTACTGTGTGCAGTTCTGGGCTTCCCAGTACAAAGGGAGGTAGAACCACTGGAGAGAGTCCAGTGCAGGGCCACGAGGATAATCAGGGGCCTGGAACATCTGCCCTGTGAGGAGAGGCTGAGGGAGCTGGGCTTGTTCAGCCTGGAGAAGAGAAGGGTGAGAGGGGATCTGATCAGTGTCGATAAGTACCTCAAGGGAGGGAGCGAGGCGGATGGGGCTGGCCTCTTTTCAGTGATGGTCAGCGATAGGACAAGAGGAAACAGCCACAAACTGAAGTACCAAAAACTCCACAGGAACTTAAGAAAAAATTGACAATGAGGGTGACAGAGCACTGGAATACCTTGCCAAAAGAGGTGGTGGAGTCTCCTTCTCTGGAGATCTTCAAAACGCATTTGGATGCAGTCCTGTGCCACGTGCTCTAGGTGACCCTGTGTATGCAGGGGGATTGGACTAGATGACCTCTAGAGGTCCCTTCCAACCTTAATAATTCTATGATTCTATGATTCTATGATATGCACTCTGTTCCATATCAACATGTCATTTCTAAGACATGATGTTGAAAATCTGGTTAATCTTAAACATTTTGTTTTTCTGCAGTACAACATTATAGTCTGTCCCTCAGTAAGAGTTGAGATAATATACCAAATCATTCTAAATTAACTTGGATTCCAGCTGTTCCTTTTTCACTGAATTGTGTCTGACACACAATACTGGGGAATCACATTCAATGCTTAAAAGTAGTGATTCTGTTCTTGAAATGATTAGAAAATTACCTTTCTGCGAAGACCTGCCTCAACGCATTGAACTTTGTAGTAGAAGTTATTTTATTTTCATTTGTTTTGTTTTATTTTTTTTTTATCAAGGCAAAAATCAATCCTTGATGCTTCTTCAGCAAAGATCCAGTGGGCCAGCTACCAACACTAACTGGAAACCCCAGTCCATACCCTCACCTGAATGAGGAATTTGAAACTGAGTCCTAGTCAAAAGTCTAGTGCCATTCTTATGCTTCTCTAAATTTCCATTGAAACTGCTTTATCATATAGATAAAAGAAAAATCATAAAAACAAAAATTGTTATATGAGTTTTATCCCATTTATGAATTCTGTATCTAGGGTCCATATCTCTTTTAATATTACTTTCATAGTTTATAGCAACTGCACATACAAAGACTGATGAAAGTTCTTTTGAAGTAGCCAAAAAGCGGGTAGATATGCCATGAGTCAGAAATGCAGTACTTTCATTTATTGGTTCAGTACATTTTTGTTTTGTTTTGTTTATTTTAGTTTGGTTTTAACCCATTTTAAACCATAGATTATATTCATACAGTGCATGTTGTACGGACAGTTTGAAGTCTTCCAAACAAAGCAGAGACTGCAAGGAGTTAGCTTAAAAGCCTTTGCACGTACTAGTGCGGTGACTCGATATCATTCACTGCCAAATCTGTATCTAATATATTCATCATCTTACTGACTGTTTGGTTGTTTTCACCAACAGCTACCTGGGTTTTGATTTTGACCACAAATGATATATTGAATGTACGAAAACTTTTGCAATTAATATTTTATTAAAGCATATTTATTACTTGAAATGAAGCGTTCAAACACAACTTTTATTTCAACAAAATAAATGTCAGCATGAAACATGTCATCATAGAGTTCTTACACAGTTCTTTTGTGAGCATCCACAAAGCACGGGAAGATCATAACAGCTCCTTCATGCTATGCTTCAGGGTTGTATTTCCTTCCAGAAGGATAGCTTATAACGTTAGAAACCTTTTCCCTCACAGAACAAACAAGGACACAAGAATAATGATACATCTCTCACTGAAAATAGTGTTCCTACTAAGGAGATAAGTGGTGTCATCTTTGAAAACTGCTCCCTGTTTCACTAATAAAAAATATTTATTCCTTCAGCAGGAAAGGAGGGGAGGTTTGTTGACAGACTTTGTCCTTCCTGTCTGCCTGTATTTGCTACCCTTTTTATTGCTGGTTTTCCAACTGTTGTGAGTCTCTTGTGGTTGATGCCAAGAGGGAGTGAGACACGAGCTGTTCCAAAGACAACCGTATATCTTAGAGTTTCAGAAAGTGAGGGAAAGCACATGTAATAAACATGTTGCTGCATGCTTCCTGTGACAACCATGTGTTGCTGAATAGATAAGCAAGAGTCTTGGCAGGGCTAATAATGGTTAGCCCCCCTAAAGGAGCTTTTCATAGTCAGCTTGGAAGATTTACAAATCTAAGTTTATTCATGTTTATATAGCCACTGCCAGATAGACTTATCCTTAAAAGTAAAACAAACAAAATTTGAAAAAACTTAATTAAATCTTGAAATTTTTTTCCTGCCTATAAATTTATTTGTTTTAGTATTTCTTGCCATAATTCTTTTCCATAAAACCTTAAAAGAGGGATTCTAGGAATAAATATGTGCAGATGAAAAGAGCACATTTGTAATGAGCACAAAAAGAATTAAAGGAATGCCAAAGTGCAATTCACCTATTATGCATTAGCATTATGAGAATGTGTTATCTGTGGCTTTCCTACAAAACAAAACATCATAAAAAACATTAATACAGTGTGACTGATAGCAGATGAAATCATGATACATCCATTTGGTAACGTTTCTGGGAAGTTGCTAAAATAAACCTTTTATCATGAGATAGTCTTTTTTTATCACTTTCATGTTTCAGCTGTCCCAGTTGTTGATATTGCTATCATCTAGTGAATATAGTCAGTGACAGTTTTATCTTACTTATATTTACTTTTTGGTTCAGATCAAGCTGATTGGTGCAGCATCAGATGACAAACATACTCCTAAGAATACTTTTGTTATTACTTGGTGACACTAGATAAGCATTTAAGAGTATCCCTGTGTTTTTGTAGACACAAAGACCATATATTTTGTTATACTTCCTCCAATGTCATTCACATATGTTCATTAGAGTAGGAAGGGACTCTTCAGCACATAACAAACAACTTAGAGATACAACCTGTGGAAGTTCATCCCAAGGGATATTGTGGTCACAAGCTTTTATATTCCAAGGGGAGAAAGTAACTTAATACTCTAACCGCTATAGACTTAGGAAATCCCCTGTGCTGAGAACAATTAAAGGAGAGGTGTTTGAACTGTTCTTATTCATCCCAGCTTCTACTTATGGTTAGAGTCATGGGCTAGGTAGATCATGGATCTGAAACAGTATGCACTGTCTTATGTTCTTAAATAATCTGGTCCCCAATACTTTTTTTATTACTATGCCTACTATCCAGAAAACACAATATCTTCAGAATATTATCGTGGTATTACCACTTACTATTAATTTCTATGATATTTTCCCCCATTCTTGCAGTTCATTTTCACAGTTCTGATTTATTAATAGAGTACCAGTCACTCTTTTTTAACAATCATGACTGTATAGGCTGGAAAGTAAAAGAAAAAGGCAGGAAAAAAATATAATCTCATGTTAATATATGCAAAAATCAGGTGTATCATTTAATAAGATGCAGTTTTTGGATAATGTTTTCAGAAAAGAAGATTGCATTTGCAAGAATAAAGATGCTATCAAAAGATACTAAACTGATAATGAACGTTTATAGAAAAATTGGTTACTTAACAGATTATACATCAAACTCTTAAAAGAGTTTGCCTTCCTTTAGGTATGTTTTAGTTAGTTTTCTGTTCTATTTAACTTTATGAAATATTTATTAGATATTTGGTTAATAAAGATGATCACTGATAAAATGAAACAGATGTTTACATATTCAATATTTCCTTTAGAGAGAAAAAGCTTTTTTCATGTTCAGCAATTTCTGAATAAAACTGCTAAATAATTCATGGTGCATTCAAACTAATGTTTGCAAATTTATTAGTAATAAGCTCTGACGTAATTCTCCCTCAGATATCCAATTAAGCCTATCACAGCAATCTTGAATTCTTTGCAGTGATCTCAATTTACCATTGGATTACAAGGGCTTTTTGGGGAAAGACTTTGTGAATCTGTTACTTACTAATAGTAATTTATCTTCAACTATTAAAATAGAAGGGCTGAAATAAGAAGAGAATATGTCTCTTATCATTTTTGAATGACATAAGCACCTCTCTCTACATGTGAGGTTAAGCTGTTGAATTCTGAAGGATTTGTAGGTGAACTGTCTTTAAGCAGTAGATAAAGAAAATTAAACTAATCTACATGTAAACGAGAAAAATATTCTGAGGACATATAGCGATAAAATTGATCCAATATACAGCTGGTAGTGATATGAGATAATGTAAAGTACTTATGTTTTACTTTTTTTTTTCTTCTTTCCTACAGCTGTGCTGAGGCCTGGAAGTCATTCTTTTTTTTCCAGCTTCTTTCTCCATAATGAAGAAAACGACATTTTTCAGTTTTTCAGAACCATATCAACACTTCCAAGGTCCAGCATTAGTGAGAAAGAAAAAGCAAACAAATTCTTAATGTTTCCATTTGTCTAGGAATTGAAAAGGTGTCATGGGAGATCCAACTGAAAATACCATTTTGTAGTTTTGATGTGAATTTGTGTGCTACATTCCACAATGAATTCTCCTAAGGTCTAACAATTCATAGACTGCACTCTACTTATTTACAAGCAGAATGACCAAACTAGCTTGAGAGGAGCATATTTTCAGGTAACAATGTAAATGTTTGAAATAGCAAATACTCAAGTATCTATATAAATTTTATGTCCCAACAGCAGAGTTGAAGGCAGGCAGATATTGACTTTTTTTTTTTCATTGTGCCAGTTGCTGTTGCAATGCAAAGAGAGGAAAAGAAATGACATTTGATCCCAAATTCACAAACCTTGAATACACCATGTCTTAGCAATCATATTAATAATGCCATTTGGTGTAATCTATTATACACCATAAGAAAAAAAAAAAGCTCTTAAAAAGTATCTCCATGAGCCTCAGATAACAGTTATCTTTAGATGCACACTGTGTCAACATTCAGTTAAAAGAATGGATTTTCCTAGAAATAGAGATTATTTCCTCTTCATTCCTTTCAAAAATCCTTATCACACTTCAGCATATATCAAAATAACCAGGGAATCACTGCCACAGACTGGGGAATGTATTAAAGAAATAGCAGGCTGCAAATTCTCACAGATTTCAGTCCAACAAAGTCAATTTAAATCTTCATTTGTTTAATATTAAAAAAAATCTCTCCCAATAACTGCTTTCAAATGATTAAGACTTTTACCTTTTGTTTACATATTTTCAAAAGTGAAGATATGAGTATGAGCTTATTATTCACTACAGACAACTTTTTGGAAAATAAAATAGTATCTGTGCTGAATCAATCTTGCACTGAGCACGTTATCATAAGTTTAATTTACTCTAGATCAATAGCTTTATTTTAACTTTCTCATAGGTTGCAGCTCAGGGTTTCATAGTGGACCTGTTTCTAAATTAATTATATAGGACACTTAGCCACAATACTAAAATAAGTTCTCTTAGCATGAGCACCAGGATTTGGATAGAATCCCATTGCTCTTAACTTTCTTATTCTATAAGCAAGCCAGTATAATTCTAATTTTTTTTATACTAGAGAAACCTTACTAACAAGGATATGGCGAATGTGTAAGAACAGCCTGCTGTGACAATTCTAGCTTATTTGGTTAGCATCTATGAATAAATAAACAACTGAGTGAGTTGGTACCACCTTTTTATAGCTATTCTTTTTCTCAGCTGGATGTTAATAGATTATCTCTTCCCTGAGCGTTTCCTTTGTATGTGTTCTAGACCTGAATTAACAGGTCATTATTTCATGATTTTTTTCAGACTTATGGTACAACACAATAATTGCACAGGCCAGCATGCACACTTTGAGGCTTTTATTTTAGGTGTTTTCAAAATGAAACAGGCTTAACTGTGATGTGTCATTAGTGTAGTATTACTATAAATAAAGGTGCAGAGCCATTCACAGCAAATGAACTAATACGGGTGAGGCAGGCTTTAAAAAGAGATAAAAGATTCCTTTACTGAGAAATCACCATTGTTCATTGTTCCATTGGAACACACACTAATCTGAGTTTAGTAATTAAAGCTTCATTTTGATCACTATTTGAAGACGTCAATCAGTGAGACTTTTACTTACCTTTCATGTTGATCAATGACATATGAATTTGATCTAAAAGATTGTAATCATCTGGAACTCTAGCACAAATCCAAACAAAATAAGCAAAACTTAAAGAACATGACAACTGAGATTTAGGAATATATATGTCAACTAATTTTAATTATGCTTCTAAGTCTAATTATGTGTGTTAAGGTCTTCCTCATCAGTTAAGCAAAATTAGCAATTATCACGAAGGACAATTATTTCAGTCATAAATATCAGGATGACATGATTGGGAATCACCATTCAAATTAAAAGTGAACAAATAGTGCAGAATGATATCAGAATTAATACCAGCTTTGCCCAGGTAGGACTAAGCAACTTGGAATCATTCATATTAGATACTCCTCTGTACGCTTCATCGGGACTCATGTTTCAGTAAGATTTGGTTCCATGACAATTCTTGCTCATGCAAAATTTATGGCAAAGTTAAAACATGCAGGTAGAACATTTTTGAGGGGAGAGTAATACAGTCTGAGAGAGAGAGAGATGAAGAGTAGTTTTAGGACAACAGCATCTTAACCTCTTTTGCCTTTTCACTGTGAAACTTACTTTTGGTATAACAGGAGAAAGACGGAAACTTTGATCAGGAATGGTAACAAGCTCAGAAAATACGAAAATAAAGGAATTATGGCAATCCTTATAGAGAGGTCAGTTAACAAAACAGAAATGTTCTGTTCCATCTCCCTAATTTCCTCCAGGTTTGCACATATACCAGCTTTACATTGAAAGAGCTACATTCACTGAAGGAAGAGTTATATGTTGAAAATTTATATTGATCTAATGCTTCTTACAATCAATCATTAATATTATTCCTGCATTTTTTAAATCTGGCTGCTATCCAGAATTGATTAAAACATCACTGTTGCAAACAAAGCAAATGAGCATGTATACTGTTGGATTTTTTGGCCTCATGCTTAGCTGAGCTAAGGGTGAGTCTTTGCACTTAAAACATTATGAGTTACATTTGAGTTAATCACAAAGTTGTATTATTTTTGCCATGCCCTTTATAAATGTGAATTTCAAGTACTGCAGAACAGTATATGACTCTGTGTGTGGCATACTTCATTGAGAACTGCTGCTATGCATTAACCTGCCCACTCACAGTCATCTTATCTGTTATTACAGCACAAATTAAGAATTATCATGAAAAATATAGGTTTTTTTTCTTCTAAACAAAAAGTTACTTTTTATTTTTACCTTATTTAGTGTTCAAAGGCTAGGTCGTGGGTTTGGTTTCCTTTGGTTTTGTTGTTTATGACTACTCTTCCCAACATAATACTGTCTTGGAAAAAGTGTCCTATAGTCTATCTGTACTCATGAAGAAACCATCCTATCACATACAACGAAGACTGTAAATCCTCTGAACCCACTAATTCTAAAAGTTTGTATTGTAATGTCCACTTCTGCTAAAATTATAATAGACAGAAGGAAGAGAAATGAGCTAGTACTCTCAGTAACAGTTTGTGTTTGGCTGGTGTGAACTACTGAGTAAATCAGTTCATAGGAAAACACAGAAAATATTCTTAATAGAAAATGAACAATATAAGGTATTTGCAGAGACACATTTGCAAAAGAACCCCGATTTTCTCTAAATCTATTTGGGTATTAAGTACCTTGCTTTGAAATTCTCAGTGCTTTTTTGTGTTTTAAAATGTATCCAGAAGTCCTTTAGGTGAAATAAAAAATCTTTATGTCTGAGGTAATTTGTTATTTTTAAAATATTGATCAATTTTTTGGGGAAAACAGTAACATATTAGCAATAGACTTCTAAAAAAGAAAATAAATTACACTCCTTATGTTAAATCTAAGACTTCTATAATTTTCTTTTTCTATGATTAACTGAATCGTGTATTAAAAGTGTATGATTATTATGTTGATGTTTTTTACCAAATTACGCTATTATATTATACGTATAGATTTTGGACACTATTAAGTCACTAGGGAGCATAGATGATTGAATTTTATTTCAAAAATATGGAAATGCAAACTATCATAGTGGATCAAGTCAGTGATCTTAAGAATCAGATACTCTATTTTTTGAAGTAATCAGAAAAGATGATGTGGAGGAGTTGTTAGTTTAAAAAGATAAACATGTAGCTAAATGATTGTCCAGTGTTCTATAGGGAGTTGAAGGCTGATGAGAGATAGAAGCAGAATCAAATGCAATTAAGCAGTTAAGTTTGTGCTCAAAGCATATGACAGGGAGCATTCAAAAAGACTGCTTAGCTACACGCTGTATATCCTCTATCTATTTATTTCCACAGAAGAAGGTGCTTCTGCATGCATATTTATCTTTTAAAATTACTGATCATCTTTTTCTTTTGTTTTACAAACAATGTCACAGTAATGATAGCTCTCTTCCAGAGAGTACAAACTGATGAATTGCCCAACCAGAATTAACATAATCATTTCCTCCAGTTTTATTCATATCCCAGAAGAACAATTGAAAACGCTTTCAATTTGATAGCTACTAGGATGAGAAATCATTTGCCTAAAGGTGAGACCAAGTCTATGTTTAGATGTACTTGAAACAACTTCAATCTCTTGAGTAACATCTTACATTTACTTGCATACAAGCTGGTGAAGAAAATAGGGTGAGAAAAGAAAAAAAAACCTTTTTGTCTGATTTCCCATATTCATTTTTAATTTAATTTGTAGCTTTTCTAGAGTCTCTCCTCTGGTGCTTGTTTGTTTCTTACTCAACAGGGAAGGACAAAAGCAGAATTCCAGCAGTGCCACAGAAGAGATTATAAGAAATACAACATTTCCTGTCCACCTTCTCTGTTCATCTTTGGAAGAAAACATTCACCAAGAGTCAAATCCTATAAAATACCTCACATACACACACTTGCTTATCTACTCAATTTAGGTTGCTTATCTTGGTTTACTAGAAGGATTTCTTTGACCACCCTCATTAACATTAAACACCAGAAGTTCATGTTGACTATGCAAGCATTGTTGTGAATTCTGTTAGTTTCTATATCAGGAAAAGAAATAATGGCAAATGTTTTCTTCTTAACTTGCTGAGAATGCACTGGGTCTTCTCAAAATGTCATAATCTTCCTGCACATACCTGGGATATCGTTTAACACTGCAGGCAGCAGAAAGTAATATAATATTGCATTAGTCCTTCTTACTATTACTCAGTCATGATGAGGTCTGAAATACATAAAAAAAAAAAAAAAAATCCCAGCTGGATAGCACTGTAGTTTAAGCAGTAGCAGTTAAGGCAAGAAGCCAAAGCAAACATAAGCTTACTCAAATCAGAAACATCTGAAATAATAGAAATAAAAGAAGAGAAAAAACAGGCTGACAGACAGAAGCTTACTCACAACGACCAACAGATCTGGTGCAATCAAATCTGATTTGTGCAAATAGTTCTTTTATTGAATCTCAACAATCTCTCTATGCTAAAACAATCCTGCTGAAAAATAATTAAGCAGAAATATCATAAAAACTCCCTTCCTACTCCATTAAGGTTTTGTCAATCTAGTTTGAAGGAAAGTATGTGTTTATTTACCTGTCATAATGCAAGAGCTGGATTGCATACGAGCTAGACTGCTGAATTAGAAAAGGTGACTGATGAAGGAAAAAGTAGGTCACTTTTGCTTCACAAGCATTATCAAGAGACAGTACAAAAAAATGAACCATGTACCACATTGCAAATCAAAATAGTAAGTGAACATTTTAATACAGCAAAAAAGGACACAATAAGGGTGTACTTAAGTATATTTTCTGTGTTATTGTTTTTTTAGGCACAACAATGCTTATAATCCTTTTTGAAGTACTGACCTACAACATTTGACCATACTTAGAGCACAAGTGTAAAATCAATTTTCTGCACTCCCATTTATCTCAGTACTGATGTTAGCTGGCTCTCTAACAGAATGACTCTTCTGGTGAGGTAGTTATTTTACTTCAGAGTGACATTTCAGAAGCCTTAAATGATCTGAAGAGATGGCATGTGACCTTTAGGAATATTTTCGTTCTGCTTTCCTCTTAAGAAGAATTATTTAACCCTATGTGGTTATATCGCCATATGTGTCTCTGACTATGCATCTCAAAATAATACAGCAACGTCTTGTTTTAGGATAAAGTGGTTGTTGAAAATGACATTTCTGGAAGCTTTATGATATTTTTATCATTATTTTTTATATAGTGTTAACTCTTGTTCAAGTCTTCAATTTCAGAGATTCTAATTAGAATCAAAATGTAGAACTTAGAAATTCTTCAAGAAAGACCAATCACCAGTTCTTTAGAATACCTACTGAGAAAAAAGAATGACTCAAAAATAAGTCCCTGTTCATGAAAAATTTCTTCAAGCATCTGATGACAATAGAGATCAATACTTAATTAACCCTGAGGAATGCACTATTTAAAATTTGGCTACCTAGCAAATTATAATGGGCAGCAAAACAAAACAAAATAATAAAAAAAAGGTGGACAAGTGTTTGATGCATATGAATAACTGAAATACAGAAGGAATTAAAATTCTCCTATGATATTATATAGAACATATATTAACTTAAAAAATATGTAAACAGAGATTTGAGAATAAAAAAGATTTAAGATTCAAAAGCCCTGAAGAAGATGACAGTAACAACTGTTAAGAATTCCTCAAATACTTCAGCTCTACCTCTTGGTGTAGAAGAATTGCAAACTCTATTGTCATAGAGTTAAATACTGTAAAAGTCTTTATGTTTTTCTAGTAGTATCATTACAGAAAGAATAAACTTGATCTGGTTGAATTCTCAGTGTCATCAGACTACAGTGAGTTGCACAGACAGCTGTGACATGACAAAGCATAAAGATATGTCGTGAATCATAATGCACATGATCAGTGGCTCTCTAGTCTTATCCTCACTCGCTTTTATGACTTTAGGTTTTTATGGACATAACATTGATCCCTAAGTAGGATGTTCAGCTCCATTCTTAGGCACTATAGCAAGAAATAAGGACACAGGAGCTAACACAGGAAATTAACATGGGTATGCTCAGTTTTTTAGTATATCCCCTACCCAGCCCAAGAGATTTCCTAAGAGGTACAATTAAGTCATGTGGCCAAACATGCCATAAAAATATCTTTCCACTTTTTCTGTTTAAAACGTGAACTAATTCAAAGTATCTTTTCAAGGTGATATTTTAATCTGAAGTTTCTTTCTTATCTCACAGAAAGTTAATTCCCATTTTCCTAAAGGCAAATAAGTCTCCAGTCATAAATATTGCTTAGAGAGTCTTGCACACATAAACTTAACTGGTGTGGCAATTTTAGTCTTAGATTTCCAAGTCACAAGTCTACCTGTGGAAGAAAAACAAGAAAATACATAATATGGGACTTGTACACGCAACATACTCCTATGCTAATTTTTTTTTCAGAATGTGGCCAAGATGCACTCTAGTAACATTAGCCTTCCTCTCCCCTCCTGTCCTGTTAAAAGTCTTTCACAGAGCTTCACATTGATATCTATAGTTAGAAAAATTCTAGAATTCAGTGAATTCTAATTCACTGTTTAAATGCTTCCATGCATAGTTTCACCCATATATTATTCTACCTTTTAAATTACAAGATTGTTTTCTCCTAATGAAATAAAATCTTTTGCTTTTTCAGGTATAGCAATTTTCATAAGCTATTCAGTCTAGCCATCCAGCTTTTCCTCTCTCTTCAACATCATCATCCCAGGTGAAAAAAAGCTAAACATTTCTTCATTTATTATTTTATCTAAATTGTCATCAGTCTTGACCTCTTGCTCTTATTTTTCTATTAATATAATGAAAATGCTTTTGGTGTCCAGTTTATTGTCTTCAGCTTTTGGCTAGTTCTATATTAATTCCCCAGATCTTGACAACAGGACTGTTGCTTTCTGTGTCATTCAATTTTTTTGACTGCTTACAAGCTCCTTTCTCACTCTGAATAAAGCATATGCTTACTATAAATCTCTGTCAAACAGACATAAAAATGAGTTAAGAGAATTCAGAGCATGTTTAAAGAACCATAAGAAAGTGTTTCTAAATCACACAAAGGGTAATGCAATCATACTATGAAGATCTGTATCTTCTCCTGTAAGACACTGAGAATAATATTTTGGTGAGGGTCAGATGTGTTTGCATGTACACGTTTACATTTCTTTAGAAAGTCACCTGTGAAGCCTGAAGCAGAGGAGCAGAGAAAGAACCTAGGATATTTCAAAGGAGAGTCAACAACAAAGTTTTTGGTGAGATTTCTCATGTTAAAAATAAACTTCTAATGTATATATTTTGCTGAATGGAGACAAAATAAAATAGTGGTTGTACCAGGATAAAACAAATGTTCCCCTAGTCTAGGAGACAATCTGACAGTGGATAAATATGGTTGCTCAAGAAAGGGTACAGCAATTGCTTAATAAGATAATGGTATTTCCTTTTAATGTGTTCCCTCCATCTCCACAAGATGAAAATTCAGGGCATTATTTCATTCAAGGTTTCTGTGTCTTGAGAAGAAATGAATTGATGTGCTCCACTCTGCTAACACTCCTCTGTTCACCGTGGTAGCATGCACAAACTGCATGCTGTTCTGCAGAATAAAGATGGAAACAACCCATATGCTTCACAGACCTCTTTTACTCCCTGTCCACTGTACATAGCTTAGAAGGGGATCCTATAGTGGCTAGTCCTACCTATATTGTCCTTTCATTTTTTCAGCTGTCCGGAGTATATTTAATAGCTAAACTTTACTACAGTGCTGGACTACATTAGTAAATGCTGAGTAGTTCATAAGGCTGGGGAAGACTTCTCGAGGGTTTCCCAGGCTGCGTGTTTTTGACGATTTTTTCCATAGAAAAAAATTGTTATTATCTTCCTCAAAAAACAGAAAACAGAAATCTAGATCCTGACCCTGAAGAACAGTCCATGTCAAAAAAATCTCCTCTTTTTGTAAGATATTTTATAAGTTAACAGGGAAATCAGTAGTTGTCCACTGTGACAATGTATGCTATTCACTGTCTTATATTCTGCTCATTTATCCCAAATAAAAAAGGTGCTATGATTTGTCTTCCTCTTTTTATCTTCCTAAATTATGTCCAAATATCACTTAGGCAAAATTCTCCTTTTAATTTCTTTTTTGTTATCTAAATAAAAGGACCCCCATGAAGCAGACAAGCAGTGTGTGCTAAATTGGAAAATGCTTATCAGTAAAACCAAAGCTCAAGTCTTTATCTAGCAAGGCATGCAGGTCTTTACAAAATGTGGCAGTGGAGTTTCTGCCATGGTCACTAACTATCTATCATCTCAGCAGTTCTATGTCAGTGTAATTCTTCTGGGTATTTTGTGTTTTACAAAGTAAGTTAACATAGTCACTGCATCACTTCTTTACATAGTATTCTATGAGTTTTCCTATTCTCATTCCCCTTAGAGTTTTTTATAACTGAGATGAAACATCAGAACTGGGCAATACCTGCCATCTAGACACCTGATAAGTCTTAGATTTCTCAAACACAAAAGAACTTACCAGATTTTTAGCTCCTGGCTTCAGACAAAATTGGCAGACCTATTATATCTGAAACCAGGATCTCAAAATAATTTTCAACAGCAAAATTAATATTTTTTAACATTGGAGGATATGTTTCTCTAGCACACATGAGAAACCATGATGGCTTTTTTCTAGCCTAGGAGCCTGGTCATTCTTAAGCGGTAGTCCTTCTAACTCTAGTTCTAATTCTTCATTAAAGATATCAGCTCAAAACGCTGGTCTCCATCACAGCTAACTGAGCTAACCTAAAGTTTAAAATGTTGTCTTAGTTTTTCACATGCTTTAACTTTGAGACTCTGCATCACTATTAATATTCTGAAGGATAGGTAGGTACCTATTTTCTAAACATTCAATTGGCAGCCAGATGTTAGACAGAGGGGAAGGCTGTGACTACTTTTCCCTTAATAACCCAGGGTTATTATCTGCGTTCACGATTCTGGTTATGGGGACAGGCTCCGTCAGAGGGTTGTGAAGGAAAAGAATAGAGGGCAGGAGGAGGAGGAGGATTCACTTATCACATTGTTGAATCTGCTTAGTAAGCAATCAGAGAAGTAAGAGTCATGGAAAGTCAGATGTAGAGCCAGCAACAAATATAAGACAATAGTCTAGTGAGTGAGACAGGAGAGAGGAAAGGGCCATTTCCATGGCCTACATCCAAGATTTGGTCTTTCTTTTAATCCAATGACTATATGTAACATCTGCTCACAGCATTTATTTGATGCTACCTCGTATGATGTGGTTTAATTCTATTTAACACAGTAAATGCATGAGGAGCTTTGCATCATTAATCAGTGTATGTCTCTTTAGGTCTGTAAAAATAACCTCACACCTCAGAAAAGATTACTCTGGAACTGACCACACAGTACAGTTAATCTTATTTTCCAGCATTCTCTTTGCACTGAAGACAGCCACGGAATGGCTATCTTCAGATAAAATTGTATGACAGAGCCTAGCAAAGCAGTGCATATGTTTAAAAGTATTAGAGGAACTGTTTTCTTTTGTTGTTGTTTTTTATTTCCCATAAAACAGGTATAACAGAAACTGAATTAAAAAAATAAAGGTCTGGTTCAAGAAGTTATTTAGAAACGTCTACTGAAATAACAAAGTCTAATTCTAAATATTCTTGTCTGATGTCAATGAAACTTCTCAATTCACTTAAAAACAGGTCTACCTGGATCTCAGTGTCAAATTGAATGAACATTTTCACAGTGCCCCCATTAGGAATACCCTGCACTATTTAATTAGTCTTCTCAACACAACAGGGCTATTTTTCTGTGGGGAAAACTAAAAATAAGTTTTTGCAGTTTCAATCTCTTTTTTTTTTTCGTTTTTCATTAAAGTAAGAAACTCCAGCCCACTGATCATTTTTAGTTATGCTCTGAATTCTTTACAATTCTAGAAAAGATTTTCTGGTATTGTGCACAGAATTATATGCATTGTTCTGCTATAGACTCAGTCTCCCTAAAGCCACTCAGAGATACTCTTTCTCATCACAAAGTTCTGTCCAGCTATATCTCATTTGCAATTCTTTAGTACTCTTTCACCATGACTGCCTTCCAAATATCTTTTTATTAAATAGCAATACTTCAGATTATTGTACCCATACGGTATTACTTGCTTGTCCTTTTCCCATGCAGTTTCATTTTGCAGTTTCTTGCCTGGGTTTCTAATGTTTTGAGACCTCCTCATATTAATTTTTTGCTTTCACTGGTGCACATTACATCTTCCAATTCAGTATTTTCTGTGATTTTAATTAATGTGCTGTTTATGTCTTCTTCATGGAGTTGTATTATGAAGAAGATTTTGTTAAATTTAAATCTAAATTAAAATATTTCTGCTTTATCAACATGTATAAATGCCTTGGCAATCCGATAAGAAGTCCATCATAAAATTATACCCTTGAACAGTTGATAGACACTGCTTTATTTTAAAAAATACAAATTTGGGTGTGTTTGCATGCATATTAATAATAAACTTGATACAATTAATGCTACCTTTGTTTGGTGTCAGAGAGATGGCACAGCCACTACATAAGGCATAGCAACACATGAGCAAATTATATGAAGCCAGTTTGAAAGAGTTGCTAAAAGTCATTACCGCTTTGCATTGCCTCACCTACTTCTCTGTATTGTAATCACACATTTTTAAGCATAAATAGTTTTAAAACTAACTGAAATGACCTGAATAATGGCAGTCAATAGTGTAAATGGAATAATTGCTCAATTTAGCATACATTTCTACTTAGACTCTTCAATCAATACGATATTTCTGATTAAAAAAATATGCATCTACCTAAAAGCAAGTGAAAACAGAAGTCCTACTAGGGCTATCTACATTTCTACTATGAGGAGTTGCTGAGAAATCTATTTTGCTGTGCAATAATTTTGAAACATATTTCTGTCACCTTCTAGTTGTTTACTTTATTATAGATAAAAATGCAACACAATATCCAACAGTATTTATAGTCAGTATGGACTTGCCTAAACAGCTGGTTTAACTTGGTTTAGGTATGAGAATTTAGTCTAAAAGTCTAAATATCAGTTATTCTCCTTCCTCAGTTAATGGAAAAAGCAAGAAGAGATCTCCAGAGGACATTTCAGCAAATTTATTTTAAGTGTGATTTAACTGCCTCTGAACTCACCTATCTCTTTCCATTGACTATAGAGCAGGCTGGAACAATTAGCTAACACTAAATGTCCAACTTGCCAAATTTCAAAGAAGTAAGGTGAGATGAGACCCCTTACAGACATAGACATAGACTGAGGGCCATTATTGTATACCTTATCCGATTAGCCTTTTACTCTCATAGTAATTGTGCTAGCATTACATAGAATGACTGGAGATATCAGAATTTGAGCTGATGACTTTATAAACTATTAACGAAGAAATCTTGGGAACACTCAGATTTTTTACAGGTCAATGAAAATTCTTGCCTGAACCTTCCAGAGGTGATGCAAAGTTATGCTACCCAAAATCCCACTCTGTGTCTAAACAGCACATTCTAACCCCTGGGTAACAACCATAACAGATGCTTATTATATTTAATTATCAACCATCAGCTCTTTGAACTTATCACCTTAATCTGTGAGCATCTGCATGATGGATGGCAAAATTTCTGTAATTTCAACTTCCATCAGTCAGTAAGTAAAAGGTGAGCATTTGCTAGTGCTCACCAGTCCCTCAGGATATATACAAGTATCATTATGATTGTTGCTAATAGTGTTTTACACAAAATGAGGTGGGGTGAAAAAGGCATTCTGTGTTATTTTACATATATACAATGTCAAAATATTTATTTGAATAAGGCAAATTTTAAACATAGATAGATAATACCAGTAGAACATTTACTGCTATATGTAGCAGTAGCAATACAGCAATACAAATTTGCATATCCTTTTAAATGCTTTAGTATTTTAGACTTGATCAAAAGCTCAGCTACAATTGCATCCAAGGAAAGTTAAAGAAGCTATAAGGAAAGCAAAGAAGCTGTGAGGAAACTATAATCTACCCTCCTCTGTCATTTTTTCCTTTAAAGTTCTGTCCACATCATATAGTAAAGAAATCATCTTTGAGACTAGAAACACAGAAGCCAGATTTTTCCAACACCATATGAAATCTCATAAATTCTACTCATAAGTAGTGCTTACTAATTGAAACTCTGTGCCTAGAAACATGGATATGATGTCTTCAGGACTTGGCCTGCTAACACGCCTGCGTTGGAGTCTAATATGCCTGTATTAGCATCTACCACACATTGCACTGCCTCAGTGCATCAGTTCAGGTCAGAATGCTGGTGCCCTCTTTCACTGTGCTCTGAAAAGGCTTTAGGAGGTGCTCAGAGCAACCACCAAAAAATCTCTTCCAGCAGTCCACTTCCACTGAGCTTGGACACAGAGTAAACACAATGCATTAGTGACTTTACCGTATAAAATATGATTTTTTTTTCTCAAAGAATTTTTATAAAGTAGGCCAGAATAAGGAAGCCATTAGCATCAGAGTCCTCTGGGATGCTTTCAAGAAATTACTGCTATGTTCCCTCAGAAGGCTACCCCACTAAAGAGATGTCACAGATGAAAGTATATCATATTCCCATACAAACACACATGGCTGTGCACAGGCACACACTGAGATCACAGATTAAGATAAATCACTGATATGAAAAAAATGCAATATTAGAAAACAGCATCCAAACCTTCTCCCTGTTCTAGTAGTGACAGAAATACATGTAGCCTTTATGATTGTCTATGTGTAAAATCTATATTGAAACTGCTGCTGTTGAAGAATATACCTTAATTAAAAGCACCAATTGGCAATTGTTGTAAGCGGAAAACTGTTTATCCATTGTTATATCCACCCTAACCAAAAAATGTTACATATTCACATTTTAATGAGATAGGAAAATGTTTAGAAAATTAATAAAAATGAAATTTAGGTAATGACCTTATTGAGGCAGGAATAAAGAATTGCTCTGCATGCAAGTGACTTCTTTAACTTTCCATGCATTTTGTGTGTGTGTGTGTTTGTGTGTGTCGGTGGGCGTGTGCGTGTGTGTTGTTTTTCTCTTGCAATTTCAGGAAAATGTGAATGATGTCCCCCATTCAATGGACATCTGAACAAGAGTGAGGGCTTTCTGCAGAATATCTTTTATTCAGGATTCATGGCTGCCCAGATTTCCTCTGTTCTATGTCCTGAAAAAAGTAAACAACTTCATCACTAATGAGTTTATTTCTCCAGCTGCGGAAAGAGGGTAAGATATCGCTTGGACAACAGCAACAAAAAAATCTCGACAACTTTGTTGGTACTTTGTAAGGTCATTAATAATTACATATCAATTAATTTTATGGTAATATTTCAGGTCATGTGAAAATGATAGTGTCTTTCATTTTGTGTCAATGTCTGGAGACAAGTCAGGCAATTAAAAATGTAACTAAAACACACTAATAAAAGTATAGGAAAAAGATACTCATTCCTTCAGTTATACCTTCTCCTATGCTCCTATGCTCTCATTTGCATGGCAGCCTACTTTGTAAATCCCTTGTAAAAGTTCTATAGACCAAAAAGAAAAAAAAAAGGATAAGATCAAATACCTATATAATATGATAAAACAAACCCATCCAAATCTCAATTAATATTGTGTAAAATGGTAGAAATACTGTTAAGATTTTGCTCAGATGCATTTTGATCTATTTTTTAGCATAAAATGAAGAGAAAAAAAAGTGCTTTTGTATTTCAGTCACTCTCTGATCAGTTTACATAAGAAGCTGATTGTTAAGGTCTATATTTGTATTCTATAGAATATTGTTTCTGTGTTGCTCTGTTTTTTTCATGTGTTACTCAGTTCTCTGAGGATCCCCAATCAATCTGAAAGTAATCTCAAAATAAGTGACAGTGAATCTAAAGTTTTCCAGAGTACAGTTTACGCTGGTAGTTATCTGAAAATAGCCAAGAGGATATACATAAATTTATAGCTTGAAATTTAATGTTTATTTTTTTACAGTGACTGTACAATTTAAAATTATCATTATTATCAAATTTTTTTTCTGCTCATCTTTCCCTGCTAATGCTGAGTCAGAAAGTTCAGAGTGTTTAATTGAAAATGGAACGAGAAGTCTTACAGCCTGATTGAAAACCAAGCAAAGTCCATGGAAAGACTTCCATTGGCCTCACTCAGTTTTGCAACCTGTACCAAAAGTTTGATAAAAGATAATTACTAGCATTTAAAATTCCTCCCCATCACCTAATATCACACAATCCTAGTTAGACACAGAAATCAAGAGTTTTAGCCCTTCTTGCCTAAGAAACTAATCTCATTTTCCCTTGGTTTTGCTAACATTATTTTTAGAAAGTAATTATATTATGGCAAGGAACATTTTCCTTTATTAAAAATAAAATCTCTCAGACTTATTAAACACAGGAAGAGCAGAACATCAGTGCTGGGGCCATGCTGCAAGAATTGAAATTAAGTCCTTTCCCAGCCGGCTCCCATACTTGCTCATCCCTTTTTCACTCAATAGCCTGGACCATCAAAGCATTCACACCACTGTTGTACATTCAAAGCTGGTGAACTGCACCACCTTTGAACTGTATAACTTTCAATATAAATTTTTATTTGTAATTTCTGTATCCCCAGATGTAAAATGAATATACTCCAGTTGATATGGTCATTCTAGTTGTGCCTAAGCAGCCTAAGAATTAAGTAAGAGTTACTAAGAGTAAATGCACATCTTTTGCATATTATTTGCCCTCAGAATCAGCTCCTGGCACTTAAGAGTTGGTGCACCGTCGGCAGAAATAGGCTGTGTTTTAACATACACTCAGGGCACGCATTCTTGTCATGTAAGTTGCCTCTCCAGTGACACATGGCACATTTAAGCCTGAGGGATTTCACCACTTCCTCTGAGCATCATGCTTTTCGGAGGCAACTTCACTCAGAGGTGCAATGGTTTCACCTTGGGCTCTCTGCTTCTACCCAGTGCTGGACATCTGCATAAGAGTGTGCCTGTGCATACAAGAACCTTACTAATTTGTACCGTGGCATGGGAAGACCCATCGTAAATGGCAAGGTAAACAAATCAGTCGCAGATCTGAATTTTATTCATTTCTTTTCTAACTGCCATTTGTTTTCAGCTATTTATGGTAACCATCATTACATTGTTATTACTGTTAGCAGTAATAACAAGAAATAAGAAATCAGTACTTTGGTTAAAAGGATAGCTTATTGTCTAGAAATAGACAAGGACTAATTAATGGAGGAATTCTTTATATTACGTTACATAGGTTATTTTTCCAAAGAAGTCATTTGCAAAATGAATGTTCAACAATGTGTTATTCATATGTCATGCACTGATACATGCTTTGGAGTATAACATGTAAAGTAGTCTTTTCTTAATAAATCTCAATAAATCTCTGTTACTAAATCTCTATTGGGATGTAAGGAAGGAGGTAGATAATGTTTTAGACTGAAAGCTTACTTCAAAACACAGTTGATTTAGGAATTTCCTACTCACAAACATATACTCATCTACGTATAAATGGAATACTGCAATGGTTTGCACTGTGATCAACAGTCAGCACAACCAGCAGCCAACTTTTGAAGTTTCGCAAATATTATTTAGTCTTTGAACTAAAAAGGCATTCAAAAATATATTACTCTGGTTACTATTTTTCTCTTCTGTCTATTAAAATAACTAGTCCTTTTGCTTGAATTTTTTTCTATTAGATATATAAGTCAAGTTAGATGTTATCATTATTGGTAATGGTAATGCTGTTACCATTATTTTCCATTCCACCTTTCTCAGTACCATTCACAAAATTTTAGTAAAATAACCATTTCCAAAGACAGTTTTCACACTGACAGTTGCTTTTGAAACCTCTTGATCACCTAGTTTCAAACCATGTGATATTGACATTGTATACAACTATGGAGTTCTTTATTTATATCTAGGAGATATTCAGTTATTCACATTATCAGTCTAAATATGTAGAGTTACTGTTCTCAAACACACTTATGTTATCACAGAAACCAGGTTATTTTAATGAGACTTATTGCCTAAAAATACAATGTTCACCTTCTTTGATCATGTCCTTAGCTTAAAACACTTTATAAATTGAATCCTGCATCATCTTTTCCATTATCTTGCTGCACCTTGTAACAGATTATTTTGACATTCACCCAATATCAGCAATCTCAATTATTTAGAATCTCCCAAGGACTTCTATATTTAATAAATATTAATAATGTCAGTCCACAGACATCATCAGATAGTTCTTCATGTATTCTTGCCTGTAAAATGTGCAGACATCTTTTAAACATTCCTAGGCAACTAATGAGCTGGAAAATACTTCATTCTGCTGCATAATGCTGTTTCTTTGCAAACAAACACTCTCATTTGTTGAACACTTCTGTCTTCTCTATCTCCCTACTAATAATTTTGTCCTTTCCAATTAAAGATAGGGCCTATGCTTGTTTCTTTCTCTCAAATTATTTATTTCCTTTCTTCCTACTGTTGCAGTTACCTGTGTAAACTTTATTTAAACTTTACTATATTTATATATTTAAAATATCTTTTTTTCATTTCATAAATGAAAGCTCTTTCCTTCAGTGTTCTTAGCTTCTCTAATTTTCTCTACAATTTTTGATTTGTTTACTATCTTCCCTTCTAGCCTGTTACTTCACTTGAGTAAAAAATACAGATATAGTATATGCCCTCACATTAGCCAAAGATAATTGGTACAAATTAAAGGAAGTGAAAACCACTTTCTTTCTCTATTATTATCAGTGATGGGACAAAAGGTGTAAAAGTATCAAGAAGCTGCTTCATCCATTTCCTTCACAGAAGGAGTTTCTCCTGAATCCAGGGGAGAACATCCCGTGATGCCAGCCTTCTCTGGAGTTTTGAATCTTCTGAGTTCCCAGAGGCCTAGGGACTCAAACTTCATTCAGTATGTTCCCTCCGAGACTGACATCCTCTTTTTTCTGAATCTATTTCTCACCTCAGTTCACAAGCTACAGTTTGCTAAATGTCAAAAACAAATGGAGTGCTTAATTTGCAGGCCCCAACTTTTATCACAGAAAAAATATAATACTAGAGTTCATAAGCCAAATAAGATATTTCCTCACAAAGTCTATAGTTTATTCACATGGATAAATGATCAATCCTTCTCAATTTGTATGTAGCTGAGATCTAGTCTGAGCCCCTCAGGCTATGCCCATGATATCAGGAAATTTTCTTCTTAATTGAAAATCACATGGCAACGGTAGTTAAATTCTGTGTAAGCATCATCTCTTAGGGATGATCAGTGATTTCAAAGCAATCCACTACCAGTAGAACCATAATAAGACAATTCAAACAGCTATAAATATCTTATTGATTTTGATTTGCTGCTTTTTTTCAGTAAAAAAACAATGGATACTTTCCTGATACAATAGGAGGATAATAGTAATAATACATTTCATTATGTTTCATGATTTTTGCTTGTGAACATTGTCCTGTCTTTGTTCAAGAACTCAAGAATCACCACATGCTTCTGAATAAGCTTTCACCTCAGCTGCTGCCAATTTATGAACCTCTGCTGTAGGTTTAGGACATTTATCTAAATACTGAACTGATTTGCTAAATTTGAGGACTACATGTCACTGTAGAAAGCCTTGTCTAAAACTGAAAAATGATAAAATACTTAAAAAGAATCATAACTTTATGTCTTCTCCAAGTTATATAAAATAAAAAAAAATAGATCATACATTATAGGAATTATATTACAATATTCTGTCTGTGCATAAATTAGGACGAGGAGGTGACTAATAGCCTGTAATCACACAGCTATCCTATTTTATTTTTGCAATTTGCTACTGTTATTCAATGCCAGTCACATTCATTCTGGCTTTGACAAATTCTATTTCGAGGTTACAAGAAAATCAGGCAATAGGTAGGGCATGCTGAATTGAGAACATCAACATATTATCTAATCTACGAATCTGTCACAGCAGTTGGAATCAAGTGTGAAATATGCATAATGTAGAGTAAGAAAACCTCCATAGACTATCCCTGAATTTAAAGCAAAGTGAAGAAACACCAAGAAACAGACTTAAAATAATATAGCTATAAGATTTTTCATGTCTGCTAGTGACTGCTCAAGTGCTTCTTAAATGAGCATTTTGTAAATGTCATCCCTAGTCTGAAACTACATGATGCAGGAACATTTTAGTACTCGTATTTAAATTTAATAGAGCAGAGTTTTATAACTATATTGTGCTAGTACTGGAAAATAATTATAGTGCCATTTGCTTAGATGACATAACCATGGAGTGTGCAAGTCTCAAGGATATTCTCATACAGAGGGTGTAGTTTCACATCTCTTAGAACTGTTATTATCACCAAGCAGATTTGAATATAAACTTGGGTGATAAAAGCAAAAAGCTCTAGAAGTAACTTGACATTTGTGAAGAAAAACATTTTAAATAATGAAAAATTTTCAAAAATAAAAAAGGAAAATGACCCTTGTGAATGTGAAGTGATACCTTCTGTTCCATTAGCAATAAATGAATTAGTTTTTATCTTTTTGAACTTCCATTGGGAATTTAAGGGAGTGCGTCCGTTTGACAAACCTGGCAACATACATGAACCAGAAGGGTTTGGTCAATCCTCTTAAGATATCCCATAAGACTTCTTTATATGTAATGGTAGAACAGAGGGAAGTGTTAGCTTTACTGCTAGCTCTGAATCCTGAACTCATTTCTTCCAGTTATTTCTTCCCCACAAGTGACCTGTCTCAATGCTTTCATTCATTGCCTTCTCCTCAAATGGTGCTATTTTTTAAGAGTGGTGGGATGAAAGACAATGATATCTATATTGTAATATAGATATATAAATCTTGTAATTAATTTTAAAATTTATTAAATTAATTAAATTAATTAATTTAATTAAAATAATTTTAAAACAGCATTTCTTTTTCCAATTTCATGAATGCAACAGAAAAAAAATGCTAATGATCTGAATAAAATGTCATTATTTTATGATTAATTCTGGGTGAATTCATAGATGCCTTAGATATTGCCTTGCACAGATTGCCTTGTTATGGAAAAACTTTCAGTTAACCCTAAAAAAGATACTTCAGGATCTTTCACTTTCATAGTTTCATCTTCTGTCATCTATTTCCCCACCTTTGATTACAATTTCTTGTAGTTTTATGCCTTATAAAAATTGTAAACATTTTGGTGTGCACATAAGTCAGTTTAATTTGTCTATAAAATACCATTTTTCTGAAAGGACTGACTGGATAATATATGATAATTTATAATGAAGGTACTTGCAAGTGAGAAGACTTGACAGCAGGCCAGTGAATGAAAAGGAAAGCAAGATAGTCTTATTGATCTAAACACTTTTTCTTCTTGTTTTTAAGGATTCTATGTGATAAAGGTATCCTTTGGCAAAGGAATGCCTCCTATAGTGGAGAAGTTGAATAGAGCTAGGTTTATGCTGAGCTTTATGAACACTGTGTAGAGCACAAGTGAGTGCATTTTATTCTTCAAAAAGTTTCAAAAATTAGATTGTAATAATATTTAAACTGAAAAGGAAATGGAAAGAATGAGAAACAGCAACACAATGATAAGAAATTGTTTTACTTAACTTTCTGAGGAAAAATGATTGCAGTTAATGATGTGATGTGTTTTTAAATACTCCTCAAATAATACTTATTTATCAAGCCAATGCTAAACACAACCTGCTAAAATATATGTAATAAGCACTGCATCAATATTAACATGCTGTTCGCAGACTCTTCCCATTCTTCTGACTGTATTTCACTTCCCATATTTCTTCTAAAGCATCACATTTGTGTTGGAGACAATGTGTGTAGTTCATGCTCAAAAGATGTCAGGCATCTGGAAAACATGTCCCATTGAACTGATGAGTCATGTGAAGGGACCATTTGTCCTGACTTTTTGGACACCCAATAATCTGGTCAGAGCTGTAAATTCTGATTTTAAGTACTTCAGGGCAAAAAATCGGTCATTTTAATTTGCTGGGAAAGCATATTTCTTTCCTAAGGCAAGGTGTGAATAATACATGACAATTTTAAAAGGAGCTGTTTGCTACTGTCACTGCCCCTGCAAAACCACTGTGTTCTCAGACAAATAACTGAAGTACACTTAATGCACTCAGGCTATATTTTTAAGTGCAAGACGAGGACATATCCTCAGAAAGCTAAATTTTTGACAACCAAAATATTCAGTGTTACTAACAAAATATTCAGACTCAAATTAGTTGGTACTCTAACATCATCGCTTGTATTCTGTAGGTAGAGAACTGCAGTTTTCCCCTTCATTTCTTAATAAGTGCCTAAATCCTACTGAAAGCCAGGAGTTATATATAAAAATGAGTTTGTCAGTCTTCCTAATTGCAAAGAAAACTATGAAAATAATATCCAACCTCAAAAAAGCAATCAGAAAAGGAAAAAAAAAATCAAAAAGCATATCAAATGAAGCCATTAAAAAACAGCAGATTAGATTATTAAACATCTTCAATTTTCATATTTCTTCAATAGTCATGACCCCATTACTTAAAAATAGCAGAAACAGTCACAAAGATGGCATGTTGTTGTATTTTTGATAATGCAGCAGTGATGCAGTAATTAGTAGAAACTGGGTACCAGAGCACGTCCCTATGAGTCTGTCCATATGTGTCTTCTAATGTACTGTTTTTCTAGAGTGAGCTATTCATGATCTTAGAACAGGTACATGAATGACCAGATTCTACTAACAGAACATTTTCCATATAGGAAACTGGAGAACTACAGATTGGAGCCTTTCAAAGATAAACAGAGCTGTAACAGCTGTAAGTATAAACATATAATGATAGCAGAGGCCTTTAGAGAGTTAGAACAGGATAATGACACAAACCCCAGAGCAAAAAGCAAATAAAGCAACAATCAATTGCTAGCCATTAAATGAAGATAACCTTTGAATTCAAGTAATATGAAAGAACAAGTAACCAACATAAGCCACGCATACCATATACAGTAAATTTAGACATAATGTAAATTGCAGATATTTGCAGACCATTGAAGACAGAATAGTGCATGTTAGAAAACCTACAAATATAGACCCAGATTGACCCAAGAGTCAATGGGAAGAAATATGCATTATCATGCATAGCATCTACTAGGAAAGAGGAATAAGAAACCTCCATGATTAACATCATACTTCTGGTGAAAAACTTTGGGTACTGACAAATTATCACAAAATCTTCCTGTCTTCTTCTTGCGGAGCAGAGGTAGCACAGGATCAGAGAAATGGGTAGGTATTAAAAGTGTGTATATCAGTTTTACTTGTATAACTTCATTAATAAACTGTAATAACAGGAAAATTTGGATTGTATGTGCTAGTATAATTGCAAGTAGACTAATAATAAATGTTTGGTTAGGCTAAAAAAGCTTTAATTAAAACTTCTTACTTCATACACAGGTTTGTTTCTTTACCCCCCAAAATCGCAGAGCTATTTGGACTGTCTGTTAAATCTGGATGCACCAATGTTTACATCACTTGTGTTTATGAACAGTTGCCTTTTTCATTTTAAACCTTCAGAAAGGTTTGGATATCTTGCATCCTGCCTGGGGTTGTTTACGGCATTCTCAGAGCTGGATGTATTTGAACGAAACATAGGAGAATAAAGAATTAGGATATATTTTCTAAAAAGTCTTCTTTATTTAACATTCTTTTAGCAGCGAGCATCCATTTTCTTGCACTTTCAGACTTTCACCACAATCTTTGCAAACCTGGCATCTAATCATTAAATGATATGAAACAGATGATAGGAACAGAGGACTGTAAAGCAATCCTAATTTCAGATAAGACATATATATATATAGGAAGTATGGTATGTGATGTGGAGCCTGCTTATGTTGGACCCTCATGCCAAGTGGGGAAAACCCACATCCCTACAACTATTGCTGAAGCCACTGTAAGGGGAAGATTTTATTTCCATTCAAAACAACATATTTCAGAGGTATGTTACCAAGCGATGCAGCATCCCTTGTCTCACTAGGAATTATTTCTGTGCTTCATGGTCATGTTTAAGAGTTGTGACTGGGCAAACAGGGCAAATGTCCAGTGTGTTTAGTATTCCTGGGAAGAGGCTGAGGACAGTTAGTTATTTCTCAGCTAGAACCTTTGTTCTTACAAAGGTTGCAGTAAATTAACAGAAAATGTGTTGCAGCTTGAGTCTGTTCCATCATACTTCAGGGTAATACAGAAGTTTCAACTGCACAATCAATGTGCTGGAGCTGTAAATTATTTTAATATTATTAAAATTGCCTGCTTTTTCATACATAACTATCTGGAAAGTTGTGATTTTTTACTCAAATTTTCTATGCTGGGTCTCAGCCCAAAGGTTAATATTTTTAATTTCCTTTTTGATAAATGTATGCAAAATCAGCTCATTACCTTTACCTATGCAGGGATTTAAAAAAAAATGTATAAAGAACTTAGATATTTTATGTATGCAAAAAGCTGATGAACTTTCAAAGCCGAAATTTGGTGGGTTGATATAGAGTATTAGTCTCCAGGCTAATTTGCAAAAATGAAATATTAACAAAATAAGAGTAAAAAACTTCTAAAAACACTTATGCAATGTGTCAGTTACTTGTTGAAAATTTTTCTGTTAATTCTGACTTTTCCAATTAACTTATAATTATCTTACTATTTATCTGTATTCAAAGTCATATGGACGAAATCATTCTTGTATACCAGTACAAATCTGCTTGCTTTCCCTATTTCAGCCAGACACTTTCTGGTTCATAATAACAATGTATGTTCCTAAGTAAACTGTGATTTTTAGTAATATTCATAGTGTTCTAACTTTACCTGTTATCTTTCCTCCCTGGGAAGAATAAATCTGAGATTCAGAGGTTTTCCATCCTGGTGATTACCTCTGGGCACCACTCTAGCCCTTCATCCTAGAATTGTTAAATTCCACCATAGTGCTATAAGTTCAGGAAAAGATCTGAAGAAATCATTTCCTGCTGCAGGTAGGAAACTAACTTCTCATTCAAATATAAGTAGTTAAAAAAGATGTTTCTCACCCCCTTTTTCAGACATATAATTAAGATACAGAGAAGAGCAGTGAAAAACTAAGATTCTTTCTGTAGCCAACAGGGCAGTGAGCACATAAAGTCAAAACATAAGAATAACTAGTAGACAAAGAGCAACTTGTCAAGAACAACATGTACACCGACTGTCGAAAGTCTTGCAGGAAGTCTGTGGGCTCCAGAAATCGGACAAAGGTGCATTACATTCTATAACCAGAGGTTTTACTCAGTGGATCCTCCTAGATCCTTTACTAGTACTAGTACAGTAGTCTACCCTAACTACTGTCTCCTTCTCCAGATATACAAGGTGTCTATACACAGAGGCTCATAACTACTCTTTCTTCTCTTAAAAGATTTATACTAACTATAGCCTGGTGAAGTTGGCCATTCTGGTTACTCTAAAAGGGCTGTTCACAATTATCTTCTCTTCAAATGTCTTCCATTTTTTTGAAATAGATTGGGCTATGAAGCTTTGCCTCAGGTTCTCTAGGCAGAGGCTAACAATCCTAGGTATGTTAGTTTTTTGATTATTTTTTATTACGTAATATCCAGTGTAGGCAATATGAAAGACAAAAGATTATTATTTCTATAAATCTTAGACATAGGCGTAACTTCGCTGAGAAATGTATTACCTGCAATGTATATTTCCTTCGTAACACATGACCTGAGTCTGTGCTTTTATCTTTTTTATCTTTCTTTTTTTTTAAAAAAATGTCTCTACAGGACTGAGTGTACAAACCTTACCACAAGTACACAACATCACAAGTACACAGGTACAGAAGTACCACAAGTACAAAACATCATGGGATTTATCTGTCCAACCAGCTAAATATTTAGACACATAAGAAAGGAAACAGGTTCAGAGAAGTAATAACTATAGGCTTGAGTCAAAATTGTAAAAAAAAGTTTCGAATTCTGCTAAAAATTATTTCATGATTTTCTTTTCCAAAATCTTCTTTCCTCACAATCATCTGTTAATTCATTCTTGAATGTCTTCATTTCATTTACATAACATAGGCTTTGTCACAGCTTGAAGTTACCTAAAATAGTTATTATGTCTTTGTGCAAAAATAGGCAGACAGCAGCAGAAAGAAAAGATTGCGTGCATTTAGATCGCCTCTCCTACTGAGAGAGAGATTATCTGTCTGGCTTCCTGAGTATCCAGAGTGAGACTAGATTAAGGCAGTGGTGTCCTGAGACCTCCCTAATTTTGCTTGATGCCTTCCAACTTACTTGTCTAATAGCAATACTGAATTTACCCCAATGAGTTTAATTTCACTCACTGTCACTGTGGTTGGTGGAAGCAGGTGTAAGCACTCAGAGTCTTCAATGCTCTATTTCTGACAATAAATTTCCAAGGTCATGCATCATAAGCTTAGTTTCATAAGTGGATTCTGATGTTGCTTTCCTTGATTTCATGTTGTACATACAGAAATCTACAGCCAGCTGACACTTTAGAGAAAGACGGCCTTAGTCACGGTATTTTCCCAGAAGTAAAGTAGGTCTAATAATTCTTGCCCTTCTCACAAAGATATTGCTAGACTTAATTAATTAATGTTTCTAAAGCACTTTGAGATCTCTCTATTACTAAAAGTGTCCTGCTAGTCCACTTCTCTTAGTGACTCGATACTGCCAGAAGCAGTGTCTCCTGTCAATTATCAACAGGCAGGCAGCCAAAAGGGCAATGACAGGTATAGAATCTGCACTGGAAGAACTAGAACAAAAAAATATCTTATTGAAGAGTGCAGAGGAAAAGGCAGAACTGGGGAGAAGACAAAACAGGGAAGGAAGGAGTAAAGCCCTTTCTCTCCTCTTTCTCCCTAATTTTGCCTGATTCCTTTGCTCTACCACCTCTCTCCTCTTCCTTGTCCATTTTCCTCTGAAATTTATTTTCCTTCCACCTTGTGCTTGTAGAAGATCAGGGAAACGAGTAGGATGCTATTAGTTAGAATTACTTATGTTTTAATCCCAGTTTTTTCACTGGCTTGCTGAGGACTCATTTTCCCTCCTAGTCTATATTCACCTAGGCGAAATGCAAAGCTCATTGAAGTCAATGACAGCGTATCCCCTGATTATGAAGAACTGGGCCCCTGTACACTCTGTGGCACTGCTAAAATTAATTTACTAGTGTCTGTAGAACCCTCTGGAAAAATAGGAATAAATTGCTATCCAAGGAGAAACTGGCATTATTATTTCCTGGAGAGCTGATTGCGGATTTGTTCTTTTGTCATCAAACTAGGCATGCAACTGAAATGCCAGCGCAGGGCGCTGTGCCAGTTCCAAAGCAACAGAGGAAGAGTTGTGATCCCTTTTCAGTTAACAAGGTTTAGGATTTGCCTCATCAAAATTACCTTGACAAATGCATTGTTTACGGAACGATGATTACATGTCCAGCAGTAGACAAGACAGGTAGTAAAACAGTTCTTCTACAGCACATGTAAATGACACTACTCGGCATGCTGCTCCCTGTGGCCAGATGCTGCACTTGGATGGAGTCCCACTGGGATTCTTTGTGGGTACAGCCACAAATCATGAGCTGCAAAATCACAATTTAACTATCACTTTAACTAAAGGCAACCAGGAATGAATATCAAAGGTAAATGATACATAGCCTCACTGATGAGGTATATTCCACTCTATAATCTCTAAACATTATAGGGTAGTACTGCCTGAAATTTAATCATTCATGACCTTCTGCTACAGGTACATTGTTGCATGTCTTCAGCTCCCCCAAAAAGAATTTCAAAAAAGTGCTGGAACTGCCAGGTTTCAGGGACCACTTTCACACACCTGTTGAATCAGCAGCTGTGACACCAGGGTTCTAGTCCTAACAAAGCCTTCCCTCCTGCATAAGAAGCACTACATCTCTCTGCAAAATCAGGCACTAATGCTGCCTTTTGCTGCTAGCAAAAGTGTAGCCAAAGCTGTGGCATCTCGAGGGCCGCCAAGGAGTACCTAAGTACCTTTCCCCTCCCTGCCCAGGAAGGTGAGCAGCGTGGGTTCCCCTGCTGCTTTCAACTTGGGCAAAGCAAGGAGAATAGCAGAAGTGATCGTCACCTCCCTTGAATGCTTCAGACATTATCGCATGGATTATTCAGTCTCGACAGACTTCAAAAAGCCTGTGTCATCTGTCAGGAGCAGCTTCATCCTTCCCCACGTGCCAAGCAGCACTGTTGTTTTGTAATGAACAGCTTCCATCGGAGCGCGTAATTTCTCATCCTGCCTGACTCTGCTGATCATTCTTGTAATTAAGTCTCTTTTGATTCTCTTTGGCAGCACACCATCTGCACAAGAAGGCACACCTGGAAAGCAGGTTTCCTCTGGTTTTGCTACCCTTGATTAAACTCTGTTTTAAAGCACAGAACCTTAATCAAAAGAATTGCCTCACTGGAGGTAGCTGTGCCTGTCTCACTTTTGTCACAAATTCCCTCCAAAGGCTACAGGATTTGGATTTGCATGACAATTTCCAGAAAAGGGCCCACTGTGGAGGGGTAATATTTTCAGAGGATTTTACCCTGAAGAAAAAAAGAATCAAATAGAATGAATTAAAGAGCAAAATAATAGGATTCTATAGAAAATTCATAGGTTTCTATAGTAATTACTATGAAAACTGATAGAATTTATTAAAAAATTATTTGCTTTTTGTAGTATTCTTTTATAACTCTTGCAAGAATATCATTCCTGAATGAGTTCAATAAAATGTAATAAGAAATAGCCGCCTCTTAATGAAGGGCAATTTTGAAGTGATACTGCCCTCAGAATTTTAGGAACCGGAGGCCAGGTCTCTGCTGCATGCCTTCTGATGCACAGCAAAGCCAAAGCAGAATGGGAAAAAGGAGAAATGGATTTTTATACTTAGCTGTCTTTGATGAGGTGGGTAAGGGAAGGGATGATCAAAAAACTTCTATTGTGCTAATTTGGGTTGAATTACATGCAGAGAACAGATCCATGTGGACTCAGATATATGTATGCAATATACATACATTCCAGACATGTGCCAGTGCTTTGCTCCAGCCCATTTCTGAACAAAATGAGCCCTCACTGACAGCCTAATACTGAGCCACATGCTGCTGTTCCTAACTTATTACAGATCTCTGATGGTTTCCGTTAGACTGCAACAAAGCCCCATGTCCCTTTACCTGTTAGCAAAATGACAGGCTGCTTCCTGCCTCTGATCTCCCAGCACGACCTCTGCACTGAGTGGAAAAGTCAGGAAATTTTGTGTTTGCCCTGGGAGAGCACTTTTCCCTGGTCATTTACAGTAGCCCAAAGTAACTATAGAGAAAGACTGAGACCGGAGCCAATGAATAAAAAAAAAAAAGAAAAACAAAATACAGTCTCTGAAATGATGAAATTATAGAGAAAAGAGTGTTTTCTAAGTCTGCAAATAGTTGGTGCCTTCCAGTTAGAGCTGCATAACAGCAGTTGTACAGCTTTAAAAAGCAGCAATAAAAAAACACTTAGTTTACTAAATAGTACACTTTTCCACCCCTGATGAAAGGCTGTTTCTTATCACACAGATATCAAGGCAAGCCACCTAATGGTACTAATTTCAGACCCTGCTGCTGTAATGTTTAGTGCATGGGATACAAATTACAATGGACTCAAAACAGCTAGTGGTACATTTAAACACGGAATAATACTAAAAAGCTGATTTATTAGCTTCTGAAATATGAGTGAGAATTTTTATAAAACACTTGCTAAGACCTGGCAAGAATCCGTAGCACTGATAGCTTGGGCCTGGCAAGGCCGAGAAAGGTAAGCACCTGAAAGCCCTTGTCACACTCTCAGTTGGATTTATGCCATTTGCATGGTATGTAGTTCACATTCGTAGCAGTGTGGGTTGCTCTGTTTTTCAGCCTTTGAATCCTTTCCTTGCAGTTACCTCTTCACTCAGCAAGCATGTTTCCTCTCTACCCAATTTACATCTTAGAAAATTTACCTATAAAAAGCCCAATTAGATCTCCATCTCCTACTTCTGACACTATTTTTTCATCTTTTTTTGGGTACATTCTTAGTACATTCTTTCCTAGTTAATCTTTCAGAAGCAGAATGACCTGCTCACTAAAATTTGGCTTCACTGTAGAAGAAAAGGAAGTAAATACTGTTTTCACAGTACTGACTCCCTTGATTACTCTTTTTGTAGAGCCTGCATAAGCTGGACAAGCTAGTGAAATGTGTCACTGCTTCACATAAAAACAGTTACTCTGGGTTAAGAAAATGCCCAAGTCATAGCACCAGCACTTGTAGTATCATGTCTTCTAAACCTGCTGTGAATTAGCACAGTAGCAAAAACACCAATTTCTGCTATATAAATAATTGTGCAGGTAGTGCAGGGTCGCCTGGACAATATCTGGCAGTTACAATTATTACCCAAACATAAAACACGTTTTTTTGTGTGTGCACGTGCCCATGGTGATTGCAAAAATCCATGCAAAACTGCTTTAAAGCTTTAATTGTATAGAGAACTTTATTCGGTTTTCCTTGCAATAGCAATAATACTTAAAAAATAGTTTTCATTTGGCTACACACATTGCTAACTAGCAAATGGGAAAGTTATATACCAGACTTTACATACTATTAAACCATAAAAAATATAGACAGCAAAGACTTAAGCTTTTGTGAAGGCTTCCTACACTAAAAAGCTGCTAAAACACCATCTTCTGTGAGTTACGCTACAATGCCTCCTGTAAACTGTTTCAGCCAACCAGAAACACTCTTGGTCATGCCATGAGGGGACATCTTCCTTATCCATTTAACAGCTATTTTTCCCAACAAAATGGCACATTCCTTGACACAAAATGGCCCATATATTCTGTATATAAGTAGAAGTAAAGAAATGAAAAGAGGTTGAATTCAGACTTGTTCTGCTCCTATATGGAATATTAGGCTTTCCTTTCAGTTGGACTAGTTAAAATGTAGATTACCAACATCAATTAAAATGAGTCAGTGGTTCAGATCTGTGACTATTGCAAAGTACAAGGAACGGGATAAGCTAGAAGTGAAAACATTTAAATATAGATTTATAAAAGTATGTTTTTACCTGTAAGCCTTCACTCTGTGATAAAGGATGGAGATCCAGTCAATACATTCAGCAAGGTCTATATGGCAATTCAGTTCACCCTAACACATTGAGCAAGGCTCAGTTTAGTTGTCACATGCATATTGTCATTTCCTACAATATAAGGAAGTGGTTATAACAGATGTAAGGAGATAAAAATCTTTCTGAGATGTTGGAGCCTGGCTGGAGGTCTGACTATACTGAACCACCTCATACATTACACTTTTTATAATGGACATGTGAAATAAATACTGAGAACACGACACTTGCAGAAATACTCGATCAGTGTTCTGTGTCTGTGTCATGATGTGTTTGAAACAAACAGAAGCAAGAGGTCGTTATGAATGCTTTCAAAAATGCATGAGTTTCCGAGGAAATAGCTCAACACCATAGTCTCACCAGAAAAATATATTGAACATTATTTTCCTCTATTTCACTTCTTATTTCGTAGCATATTAATTCTGAATTTGACATTTGCTGCATGAACATTTGATTCACAGAGTTAAGAAAACAGATTAAGAGTTACATGAAATTAAAGGTTATTTATGCCATGACTAGCAATTCAGATCTTTAAACGACTATTGAAAATTATCTGAATCACAAAAAATAAGAAAGAAAACCTACATTCAATAATGTGGCTAGAAGCTTGCTTCATCACAGAAATATTTCTACCTAATAATTAGTTATTTTCTTCACCAATATTGTTTTCAAATCTGGTGGTGGAGCAATTGCAGCTGGAGAAGATAAAAGGAGAAATTTGTGTAATTAAAACATCTGACATAGAAACTATGCAATGGTGATCTGGACAGACTAGACTAAAACCCTTTAGAAACATAGCTTGATTTCTTCCCCATCTCACAAGAAAAAAAGTAAAACACAAAAAAATATGAACATTTTGTGCAAGGCTTCATGAGATTTTCAATTAAAACTTGAAAGAAAGTGCTGAGGATGGAGAAGACATGGTTTGAGCTTTACCATCCAAAACAGCACAAAATAAAAAGAGGTAAAAGACCTCTGTGTCTTTTGAAAGCCATTCTGATATGACACAAAAAACTAAATGCTTTTTTTCAGGACTCTGATCCTGAAAAAAATGATCCTTTTTTTTCTCCTCAGGAAACCACTATTCTTCAATTCACACATGTTTGCATTCAACGCAATCTTAGATGAATACAAAGTCTCTGATCATGTCTTGAGGAAGGGGTTTTCAATTTAAATTTGAGTCTTATTCAGTTCATTTCCCCACTCCTGGTTTAACTTTATCCCCCTGCTGATTTTCTCACAGTTCTTAGAATTAGAGTCCTGGTATCCAGTCTGGTTTCCTAAGGAAGGGTTGCATAAGGGAGGGTGTCACCAGACAGCGGCCATGTTATTTGGCTGCCATTCCCTAATACCTTCTGAATTAATTGATCAACTTCAACCAAAGTTGAAAAAAAGGTTAAAAAACAGAAGATTTAATGATCAATTCTATAGAAATAAGTAAGTAGACGCACCACGAAGAGCAGTATCCTCTTAAGCATCAAAAGTTACATCTATGTTAGTAGGTGGTAGAGCTCAGTAGGAGATAAAAACTGGTGCAAGATTTTGTACTAGCTCTAATTTGATCCTGTAAACCGAACATATGTTAGAAGCTCAGGAAATTGGATGCAGTCCTGCATCACATCTTTTGGGTTCTGTTTCACCGAAAGTAATGCAGTTCACATACTCTGCAATGCTAACCAAAGCACTGAAAATGGGGATAATTATAAAATTAGTCTCAAAAGCTAATGCTAACATGGATTTACCCAGGAAAACCTATCAGTCACAGGCACAAACCATAGGAGAACAGTCTTACTTGTTATATTGCAGTTTGTTCTACTGTAGCATTCAATGGTTTTGTGAAACACTAGGCTAGAAGCGATGTTCTCCTTCCAACATTTCATATTAAACTCTTAGGATTGAACATATAAACTTATAGGCCGCTGGAGCAGTGAGGTTACCTCACCAGAGTGGGATACCTCACCAGAGAGGTTGATGAGTCCCCCTGTATAAAACCAGATAACCAACTAATAAGAATGGAACAAGACAATGCAGGGCTCCATCTGGGGTAACACATAGATAGGAATACTAACTTGCATTGCTCTTTCTGCAAAACAAGTGGCATATGAAAACAGTAGAAAATGAAAAATGCACATATTTTTTCTAAAGCAGGACTATCGAGAAAATGAATTAATAGAAGAAAGGAGTGGATATTCAATACATACTCAAAATTGTGGAATTTTATCCCAAAACCTCACACATTTAGGGAATTAATGTCAATTTAAAGCCTCATTATGTTTCTGAGAAGACTGTGATAGCTAGTAGACTTTTTAATGGTGGCAGTCGAATTAGGAGCTTTCTTAAATCTCCTGCTCATTTGATATAAAGGGGTGACTGACCCACAGGCAGATGACCGTTTCCTTCAAAACAAGCTCTGGATTCATCCTTAGAGAGAGGCAAAGAAGTTAAAAAGTTAGTGATTCACTTTTTCAGCCATGGGATGCTGATTTAGTACCAAATATGTTCTAAGACCTGATGTTCACACTTTTAAAAAGGTTGATGTCAGTGGTAGAAGCCACTTAATTGGTCTTGCTTCCCTGCCGTGTCCACTGTCCCTCTAATAAAAGATATGGTAAGTAGCTATGCCTTGCAGTCAGATGGTCAGGCAAGCTATAAAACAATTTCCAACAAATAGCCATTTATAATAAAGGAAAAATAAGAGCAAAGCTAGGGAGACAGACTGACAGCTCAAAGGCTTATGAGAGAATGAACTTTAGCATATGGCAAGAAGCTGAAGGAAGCCATGAGGTAAAAGAGTAAAGACTGCATATTCTGTTGTCGTTATTTCCTATCATAAATAGAAGCTGTTGAATTTTCTCTGCAGATTTCACCTTCATTGGCAATGCAATGTGAGTGACATTATAAAGCCATAATATGAAACAAAGCCAAGATGCATTAATGGTTTAAACTTCAAAAAGACCATTAATACCTTAAGCAATCCGTGAATTAATGAGATGATAGTGTCTGCATACTTTTTGTTTTTATTGTTGTTGTTTCTTGTCCTGCTCTTTAATGCTGAATTGTTGGACAAGAAAGATTCATTCTGAAGCACAAATCACATGGAATGACTTTATCATGTTCCTTTCTCCCCAGCGCAGGCAGAAGCTAATGGCTTCTTCCATTTTCTGCCTAGACTTGATAGTAAGCTATTACACAAAGCCTGAAAAGATCATATGAATATAGACTTTATAATAAAGATACCTTCACTATAACAAAATTATAATGAATAAGAGTAAGGAATGCTAATACAAAAATAATTTTTAGAGACTAGTGATAAATATCTGGGGATTGAAAGAGAATAATTTCAACTAAATTTGATCAAGTACATAGTTTATGTAAATGGAATCTTAAAAAAATGTGTTGTGACAATATAACAGCTATGAGAGTGGTTGCAATAATTCATATATAAGATTAGGTTCAAGTTGAATGAGATGGTACTTATTATATGTATAACAAATAGAATCATGTTCTAATTATAGTGTAATTACACTGGAGATAATTTATGCATGGTAAAAGATCATACCCCACTATTTGGATCACAGATCTCAGTTTGGGCGATTTGTCTTTGGGATATAATATATATTTTCTGATTTCTTGGGCAGTGTAAAAGAAGGAAGGACCTCTTTTTTCACTTGTAGGTGTTAAAGAGAGATGAATAAAAATAATGCAAAGGAATATTCACTGTCAAATCATCATTTTGTTGGTGTAATGAGAGTTGAGGTTATATCTTCCTCGATTTTAGAGATACTCACAAATAAGTACTGACTGCAACTGGCCAGAGAGTGGAAGCACTTTTTCTTTACTGCAGCAGCTTTCCGTTTTTCAGCCTAGCAGTGAAACCAGCATGAAGCTGCAGGTTGGATACCTTGAGACTAGTGAATGGACAGAGAAAATTGACTGATATGGCTTATTAACAGTATTGAAGCCTCACAGTAAGCATTCATTTTCTTCAACACAATAAGGAATTTTTACATTTATTTGGTGGAGATACTTAATTCTCTCACTTACAGTGGCTTTTCCACAGTGACTACAAAAGGTTTTGTGGGAAATTCCGTCTGTTTGAACAGGATAAAATAGTAGCAAAGTGTGCAAAGAATATAAGCATCAGATCAGAAAGATCCTAACAGTTATTCATTTGAGGATCAGACAGAACCAAGTAATCTAATATGATGCAATTTTTACTGTGACTTTCTTCTGTGTGACAAGTAGTATGCAAAAAATAAGCAAAGCATCTCAAGTATCCAAGAAAACTGCCAGTCTCTTTCATTTACATCAAAACTTGACTTTGGTGGAGTTACACTGATTTATGCTACCTGAGGATAAAGTACTTTACAGTTTAACAATTGTTAGAGATGTAAATTTGAAAGCTAGAAACTGTCAGTGCTGGTTGGATGGACAGGGATGGGTGACCTGCATTTCTTAACACATCATGGATATTTGGTGATTCTCTTTTTTTTGTATAGGTAGACTTTGATCTTTTTTCTTTCAAGGCTTGTTTAATGCTGCTACAATAAATCCTCATTGGCAAACAAAGATGGAAAAAGAACAAAAAGTGAGCCGTGCCGGGGCTATGCCACAATGTGATGGAAACATTCTTTACTTGCAGATCTCTACAGAGCAAAGATGATTAGGAAATCACTATTTCATCCTTTGTTCTGCCTTGCTTTTACCCATTCACCGCAGGATTAATTATTTAAGTTGTTCTTAAAACACTTTTCTTTTACATTTCCTTATGCTTCAATTATAAAATGTGATGCCCCCCAACTATTTCCACTTTTCAGAATATGAAATCTCAAAATCTTTGATTTCAAAATCAAAATTCCTCCTTTGAATTAGAACATAAAGCCATGTTGTAATATATGTGTATATACTGTGTATATATGTGTATATACTGCCTGTAATACATGTATATGGGTCTTTTTCATACCCACAAAATATTAGACTAGTTCTAATACAAAAATGTTTCTAGATAAGATACTAAACTAGTGGAAACTTCATGTTGCCTAATGAAGCTGGATCCGTACTTCTAACCTCACAAAATCACATAGAATCACACAACAGTTTCAGTTGGAAGGTACCTCCAGATGTCAGCTGGTCCAACTCTTCCTCTCAAAGCAAGGACAGCTTGGAAGTTAGATCAGGTTCCTCCAAGTCACATTTTTATACAGCTTGTATGGGAATCAAAAAACAGTGTTGGGAAGCGTAAAGGTTATCTGCTCCACCGCCTTGTGCTGACAGAGCATTAGCTATACCTGGGCTACTTCTAATCCACACCGTCTAATTTATTGTTGGAGAAATCCCACACACAGATTTTTTTCATCATTTTCATAGCTTCTTTCAGTGCTTCACTGTCCATACAAATAGAATGGAAAAAATATTATTTAAAATTAGGATTTTTCTTAGTGCTTGTCCTTGTCCCACAGTACACACAGAATGAACAAGTAACCCATACTTTCATTACAACTTGTAATATTGAGTAAGGTAATAGCTAGCCATTGACCCAATAATTACAACACATCTGATAAAAGACATAAGGAAGGGTTATAAATTACTTTTTCCTGTGCATTTTTTCCGTAATTATTAGGAGAGTTGGTAACAAAATTTCCCAGGTCACTTTTCAAAGCATAAATAAGGCTGAGAGAGTTCAGTAGATGGTTTCCAGACCTAAATTGTGATTCAGCTTTTAGTTTCAAAAATTTCCATAGAGAAACCATTAAAAAAACAGACTGTAAATTCTTTTAAAAAATCTCTAAATAAGAATTTTTACAGAATTTAATAGAATTAATAGAATTTAATTTACAGGAAAAGGAAAAAATATATAAGAAAGGAATAAAAAAAGTGAAAGGAACATTTTAATTTATCTTTAGCACCTTGAAGACCACACCTTGCACAACTGACTACTCAAACTGGAAGTAAAACACTGTGCTTGTGTCTGATAACTCTAGCAACAAGTTGATCGTAAATTAGCTACATTCAAATACCTATTTTGCATAAGCAGAGAGCTAGTGCTCATGACCCTGTAAGTTTTCTGAGTCTTTTATTAAATGAATTACAGAAGATGGATTCTACTGTCTCATTAAAAGAAAAAAGAAAAAAAAAGCCTGTTAACCCAGTGTGAAATGAAAAGACAATATCTGAAAGAAATTAATCTCTCCCTTCACCCAGCAAAAATAACACTCATGAGTAGCCCAAATGATGGTCATTGTTTTTCCACAAATGCTAACTTTTTAAATAAAATAAATTACATTTTAAAAAAAAACTACAATATATTTTTCTTACAGTGCAGAATGCTTGACTAGTCATAGCATTGAAAAAACTGTTATATCTTTGTTGATGGACTAACTAAACTTAATCCTTCAAAAAAATTTCCCTTTGCTATTTATTACTGGACTCCTGAGGCCTGATCACATCTCTGTGCCTCGTACAGAGATGGAAAAGCACATCATGATGCTCAAGAAGACTCCTAAGAAGCTTCAGACCTCCATGGCATCTGAAATAGGAGCAGAGTCCTTCTCCCCAACGGCTTGGCAGCTTTTTACCTGTCAGATAACAGTATCATGACAGTTCTGTTGCATAGGATGTATTCCTTATGTCTCTTAGGACAGTGACAATATATGTTACTCTAAGGAAATATTCAGTATAAGATTGACTCAAAATTGTACTCTATACCCCAGCTCTTTTAGAGTATGAACAATCCAGCTTCCCACAGTTTGCATTTGAGTAGGAAACAGGTAAAACACTGAAGTTTCCTTTTGTTTCATGAATAAAAGTATTTGTGTCCCTCCTACAAGCAAGCAAAGAAGGGCATTGAATCCTCTCCACTGCCTTTCAGCCTCAGAAAAGCACCTACATCTGTTATTTCCCTGGCTTTCACACACAGAATATTAATGAGCTGGAGCTTGCAGGTGCTCTACCATCTAATCTCAACACATATAAACACACACACTGCGCAGAAACGTGCCTCAAGTCAGCTTTACATTACTGATTAATTATATTCTCCTTTATCTCTGTATCTTCTCAGTGATTTCCAGCTACTTGGGTTTGATTTTTAGAAGATTTGTTCATTCCAGAGCTTTTTCAACGTTTTCAGGTCTGTGGCTTGTCCACTGAAGCTTTGTGCTGTGTTGTTACTCCCTCACCTGCTTTTTCAGTTCATTGCAGGTTGCTCATTTTTTACCATCTCCTGCCCAGATTGGAGTCTACCAGTAACAAGGCTAATGCATTCCCTAATGCAAAGTAAATTTCCTAATACAAACTAAACCAAACAGGTCCTAAAAGACACAGACGCATTTTATTTGGGGTTTTAAAAGAAGACATAAGTTATTAATGAAGTTTTCAGAACAATCAGAAGCAGGCTTAGCAGATGCTTATGCAAAGACTTAAAAGTAAAGCTGCTTGAAAATGTTTGATTTTCTTTTTAAGTAGCTTAATAATAATAATAATAAAGTATTTTTAAGCATTTCTATATCTCTAAGCAAAACCAAAACATCAAGAGGTTTAAAAAAATCCTGAAAAAAAGTGCAAGGGAAATTTCAAAGACTTTGTTCCCCAGCTTTTGTCAACAAATTTCATGGAAGTTAAAATCATTTCCAAAAAGGCCCACCCACAAGTAACCAGGTGCTTACATTTTTTTTATATATTTGTAGTTATCATTATGCATTACTATATTGCATTTATTCATAAAATCACTGCATGATCGGGGGAATGAAAGCTGCTTAGTCCTTTGAAGAGTTTCAAGTAATAAGGCATTTAATGAAAAAGTCAAGTAATAGCAGCCTGACGCCCAATGCAAACCACAGACATATGCTCTCTTCTATGGCAGATTTGGGTTAGAAGAGCCCTTGAATTTTACAGCAGTTCTTTTCCAGTTACATTAATACAAAGTGAGTCAGACACTATTTATTTTGAATGTTGTAGTCTAAAAACAAATACTTTGAGATTTTCATTTATTTCTGATTGACCCATAGTGCATTAATTACTCTCCACTGAAATGTTGACTGGAGCCGGTACAGAATGCCGCTCTTTTAAAAGCTGTAATTTTGTTCCTTAATCCTGTATTCAGGGAATACTGCAAGTTATAATATGCTATTTCACTTAGACTTTGTTGTTATAAATGTAATAACTTTTTCATAAAACAATCTGTTTTTGCAATTAATCAAGTGAGTTGTCTCTTTAAGATAGTAGCCTAGCAACTTCCCAAAAGCCAGAGGAAGATCCAGTTGGTGCTGCAAACCAATATAATTATTATCTCAAGCCTGATCTAACTTGTGCAAGTGTTTCAAAGCATCCTTCTGATTAAAAGGGAGAAGGGAAAGAAGTTTGGTGGAAGCTTAAAAAATAGCTATAAGTTCCTTTGTCCGTAAGCATTCTTTAGGTGTATGTATGTGAGCTAAAGAATTTTGCAGGGGGCAATAAATGCTTTCCTTTTCTAGAAATTAATAGAAATTTGCTTCTCTTTTTTGAACACACAAACATGAAAATAGTTGTTGACTTTCTTCTCATTTGTTACTTTATTTCCAAACTAATCATTCATTCAATTAGAGAAAAACTAGAATACTGGAAACATGAAAATGTACTTTCTAGGTGACCTGACCTGAGTGTGAATCCGCCAGAATGGATTATGTTGAGTGTATCCCAAGGCTTCTCAATTCCCAATTCCATGCATGACAAAAGACTTGATAATTCTGGATTTGATTAGACTTTATGGCAAGGAGCCTGGAAATACAGGAGTTCCCAGTGCTCTAAAGTGTCTGCCTCAAACTCATCATTCATCCAGAGATACAGGTTTTAGAAGTCTTGACTGAAAACAGCCATGTGGGCATCTTTGTATCAAAACAGGTAGTTTTCTGTAGAAGCCTGCCTATTTTTTAGTCAAAAAACATATACATGTTCAGGACTTTTTTTTTTCAGTTAATTGTTACTCCAAATGCTACAGCATTTTCCAAGATGTTAGCTGTAATATAGTCACACTACTGATATTCAGTGGAACAGTGCCTGAAGGGATTTAGCCATCTTTCTTTCCCCTAGAAGTATGAATCCTGCTGTGAGGGTGGGGTATAATCCTGTCTGTCAGCAGAAGGCTACAATGGATCAGTGTAGACTGGCATTAAGAGACATTCGGATCATTAAACGGGAGCAAAGGACAAACAAGCAGGAGAGACATATCAAGGTCTGTTTGCCACACATATCACACATATATATTGTATTTTTAAGCATTATAGGACCTGAGAGTCCTAGTGGACAAGTGGCCCATGAGTCAGAAATGTGCCCTTGTGGCCAAGAAGGCCAACTCGGCAGCCTGATTCGGATTAGGAGGAGCATTGCCAGTAGGTCGAGGGAGGTGATCCTTCCCTCCTGCTCAGCCTGGCAATGCCACATCTGGAGTGCTGTGGCTCATCTGGGATACCAAGTATAACAGAGATATGGAGCTACTGCAGCAAGTCCAGAAAAGGGGTACTGGGATGATTAAGGGATTAGAACATCTCTCATATGAGGAAAGGCTGAGAGAGCTGGGCCTGTTCAGCCTGGAGAAAAGGCGGCTGAGGAAGGATCTTATCAATGTGGGGAAGTATCAGACGGGAACATATAAAGAGGCCAGATTTGTTTCAGTGGTGCCAGAACGAGAGGCAACAGGCACAGACTGTTTTGCAAGAAGTTCTGCTTGAACATGAGGAAAAGCTTCTTCGTTGTGAGGTTCACTAAGCATGGGAACGGTTGACCCAAAGGGATTGGGGGATCTTTATCTTTGGAGATATTCAAAAGACATCTGGACATGTCTTTGGCAACATGCTGTAGGTGACCCTACTTGAGCAGAGTGTTTGGACTACACGATCTCCATATGTCCCTTCCAATCACTCTTATGCTTTCTAACACTTTCTTACAAGCTTAGAAAAATCCTTTCTTACAAACTTCTGCCTTCTCCTCCCCTTCTAAAATATAAGGTTACATAACTGCATATGGGAGAACAATTACTGCTGCTACAGTCCTTTAAACTTGCTCAATCACAGAGGTAATAATCAGTGACTGCACACGTATATCATCCTTGTAAGCAATTAAATTAAAATTATTTAAAAATATTAAATCTCTTTGTCAAAAAGACTAACTGAATACTCAAACTCTAAAAATCCTGAATTTGATCATTTATTGATTAATATAGACACTACATCTTGTTACTTAACTCCTATTATGGAGTTCTCCATCTTCTGGTTCTTACAGAAAGCTGTTACAGTGCTAAAGATCTGTGTAGGATTCATTGAGACAAAAATCAGGTTTTCATGTCACTTTTAAAGCATTTCTTCAGCATTCTCAGTACAGCAGACATAGTTCTCTGAAACTGCAAATAATCAATGATTGTTTGAGATCCTAAAGCATGAAGTAAGTTTTCTAAGTGGTAGGAAATGGCAATATGATGCAGTTGAAAATGAACTGGATTAAAAAGGAGACCAGGGAGAGGCAGATGTTTTCTTCCCAGCTGTCTTCACCTTTACAGTTCATTTCCTAACCTAAGACTAAAGAGTCATGCAGTTAGTTGGCTTCTAGTTGTTTGACATGTTCAGATATTTGAGAACTGGAAGAAAAAAAAGGAAAATGATCAGCACCTGTTATGTAGAAGAACTGTGCCAGTCTTGGCATATTTGGTTTCCTAATTGTGTACATGCTATAAGAATAAGATGGTATTGATTCCTGATAACAGAATTAAATTTTCCTGTATGGTCAAAGCATAGCATGGTCTCCTGTTTATGATTAAATAAATGTGGATGTCATGGCTCTTACATAAGGTTTTAATATGTCCTAAAATCATCCCAATGCATCAATCATCTCAACCATATCTGCTGGCAGTGAGATAGCATAGAGGTAGCAGGGAGAGATAGGGAAGAATATTGTTTTGTCAGTTTTAAATACCTGTATATATAGCACTCATTTATGTTTTTGTTTTATATGACAAGTTAACAGTAGGTTTAAGTATACTCTGAATAGCACCAAACCCCTCATGCTTGAATTGAGTCATCAGAGATGCGAGACAGCAGCTGTCCTTAAAAGCTCCAGCTACTTTTGCATAGCTGCTCTGCCTAATGGTAGCTTTCTTATGATACTTAGAGTCTTGTTTTCTGGTTCGGTATCAATCACCTGCCATATACTGTATGACACAAATTTATTCACAAGGACTTAATCTATCAGCTTCCAGATGTCCACTAGCTGAGGTTGCTGTAAGTCTATAAGTCTCAAACAACTAAATACTAACAGTCTGCATTCCAGTAGTCCAAATAGTTTAACTGTGAGTTGTGTAGCAACACGGCTGACACAACATTTTTATACAACACGAGCAAAAGGCATAGAGACAGTATGTCCACGCTGTCACTGGTCTGTATCAAAAGGATCTTAACTGTCTTTTTTGAAGGCCTTTAAAGTATGTCATCTGAGCAGCACCTTCACAGGGTAATAACAGAATTGTCCTTGGACCCTAATTTGCAGCTCTTGGATATCTGATTACGCAAATTACCTAGAACAATTTTTACATTTTGTGGCCATTTACAAATTTAATAGTAACTATCATCACTATTTACCTAGGTTGTTTTTTTCTAAAAGAATTTTTAAAAGAATACCAGAATTGGTTCTAACACGACAGTTTGCAAAGCTATGCTAACAGGTTCACATCAGTCCATGGATATGCTACTACTAATATATTTCCAATTTAATTTTTGATAACTAAGAACCCACAAAAGTGTAAAGACAGTGGTTTTATAGCTTTTGACCAGTAGATCAAGTTAAGGAACAGTTAAGAACACCATGTTCAGTAAATATACTTCTAAAAAGGTAAGTTACATTGTGAGTGTAATAGCTACAGAAAAGAACAGTCCTTTGGGTTGTTGGGAGGGGGGTAGTTCTCATGTTTGGACTAATCAGTCAAGACTACAGAATCTGTATTTTTTTTTGCCTTTTTAAAGCTAGACTACTGTTGAATGATCATAATAAAAATAAACAACCCTATGCTGACATTCAGAGACTCAAAAAGTGATAAGGGTTGTTTAATGGAGTTAGTACTGGTATTGATTGCTCATTGCTTAAAACGGAACTTGCAGGTTAATCAGATCTGCAAGTGTCTTTCTCATTATTTACATTGCTGAGGAGGATTAAACATTAGGAGGGGAAGACCAAAGTTTGCTTTGCCAGATAAATAAAAATCAATTTGTTGCTGCTAGTAAATGTGATAAAACGTAGGAAGGTAACAAATCCTGCAGCCCTCTTGAGGATGATTTTTCCAGACAGGGTAGCCTCTGAAAGGCAGTAAAAATATGTCTCTGTACGAGCAGCTATGTAGGAGGTATTGCTCACTCCCTCTTCTGGTTAATTCTTCTGTTAACCTCATTTCCAAATCTGATTTTTCATGTAATGCATGATATTAATCTCCACAGGGGATGGACAATTACACACAGCTGTTTCTTCTTTTAATCTTATTTCCAATTCATGGCTTGGACAATTCTTATGCAAATTGTTTGTGTTCATGACATTCAGGTTCTTTAAAAGATCTGGAGACAGCTAATGAGGCTAGATGTAGGTCTTGATGCATTTATATAATGGTGAACACCTTCACCACATATTGTTTTGCAGCTGCACTGGCAAATTCCATATCCTTGAATGTTCACAATGCTCTAACTACTTGCAACATGGACTGCTGTATCTCCATCTGCCAAAGTTCCTTGGTAAAATTTTTGTCAAGTTCCAACAGCTGTGGTAGCTGGTCAGTAGCAATATCCATCACTTTGTAGCAGACTGCAAAGTATGTGGATTTATGAACTAGGGAGAGTTGAAAATGATGTGAGATAAAGATATAAGTGAAATGATATTATTTTTTTTTTTAAGTCTGTTTTCTTTAAACTGTCCTACTAAAGATGGATACATTTTTTCCTCTGTCTTCTCAGACTGGCACATCATTGATAATCATGATTTATATGAGAGTGTGGTGGGAGACAACTCTTCATGAAGGAATGCGCAATATTCTGTATAACAACATATGCCTGTATAACATAATATGCCTTTATACAACAGAACAGGTTCTTATTTATCTCATTCAATTGCCTGATGGACAGTGCAAGCCAGGAGCATTTCTTACCAATATTATGTTTGTTTACTTAGATGTGTCCGTATACTGTATAAATCTCTAAGTCTATTTGGCTGAAATTAGAATGGAAGGACCCACAAAGTCATATGGGTGAAATGCAGTTTGCAGATTGATTGTATGTTTAGGTTTCATTTCTAAGGATCTGAATAGAACAGATGGCAAAGAGAATACATAGCCTTTGTTCTGCTCTTCATGAGCTGTATTTATTTCCTGAACTGGAAGCAGGAAGAGAACTCTGCTTTTTTTAATTGGTAACAACTGAGTTGTGGGGCGGGATACAACCGTGAAGAGCTGGTAATTTTTGTATTGAATCAAACAGCTTCAATTCACCCCAGAAGTAATGGGTATTAAGTGCTTTACAGGATTAAGACCACAATCCACCAACCTCCAGATACATTTAGTACACACAGAAATATATTTTAGGAATAAAATTCTTACATCTAAATGTATTTTTAAACCTCTTTCTCTTGTGTTTTATACACCACAATTACCTAGATTAACATGCCTTCAAACCAAAATAATGATTTCTGTGATGCACCTGAAATCTATTATTCTTCTAGTCACAGCTCCAACAACTTCTTTTATCCTTTTGTCTTTCCAGAGAAAGCAATCTTTTTTTTTTTTTCCACATCCTAAGATGTTTCCTCACAGAATAATCTAAATGCTTCTGTAAACTTTGTGGGTAGAGATTTTCTTCTACAGCACGTGCTGTCAGGATCTTGAGTATATTCCTCCCATGAAGGGGACCTGCCTGGACTCTCAGCTGGCTGAGACATCCGTCCCCAGGCCTATCCTGCTCAGCCTGCTCCTGCGCTGTTGGACTGGGCTCTTGTACCTGAGGTCTTTGACCCTGCTTTCCTTGCTGTCCCTCTCACTCCACAACACTTGGGGAAGCAACTCACCCTTGCTGTTCACTGACTCAAACTTTTAAGGACAAAAGGTCTTGAACTATCAATTTTGAACACCACAATTCAAAAATGCTTGAATGAATGGCCCCTGTGCCTGCGTGCTATTCATGAGATTATGACTGTGAATGTCAGTTTTCGTATGCTAGAAAATTGGTTAGTTAGCATTTCACCAATTACACACTATCATAAGAGCAGCATGCTCTTGAATCTTCCATCTTGACAGCAAAGTGTCACCGAGAGCTACTTTTAACATCCTAGAACAACCTCCTCTGTGAAAAACAGCTCAACGGCTATGAATATTTTGCTGATTTTCCATTTTCTAAAAATATGTTGTCCTTGAACAGGCGGGGTCACCAGCACTGAGGCTGTGCGGCTGAGAGCGCAGCTGCGCTGGGCAGGACACGTCTCCAGGATGGAAGATCGCTGCCTCCCTAAGCTTGTGCTCTGTGGTGAACTTGCCACTGGCTGCCACAAGAGAGCAGCCCCAAAGAGGAGATACAAGGACTCCCTGTAACAGTACCTCAGCTTTGGCCACATTGACTACCATCCATGGTCCACTCTGACCTCGAATTGGGAGACATGGAGACGCACCATCCACAGTGCTGCTGCTTCCTTTGAGAACTCACGCAGAGACAGTCTCAGAGAGAAAAGACAATGCAGAAAGAACCGTACCTCACCAAAACTGCCTAAGGAGACCTTCCGCTGTGCCTTTTGCAACTGGACTTGCCTTTCTCACATCAGTCTGTTAGCCATCAAAACACTTGCAGCAAACGTGGGTAAAGCCCTTCCCATACCTTCGTTTGAGAAGCCTAGCCATGATTGTCCCTGTCCAGAAGAAAATAAGTTAATAGAATTTTACGAATTTAATTAAGAGGAATTCAGGGTGTGTCATTGGTTCTGCACTGTAATCTGAGAAAGGTTATTAACACAGCTGTTCCTCATGCATGTTTCCTCTAATGCCTCACTTTTATTCTGTGCAAGACATCAGTACTATCTGATGTTCTCAAGTAACAGAGTTTAGGACTTCAGCCTTCAGCCTTTTAAATAGGTTCTCATTAAAACGACTTCCACCACTTCCTTCCCCTTGCAAATGCTGTCATTCTGCCTGAGCTCATGTCTTCTTGCTCCTAGATACTTCTGAATAAGTTGATTTTCAAACTCTTCTTAATTACTGAAGTATGACATCTTTCCTTTTCCTTTTGTTCTTCTGCTCTGATTCTTCCAATCCACATGCAGTAATCACAATGTCTCACTCCTTCACATATGCCACAGTAGCCAGCTATTTATCCACTTTGTTCTGGACATCTTCACAAAGTCACAAGTCAGCAGCATGCCCTTGCCACAATGCAGGCTAGCTGCATACTGGGTTGCATTAATTAGTAAGACAGTTGTTGTAGGTTGAAGGAAGAGATTACTTGCCTCTGTCCAGCCCTTATGCGATGACATCTACAGCATTGTGTCCGGTTTGGGGCCTTCTCAGTGGAAATACAATATATACAAAGAGGAGAAAGTCAATGGAGGGTTAGTAAGATTGTGGGAGGGCTGAAGCACATCAGTGTATAGAACCAAGTGAACTGGGTTTTGTTTAGCTTCATGAAGGGACAGCAGAAGGTAGACTAAATCTGTTGTGCAGAAGAAGGCAGAAGGCAGGGAGACCTCCATTCTGAAGTACACTTACCCAGGGAAGAAGGAGCAATCATGAAGTCTCTGTGGTCTCTCATTAATGCCTGGTGCAGGAAAAAGAAAAAAAAAAAAAAAAAAAAGTTAAAGATTTAGTTCTGGTTTCCTGTTACCAAAAATAATTATTGTTGTAGTCATACGTTGGTATCATATACAAATATATTTTCTCTTGTTTGACACATATCCTTCCAAGAAAAAGCTTTAATGAGCAAAGCTCCTACATTGAATAGCTAGTGGTAGAATTGCATAGAATACTAGCACACTAGCAAACATGTTCATATTTTGAGAAAGAATGGAGGTTACAGTAACACAGACAGCAGACAGCATTTACACATATAACAGTGCTGCACCTTATCACAGCTCTTGTAGGTCAGCAGTGCACAGTACAGCAGGTGGTTAGTAGATTCAGTCTCAGAAATAATTTAGAGACTTAAAGAAGAGTTAAATGACACAGCACTCTTCTGAAACTACTGAGAAACACAGTTACATTTTCTCAAATTAAAAATTATATTTATTAATTCCCGTATTTTATGTCTATGAATATGGCAGTGTAATGATCTTTTTCTTTTTCAAAGATAACTTCTCCGTTCCATCTAACAGCTGGCTTTGTTTTTTTTTACTCAGAGGACATGAAAATATTCATCATGGCTATATCTATAGATATATTTCCAAAAATTGTGCGACAGAAATATGGTGTCCCAGTGCATCTCTATGGAAATAATTAGAATGAAGGTTGAGATCAATAACTAATTTTTTTAAAAATTACTTTTGTTCTGCTGGGTATTTTGCATATTTTATATATATTCATTTGAGCATAATCTTTTATTATACTGATATAACACTGAAGTACTTCAGCTGGCATTTTTATTTGTTTCAAATTTACATCTTCAAAAGAATGATTCTCATCCTTACCCTTTTGAGGTCAATGGTCTTTTATAATGGCAGTTCAGGCATGTTACCTACTTGTACTGTGTAAAGAGTATCTTGCTCTTCCTAGGCAATATCCTCATGTAAGAGTGCTCCAAACAAAACTGTGGAAACAGGCTCATGAACTTAGCAGCAAAGAAGCTGAATGGATTCCATCAGCCATGGCTTCTCTTTATATTGGCAATCTGTGGGGTTTCCCCTTAAGAATTCTACACTGTAGATAACACCTTTTTCCTGCTCCCAAGATCTTTCATGACACCTGCTACAGTGACTCACTTAGCATTCCCCAGTATTTTTCACAACACTCGAAAGAAGAACAGGTTAGCAAAAGTATGTTGCCCATTTCTGTTAGCCCTAAGAGTCTCTTGCCCGAAACTAAATATTTTTCCCCCAGACAATTGTGCTGTTTCTGAAATGTTGAGGAGAAAATATAGAGATCCTAATGACCCTGCTGTTCTGTTTATCATTAGGGAAAAAAAGAGAAAGAAATACTCGATAACATTTTGTGGAAATATGGCACATTAAAAAGCTCTGTGCATCATATTCAGCCTGAAGGGGTAGGAGGTGGAGCAGGCTTTATCCACTATGTGGGTCAGTAATTTAAGGGCTGTCTGTAGCATTGTAAGGGCTGATGTAGCATTGCTTACTACATCTCTGAATAAATTCCACTTTTTTGGGGTAGTTCTTTTCATCTTGGTTTATTTATTTTTAATTCAGAGCACATTTATGCCTCTGGTTCAAGGATACAATCACTGCAGGTATTCTGTAGCCCTCTAACTGTCCGTTAGCTGAATTGATTTATGGAGCAGCTTTCCTTTTCCCTTCCCACTGCTTGTAATGTAATATAAAAAGGAAATATAAAATGGAGCCATAAAATAATTGATTCACTGACATGTACTAGTAAATGAACTCACAGTTCAAAAAGGCAGAGGAGCAGAACAGATGATTGTCACATCTAACAGTGACAAATGCCATTTAACTGTTATGAAATGAAGTTAATACCAAGTGTTACTCGCACAGCAGATGAGGAATATGACAATGCCAACGGGTTGTCTTCTTCTGAATCTGTTAATCTATTTCATGCCTCTCAGCTGTCACTTTGTTTTGAGCTAATGGGGAAAAGTTGTTACTAAAATTCTTATTTCACATTGTTGGAGGTTGAGGATTTGGGTTTTTTTTTGCTTTTTGTTTGTTTGTTTGTTTGCTTGTTTGTTTGTTTTTAACTCACATCATTGCTCATCTTTTCTTTTCTTAAGAGATTCAGCACTCCAGATGGCTTTCATACTTCCTATGCTTGCATAGCAGGAAGTAAATAGCTCTGGAATTTGCATGCCACAGAGGGCATTGGATAGCTTTTAGATTTAGTCCTTGGGTACATTTTATGGAACTGTCTGAGACCGTCTTCAGAGAATGAAACTTAAATGGAATGATGAATAATTAATAAATTTCCCATTAAAATGAATATGAGCAGTGACTGGTAGTAACACCAACAAGCTCCACAAGACTCCTTATCCTCTGGGTCACATGTTCATCGTCATTCCAAACCTGAATTATTTCACAAATCAAAAGACACCTAATAGTTGCTACATTATTATCTTTTGGGACAATATCTCCTCCATTGCTGCAGCATGTTATGTAAAGATGTGGGATAAACTGTGCAACAGTGAAGTCACACTCAGTGACTAGGTGCCTGCTGTCCTGTCTTGAAAAGAACTTTAGCAGTCACTGTGCTTCACCCACGCACCACTGCTCCACATCATGCCAAGGAGGCAGAATTCCCAGTTGGAGCTGTCTGTATACTCAAGATACTCATCAAGAGAATCACTTACATCAAAGCTCAAGTTTGAAAGCAAACAAGCTAGAAATAAGCTAGAAACTGTTAGAAATTTGTTTTCCCTGTCTTGCAAGCAAATGCAACCATGATGATCTTGACGGATAGTCCGTGATCACCACAGACTGCCTGGCAGAATACTGAATGGAAAACTAGTACAGAAGGCAAGCTAGTACTTCCATACACTGAAACTGCATACACTAGGATGAGCCAAATTGCCCATTCTTTATGTTTTTGTACTGATAATACATTTCTACTTGTGTCCTCATTTTTAAGCTATTTAAATCAGATCAAAACATGCTATTCCTTAATATAGCCTTAACCTTGCAGAAAACAATACCATGGTTTGCTGCTCATTCTGGCCTGTACCCAAATTAGAGCTGCCTATGCAAACTGTTAAGTCTTACAAATTTTTCCACATCCTTCAAACTGTTTCATATAAGTATGGAGTCTATCTCTACTGAAGAGGTTGTAGGATCAGGACTCTTGATTAGAAACTGGCCTCAAAGTGTTTAATATATTCTTCCAATGAGTGCATCACTTTTATTTTTTACAACACTGATCTTTTAAATACAGTGGTTACTAGATTTCATTTATCTAAAGAGCTATTACTGGCTTGATCACCATCTGTTTTCTACTTCTGTCTCTTTAGAAGATATTACAGTGGAGGAAATTTATGCTGCAATTCATGAATATTTTTCAAGAATAAGATTTAAGAGGAAATCACAACTATTTTTATAGTACTTTTCAAATATTTTTAAGTAATAAATAACATTAATCTGAGAATCATAGTGGAGCAAAAAAAAACAACATTCTTTTATGAAGCACTGTATTCACAAGCTATGGGTTTTCCTTTTAGTATTTGACCAGTTTTAAAGGATTATAATGGGTCTATTTTTATTTAAGGACAAGGTTTGTGTTCTGCTTTCATTCTCAATAACTTCCACTATCATGGTTATTACACTTAGATTTTGGCATAGACCAGGTCTTTTATGTCTCAGAAATTAAACTCTTTGAGTAAATAAAAAGTGTTTAAGAAATTTAAACTCATTTAGAGAATTCCTGCAAACCTCTGAATTAAATCACAGTAGAATTAGATTATATTTTCTTTCTTATGAACTCTTCTTCTAGCAAAATTCCACTTCCAAAAGGTTGCCCTTGAAAACACTCCATAATATCTCTGCATTGTAATCTAGTCCCGTTCTATTAAAAGCTGTGTAGAGCTATTTCTCTTATTCTAAGAAGCAATAGGGATTATGATATATTTGTATACATAGTTTTAGATCCAGAAAAAAAATTGACTAGATTATTTTCATTAATACCAGTAGAAGTTTGGACGTATATACTTTGACATCATACTTTGACATCAAACTATAAACTACTTTTATTTTTTTCAAATCCTATGGAGAATCTTCTCTAGCACATCTTTTGCTTTCAATGGTGAGCTGTTCTGGCTCAATTATAAAAGTTTGCTTGATCCTTAAGATGTAAAATGTTAATAGACTGAGATAAGAACTGGCATCTGGCCATCCTTCACCACAGATTAGATATAGATCAATCTGTAATAAATGTCTCCTTGTACTAATACATAGTCAATGTCCTCCAGTTCAAAAACCAAAGCCCATGTTAGCATCTTGATGCTACTGTATTCATTTTGATCCTAATAAGAAAGTAGTATGTGTATGATACTACTTTAATTCACATTTTTTTTCTCTTTAATGATATTTCAGATCTAAGTGCATGACAAAGAATTGTGAAGCAGCGTAGCAAGGTTTCTTAAAACAGTATCCTTCAAAGGCTGGCCATCAGTTAACGTGCAGCAGTTCAATCAATATGAGATTGCATCAAAAACCTATTTCCTGCAGCAGGTCAGTAGGAGCGTCTGCTCTGAATGGCTAACTAAAAACTTCTACTTATCTCATTATGTGCAGAAACACACTAACTGTGATTCTGTATCTTTGTTTGACTGGTGGAATGCTCAAAACTCTAACTGAACAGATTCGGAACTGCTAGCGGCACCACATCTCAACACATGCACACATTTCCTTTTTTATATAGAAAATACAACATTGCGGTTTTTAGGGCTAGCATTTCTTCTTCAGGTGGTCACTGTCAGTTCATACACATATTGGTCTAGTCACGATTTAGTTAATGTAGCAGGGACCTGATCTAACGCTCCATAAAATCAATATGAGACTCTCACTGATCTCTGTGGAAGCAAGATCAAGCCTAAAACACACTAAGGGAGACATTTTCCAAAGCACAAAGAATAGTGAGGAATATAGCTCCTAATTCCTATTCACTACTTTGAAAACCTCTCCTAATACTTCTTTCCCAGTGTGAGATAAAAATGTAGATCAGGGAAATGTAAAAGAGCTGTTGCATCCCTGGACATACAGAACTGCTGAAAATTTCTGCTGTCCCATTTAAGCTAGCTGGAACTCAGACTCTCTTTTGATGGCTTCTGTAGAAAAGAAATATCTTAGATAAAGGGGAAAATATGAGACTTTTTTTTTTTAAAAAGCAACCAAACCAAAATAATACCTGGTTGTACACCATCTTTCTGTACTAGGCTCCCATCAAATGTACAATGCTTTTGTTTGACTAGATTAAGTATATGGAGTTATTCAGATAGGAAAATAGAAAAGAAATGTTTCTAATTATAATGCAAACACTTCTCCTTTTTATGATGGTTTCTACTCCTCTAATTACCGTTTGGCTTTATAGCAGGTACACAAATGTATCTTTGCCCTCCATGACACTATATCTTAATTATAACAGGCAAGATTTAGCTCTCTTAAAGGTCCAGGTCATTGCCTGGAAAGGTCACTTGCCTTCTGTACAGTAAAGGAAGAGTGCATAAACTCAGCTTGTTTAATTATGTGTAGTGGCTCATCTTGCCTTTGCGCAAATATTTGTCATAAAGGGAATACATGTATTCATTATGCCATTGGGGACCTCCATTCTGAACTGAACCACTGTTAATTTGCAGACAGTAAGCTACCATTTCCTTCCTCAATTGCATGCTTAGAGAAAAAGAAATCCAACAGATCAAAAAGAATTATTCTGTGGTCCTACAATGTTGTTCTAGTGATTTTCTGTTCTTGTCTGAGAAAGATGCTTGTGTAAAACATTCAAAATTTTGGCTATTAATTGCATTTACACTGACCCTTATAAATGTGAGGAAGACCTAGTGGATTTTGATAGCCAGAACTGATCAACTGATGTAGTACTCATGTCTACTGATGTAGTAATATACTTGGTCATTGGATATGAATGCTAGAGGAGCCAGTCAAAATTTAAGATTTATCTCCTACAGCATTTAGGTGCTTTATCTTTGGCAAGATTCATCTCACCTGGCTTAGGCATTTAGCAAGCAAATATCTGCATCTGAATCAGTCACTGTAGGCTCCTATATTCATTCGCCCATTTTTTTTTAATCATTATTCATATTATGCATTCAATGAGGAGATCATTCCATCTCAGTAATGAAGCCATGACTGTGTTAACTCTGCTGTAGACAAACAGCAATGACATAGTGAAGCAACAGAACAATGATAAACCTTTGAGAGCTTATCAGAAAAGCCTTCAAAATCAGTCCAAAATTCAGGAACTCAAGTTATACAGAGCACCTCTAAACTATCACTTATGAACTTTGCTTCGTGAAAAACCTACTACCTGCCTGGAATCTGCATTGTGAAAACAGAAAAGAGAATGTTTCTTTTGTCAAAGGAAATTCTACAAGTGACAAAGGCTCAAATCACAACTAAGGAAACATGGATTTTGTACTCCGCTAACACATCAGACAATTTGATCTGATCTGCCTTTCTGGAAAGATGTCTTCTGGATTTCTAGTACAGAATTGCTTTTGGTTGAAATAATAGCTCACTTGCCAACAGGATACCTGTGAGTGATGTTCCCAGGCCGATGTCTAGCACAAGTTCTTGTGGATGTTCTTTTGTCAGAAAACACAGTATTAGGAAGCAATAGCTAATCCAATTTGCGGTATCACTGATTTAGCAGAGTTAAACTAGTGTTTTATTCAATGACTTGGGATATTAAAAAGTTCCTAATAAATGAATCTTTCAACACATATGGTAGACATCGTCTCTGAGCATATTTTTTTCTTTTTCATACTAGAGGTTTATACAATTATCAGCTTAAGCTTTAATTGGATTTAACTAATTGGTAAACAAGATTTTTATTCATTAATTTTATATGTGTATCAGTTCTTCATTTCAAGTTTAATTTGAATTGAATATAAGCAACTGAATGCCTGAGATTTGTTAAAAAAAACAGTGAAAAACCACGACAATGCTGACAGTGAATGAAGATGGCAGTACTGACAACAGACAGCAGTTTATTCACCTTGTATTTTTGAAGATGCCTATTGATTTTTAAGTCATCACATATTTTTAATATATATAAAATTACATAATATATAGCATATATTTATAAGATAAAATGTACCAATGCATTTTTATGCTTGAGCTAATCAGCATTAAAAGTAATACAGGTCTTACACACCATCTGTACTAAGAAAAGATGCATAACAATTTCAAAAGTAGTATTTACATTAAAAAAATGCAAGAAACTCAAAATTGTATTGATATGAACCAGTCCTGTACTTCTATAGTAGATCATGAGAGAATGTTTAAATACTCCACAGACTTAGACTAATTATGGCTATGAATAAATGGTCATTCATAAAGCATTAGTTCCTTTCTGCCTGTGGAGTTATTAGTGATATTGGATATTGAATAGCGAGCCTAGCCTCCAAATTTCCTTAAGAACCACAGAAAATGCAACACTACTTTGGGACTACTTTATACCACGTCTCAGGTTTGTCTTCACTCAATTTATAACTAGTGACAGTGGAAAATGAAAGGAACTATGAAATCATAGGTAGCACATTATCTTCTGTTTATTTTAAGACTCTCTTGTTTTTTTGGGAAGAGCTTGGCTGTAATCAGAGATGTTCTATTTGTACCCCGCTATATACATTTTGCTAATGTAGCAAGTGCATTAGCAGGAAAGATGTGTTGCTATAATGGATTATCAACAACATAAATTATGCAACCATTCACACACATCTTTCTTTTTCTTGAAATGAAATACTACAAAGAAACATTCCCTTTTCAATAAATCAGGATATGAGTGAATGTGTTAACAGAAGACACTGATTCCAGTGTACCATAAAAAGCCTGGTGTGATGAAAAGAAGCTTCAAAGTAGGGTTGATGTTGATGTTGGTAATTGAAAAATGTGGAGAGGTACATGAAAGTTATAGAAAGAAAAAGAAAAATGTGCATGCAGCAAATAAGATGAAAAAATAGAGTACAGTGACACGAAGAAGAAAAGAGTGATAAAACAAATGTAAAGAAGAAAAGAGAATATAAATAAAACTAGAGAGAATGAAGAAAAGCACAGAAAAAAAGTTCAAAAAGCAAAGACTACTTGTTTCAAGTAGATATATTGCTCTTGAACTGAACTCAAATATTGTGTCCTATCTTTGTCTTAAGTTAAGGCTTGAAACTAATATTCTAACAACACTAGGAACTGATATGATGCACACTGTAAAGTACACCCTACCACAAAATTTCTACCTCATAAACATTCTCAGTTAAGCAATTATTGAACAGAAACATCTTAAAAGAATTAAATAAAATATTTATTAACAAATTTTGACTGGAAACTAAGTTTTGAAAATGTCTTCTGAACTCTTTTATAGTATTTGATGTATAATAAGAACATTCAAAAAAAATCAAGCTTTAATTAGCCTAATTAGTTCCTACTTTTCTTCCTTATTGCCATAATTTCCAAATCTACCTCACCTTATATTGAAGACTGTTTCACCGTTAAGGTAATCCTACTGCAGCCAGCACACATGCGAGGTGCATGCTTTACTATATTTAACTAACAATCACTTATATTTAAGAGAAATATATACTTACTTGTTTTTGCTTTTTAAAATATTTTGTTGTCAAGATTCACTAATGTGTCTACCATGAATTAAGAATAAGCTTGTTTGACAACATTACGGATCCCTAATAATCATTACTTTGACATAATTCCTTTAGCAAAGTAAAGTAAGTGCCACTGTAATCCAAATGAGCATGTTTAATTGATTCCTGCAAGTGCAATTTAAATAAAAGCACTTTTCCATATTAATAAGGGCATATAAGTGATCTTTAAACACTTACATAGTCAATTTATTGGATGTGAAGGATGTGGGATAAATGTCAGCACTGGTAAACCTCAGATTTTCCTTTCTTCTGTTTCCTAGTTTCTTATAATTTGTCCTTTAGCTAATTGTTTCTAATCCTGAAGTACACAGAAATTAATTTGCATTGTTTTCTGGTGGACATCCTGTTTAAAGACCAACTAATCCTGTAAAATTCCTATGAATAATTAGGTTCTGTTCATTAGGCTTTTACTGATGAGGTCTCAGATACTGCTCAAACCCAGCTGTCTTCAGACTCACTTAGCTCTTAAAGAGATTTCCAACTACATATGATTTTAGCATTTCTTTAGCTTCCTCTGTTTTCACATGCCAGCCTTCTACATAAGCAGGGTATTTTAGTATGGACAAGACAGTGATAATACTCAATTTTATCACTTTGAGATTAAGTAAATTAAAATTCCATGAGCTCATGTCGTGCTCCCTTCTTCTCCATCTGCAAGCGCACTGACAGGCATTTCACTGCCCGGAATCTGAGCTGTTTGAGTTACAGTTTAAGTAGGAAGGGATATATTCTGCTAAATGTTACACTAACTTAAATCCTAAGTAATTTCACTGAAGTCAGTGGATTTCTCTGGGTTTAATCCAGTATAGCTGAAAGCAGAATTTGGCCCTTTGATTCCTGCTGCCATTACTCAATTGTTGGGAGATTTACTATATGAGGTATGCTCTGCACACCTAACGCGCCGCAGGATACTTGTTGAGCTGCTTACCAGCGGAGTAAGAGCTTTATATTTGACATAGCTGAACGTTCTGAGTAAAAATAGATTGTAGAAAATTCCCAGCTGAGCTCTAATATCAATTTTCAGGAAGCAAAAATACAGCTTTCCACCAGGCTAGACTAGTTGAAAAGGAGGTAGTTTAGTGGATACTGCACAATAGCATATAATGCACCGAACACTCTGCCTGCAACAGTCTAAACGGATAACAAGAAGATTTGATAGCAAACCTAAAAATTACTTTTGCTAAATGGAAAAACAGGGGAAAAATAAAGTATGTTATAAAAAGATCAGACAGAGTTGGACACTCACAGAAGCAAAGAAGTTGTGATTTAGCATCAGGATTCTCGGTTGTCATTCTCAATGACTCCCACAAGCTTTCATTACACAAGTACTTGGGAAGTGAAGGGGAAAGAGTACTTATCTCATATTTTATTACCAACTGTATAAAGTAAAGAAACTAGGACAAGCTATAGCTAAGTTTTCTCTGAAGTCTACACTGTTTTTTAGCAATAGAGACAATAGAAATTTTTAATATTATGCTTTTTTTTAAAAAACATTTTGAGCAGTAAGATGAGAAATTACATATTGATATTTATTAACAAGACACAGGACTTAGGCATAATTCAAAGATAGCCAGAAGATATCTGCTTATGTCAAAATAGAAACAGCACCTCATCTACTCCTTCATAGCCTATAGTTTGGAGGACTTGCTGAATGCAAAGAAATGAAATTCTCCAATGAACAGTACTATTTTCGAGGCCAAATGTGTGTGTATATAGATATATGTATACACACTTTCTTCTTTTTATTTTAGTTAATATTATGCAAAATCATCACCTTGCTCCCTCAGCAGTATTTGTGCTCTTTAAAATCCAAGCTCTGTTCTGAAGCTGTTTAATGTTTGTTTTCAAAGACTTCTTGTAAAATATTGGAGGGTTGTGGGGGGTTTTGACAGTAAAAATAAGAAACTACCTTTCCATTTGGGTTAGAACTGAGATGAAATGAGGAATGGCTGCCACCAAGCAGAAAATTTGCTCACTTTATGTGTGCCAGTTAATTACGACACTTCAGAGGCGCTTCTGAAAGGATAAGGCAAGCTGCATAAATTTAGCTGTAATCCAGGCAGGCAAAACTAATTTGCAGGGGATGGCCTTATCTAGCTGCTGCAGCTTTCTCAGAAAATTAACCTTGGATATTTGGGCCCAATTCAGAAAGTGTTTGATTTTTTTCCTTCCCTGCTCAACATAAGAGAATTTTAAATTCAATACAATACCTGACTTTTAAGAGGCACTGTGAATGCTGTAGGCAGTTCAGAGTTATTACTGACAAGCAAAAATATATATTTATATACATACATATATGAATGTCCTTCATGCCCATTATCCTGTCTTCTTGCATGTGCATCAGAAAGTTTATCGCCACATGTATGAGGGAAGCAGGGATCTTTGGATTAACAGAAGATGCAGCTCATTTTAATGTACTTAGAAAAATTCATCAAAGTTCATTGCAGAATAAGTCATGCATACTGACTTGCTCATTCCAGTGGAAATGAAGAAATCCTCATAAAAATAGAAGTTTAATGAAGTGCTGGAGCAAAGTCCTACCTGTCATTTCAATTATCACTGATTTAGAATTTTCTGTGATATACCACTATTAATTGCACTTACTCAGCACAATTAAAAGTTTACCTTAGATTTCACCAGCTCCACCAGTTCATGGGTGAAAGAATTAATTAACAAATGTTGCCAAATCCACCTTAAAAGCTTCAGGCTTAATATGAAGTATAAGAAGTGGTCTTTAGCATTTTGCAACCTATTTAATTGAAGATTGCCTTTCATTTTATCTCACAGCTCATAATGAGTTCACAGTATGTCCCTTTGCCCAGCTCTTTGCCCAGCTAAAAATCACTGTAAGAAAACATGAAAGTTTAACCCGTATGAAATTTTGTTCTTCCATAATTTATTAAGTGGTTTGAAATCAAAGGATGTATCATGGACAACACAATTTGTAATGTTTGTGTTAAAGGACAATATATGCTAGTCAAACCTTACCACCAGAATGTGGTCCTAATTCTAACGATTACTTGGGAGAATTCCCATCACTTGGGAAAATCTATACCTTAATAATTTTGGGTGGTATTCATCTTATTCCCCTCCTATTTCAGGAATGGTTGGTGTCTCCTTAGAGTCATTCACACAACCTAAGCTTGATGACTAAGGCAGGACCACAGGAAGGTAATTAATATTTTTCAGGTCTTCACTGACTATCACAAGATTACTAAATTTAAGACAGCTAAATTTAGACTAAATTAATCCTATCTGTAGTTAAAGCACATTAACTTTTTTGATGTTCAGCAGTATGTTAATCACCAGAATCTTTTAAATACATGCTCTACTGACATTCTATTTTCATTAGGCTCTTGGAAATGCAGTTAGTTTTCTAAAAGGATCCATATATCTTATTCACATAATTGTGAATATTCTCATATGAATGAGAAAATATCATGACAATGAACCTTCATTCATGCTCTAAATTTTGAAAGGTTTTAACAACAAAAGGCCATTTATAATCGATGAAACACAGGCTAATTTAGCTACCCCCTCCCTCTTCCCATCCAGATCCATTTTGCCCCAAGATACCTTTTTTTCTTGCATTCTGTCTGTACAATTTTATGTTAGTGTCAGGATAATGAGTAGCTGCCACTTACTGGGTGCTCATTTTTGCATGCAAAGCAATAGTAAGATAACATGTAAATATAAATGCCAAAATAACCATTCTATTTTCCTATTCATTATTGTAATCATCACTGTCATCATTACCATTTTTATTTTTATTACGATTTGATTTTTAGCACTGCAAAAGTACTACCAATGTGCTAACTACCATCCATTCAAGTAGCAAAATACAACTCTTGCCTAGTAGAGCTTTTATTAGAAGAGATAAACAGCGTATGAAAAACAGAAAGGTGACAGTTAAATGTACAATTAAATACAGCAAATATTAAGATATATTTTCAGGCAGTAATAAAAAGGCTTATATTTAAAAGTCCATCCTTCACATGAAAGTAGATGTGAAAATAAAAACTAGTAAAAATGAAGCATAAATAAAATACAGCATAAACTGTTAGTAGAGAGAAAAAAAATAAAAATGACCAAAGCCTTCTGAGTTTTAATGGGAAGCAAAGCATAACAGACTTTCTATTTTGAAGACAATTTTGCAATTTTTTGTTACTGTCACAATTTATATTTTTTTAAAGCAAAGCATAAATTACTTTCATTTCTGAATAAAAGTATTCTTCCTCTGTGAAGATTTATATGCTTTTCTATATACCTCACAAGTGTATGTATCTTTAGGTCAGTTAAAATAAGAAACAGCTCAACTGCAGGAGTTGGAAAGAGCTTCATCTCCAGACTGATATTCCTTCTTTACCAGATTCTCACAGGGATACTAGTTCAGCAAATACCTTAACTTATCTTTGTTGTATTAAAGAGAAAAAAAATACAGAAAGCCAGATGCTACAGATGCCAGAGCTGAGGCTAAAGTGGGAATATTGCTATTATAATTGCTATTATATTACCATACAGCAGAATGCAGTAACAACAGGCTCATCATGCATGTTTGAAAGAGCAAACAGTAAAGTATGCGTGCCAGGAGTTACTCAAAAAACCTTACCTGTATAAGTGGTAGGCAGGTGAAATCATTTTTATTCTACATTTAGGTGACTAGTGCATAGATACAGTAGATATGTGTTTATATTTTCAGATTTCTAGATTTTGTAGAGGTTAAAGTAAGGATCTATTCAAACATTCATGTCCAACACTAATTTATGTGAATTTCCTTCATGAAGAAGATTCTACCCTTTGCACGTGCAGTATTCTTGAAATACTGAAATATGGTGCTCAGCATTACACACAGGATTAAATTCAATTAAAAATTAGCTTTCAAATGCCAGGTGTCTCCTAAATTACATATATAGACTTATGCAGTAGTCAGTGGAAAGAAATAAGCATCTTCAGTGATTTGTGCTATTTGAGACATATTTAGTCAGAAAAGATCTCTGAGAAGAACTTAGATTATAAATTTAGATCATAGACAATTGAAATAAGATATGCTGAATCTTACCCCAAATCCCTTCCTAGTATCTAGTATCTTTCTAATTTGTTATGCTTTAATACCTAAAGTGCTACCTTTTTTTTCTGTTACCCAAGAGAAAGTCAAGAATGATTGATTCCCACCATACTTACTCCTAACTGACAGTATTTCACTAAGTATTTTGAATATTTACCCAGTCACTATTGATTATGGGGCTTTGTGAGCTGAGTCTGCAAGAATCATGCTACTTATTTTTTTCCCCTTCTTCTTGTGAGTTTTATCTTGTGTAAAAGATCTTTATTGCACTATTCTTATGCACTTACTTTTTAATTTCACATTGACAATTGATTTCAAAATCTCTCTCTGTGCACCTTGAATATACAGATTTCCCATAAAGTAAGTTGCATCTGAATATGTCAGGCCCTTTCTAGAACAATAAGCCAGCAAACAAGAAAAATAGGTTTCATTTTTTCTTTCTTTTATCTCTTTTCTGTCTAATGGCATGCACAAGAAGCAAACTGAATAAAGAACCTAGTTATTTTTTCTTCATTTTTTTTCAAAACTGCCTATGGTATATTCATTCCCTGAATAAACAACAAATCAGTATATCCCAAAAGGAATATGAAAATCCAGACTTTTCTTTATTTTTGTCTCCAATACTTAGAAATCTAGTCCTCATTTCTGATAATACTTTCCTTTCAGATTTAGTCTTTGTGACAAACATTCTGGCAAATCCTTTATGCAGATTTTAGCACTCACTCTTTTCCATCATTCAAATACACTAGTGTGTAGGAAAGGCAGTTTTGCTAATGAGATGTCAAAACACCAAGTGGTTACTTTTTAATTTAGCCCAAGGTAGAATTCTGTAGTGTACAGCCAGTGATCCATTGCTAAATTCAATTTCCCAACTGTTTAATTAATTTATGTGTACAATTTAATGATATTTAATTTGGTATGCATATTGAAGATATAGTATGCTTATCCATCTCCAAACAAAATTCCAAATAGGTTACTAAAGAATTTTACAGACATATTTTTTCTTTTATGGCAGCACTCTACCAACAATTTTTCTTAACTGAAACTGTCATTTCATCCATTATACTGTTTTTCCCAGAAGACCTAAATATGGAGATTTTCATTACTAAGAATAATTGTGGAAGATAAGAACTTTAAAACCCTCTTTTGGCTTTGACTTCAAGTTAAATTAAGGCATGGTGCATTCCCTACCAAGAATCATCAGAACACTGGAAAACCAACAAAAAGAAATCTCTAGGTTCATTCTCTGAAGCCCCATGCAATGCAAAGGCAACCTGGTCTCAGGAGAGCTTTGGTTCAATGGCATAGAGCAATGAAAGAAAAGGGGATGTTCCTGAATGGGATGCGGAGAGCCTACACTACAGACTTTTCTGACCAGAAGACCAGAAGAAAGAACAGATTGTAGGTCTCATCTTCAGGTTACAGTAAAAAAAGAACATTAAACTGTCATTTTAGATACAATCTAATACTTTAGCTAAAAGAGCCAGTTTTCCATTTGGGGGGAAAAAAAGGCAAAAATTATAAGCAGTGAACAAACAAGAAGAATAATTTCTACAGCCTCTCTTTAAACAAAATGAAGAATTAGAAATATTCCAAAGAGGAAAATTGAACTAATTTGTTCTCTTTTAATTAATAACATAAAATCAAGCAGAATGAGATCAACCTTTTTACCACTAGCCCAGTTAGCTCGCTACTACTGGGCACCAAAAGGGCACCTCTCTTTCAGATGTCTTCCAATGAGTGATACAAAAATGGTTTCAGAAGTCACAAAACCTTGGTGAGATTGCAGGCTAAAAAATGCTGACCAAAAATCTTTCAACTGAGGAGTCAATTAAAAGCATTATTCTTCACTTCTTAGTCAGCAAAGGGTATCTGTATCATGACATGCCTTAGGGTTTTTGTTACTAATGCTTGTTTAACTGTTCTATAGAGGAACAATTTAAGATCAGGATGATTTGAAGTGGGATTCATCTTACCTAGCTTTAGATATTTAAAAGTTAGATGTCGAAGTCTGAACTGGAAAGAAACAGGCCCCTCTAGAGGGCAATTCATTTGACCTGTCTCAGATGCCTATTTTAGGCTGAGATGAATCACCCTCTAGAGAGGCCTAGATTTCTCTATTGACTATAAAGGGAACCTAGGGCAAGCAGTTCAGTGTTAGACTTCTGACTTTCAGACATGTAATTTAGAAGAGATATATCCCACTCTCTGCACTGGTAGGGTTCAGTTTCCACAGTTAATCATTCATGCTGTTTTCAGATACATAAGATCACGGAACCCATCTCTCAATATTCCTCATATAGTTCCTTTTAATTTCTTTTTAGGGATTTCTTCCCATGGACTTCCTTTAATTTTAATTCATTTTCTCATTCAAAATATCACAGAATTTAAGTCATAGGAAGTTCATAGTAACTTCTCTATACTTCACCATCCAGAACAGATGCCTCAGTGATAACAGCCAGAACACATTATCACGTTACTGTGGTTGCTCCAGCTGCTAATCTTTCTTAATTTTTTCCTTTTACTACTGACGCCACCTGAAGAACTGGCTTTCAGGTGTTTATAATGAAAATCAGTGAATGATCTTTCTCTAGTCACTAATTGAACAGGAATTATTTGTTCAGAATTCTGTGCAATATGAAGTCCTTATAATTTATGCTAAACATTGAGAAAATCATGGATTACACAATTAGTATTTGAATTGGTTTTACATTTTTTCTCATCTAAAGAGGCCTGACATTCTTCTCACACTGATTTTATACTGGTGAAACTCCATTGACTTCAGTAAAATCTTTCCAGGCATAGCAAATGTGAAGTAAAAATAATCGTAAGCTTTAGCTAAACAGAAAATGTTTGATGGTGTTTAAAATAATTATTTATCTGTATATTATAAATTTTAAAATTAAATTACTTTATTAGATAGCACCTTACTATGAATCAAAATGTTCCAGCAGTTACTTGCTAACAAGTAATTCAGATTTATAATATAATTTTCTCTTATGCCAGTGAAAAAAGTCAGTTAATCAACTGTCTCACAGAGCTGCTAATTGATACAAATGGCAGTTCCTTCGGTATTAAATGTAAGCTTTCTAAAGAAGCATCCTACATGTCTTGAAATTCTTGCACAAATTACACGAGTTCTTCTATTAAAAAAATGCATATATTTTAAGATCAGTTCAGTTCCTCTAAGCATTTAAAGAAGGGTTTCTTAATACAAAAAACCTACAATACAGAGCAAATGCAATCAGCATAAAAATAATTTGACAGTCTTCCACATTGTTGAGCAAATGAGGCATAACTTCGAGTATGAAACTTAGAGGTTGGTGATTTCTTTAGACTATATTAGAGAATTTATGACACTTCCTGTGGGAGAAGGAAACTGTTCGGGTAAGTTTATTCCATCTTCCCTAGGCACACCAATCTTTTCTTATTTATGCTTAGATTATCAGCCTGAGCAGGTGTTTTGCATTCTCTGTGGGAGTCTGAACTGCAAAAACAGAAGTAAAGTTTGTATGGAGGGATAACTGCTTTGCCAATAGCAGATATAGACTTGACTGTGTCTGCTGGTTTATTTCATGTCCTACCGGTTCACCACAGGCTTAATTCCAGAAGTGATAGACACTTCCCAAGTATATATATCTTGTCCCACCAATGGACGTTTAAGATCTGCAACAAAAGTTGATTGCCCGTTAATGGGATTCTCTCCTGTGACTTCACAACTTCGCCCTTTGGAAGCATTTAGAGCTTGGAAAAAGCACTTAGCAACTGCAAGACCAAGAGTTCCTACTAAGGGCAGAGTGTTGTTAGTACAAGTTTCACCTTTTGTTTCTGTTTTAGAGAATCACACTGGATTTAGAACAGGAATTATAAATCTGTGCTAAATACTGCATATTTATGCATATGCCTATCAGTTATAAATGTGTGCATAAATACTGCATATATTTGACAGGATTGAGAATACTGAACATTTAATAAGACTGTCTAGATAAAACACAAGATAAGAATTATTTGGGACAAATCATCTGGCAACATACTTAAGAGCTGGTAAGGAGTAGAAAACCAAGAAAAGGTGTCCTCAAAGATGAGAAGCTAAAAGGACTGTGCCCGTTTTAAAGTAACAATCCCAGGACCAGTGGGCAAATGTTCAGGAAAACAAACTTAAGGGTAGATCTGAAGAAATTAAATCTGAGTTGCCAATAGGGGATGCAATATCTTTAAATAAAAACATTTTTGTCTAGTCTTGCTATTCAAAAGCTCAGCCTGCTAATATATTTTCTACCAAATAGTTATTGAATAGTGTAGGAGAAAAGTCCTGCAAACACATCTTGAATGCTTCTTCACAACTGAGTCCCAAACTACAGAATCATGATACTCTGCAGCATTAATGAAGTGCCATCCAGAGGCACTATTTCAGTAAGAAGGATTAGTTATAATATTGCACTGCAGAGTAGGCTTGTTCTCCTGGTAGGGTAGAACCCTGCATTTTAACCCGTTGGGTCCTGGAGACTATTTGTCTCCTAATTTCTGAGAAAGTGCTTAAGGAGTAGGGCATGTCTACCACACCTCAAATAACCAAGATATTTTAAAATAAATAGCCTAGAAAAACATACTGCGGAGCCTGATCTATCTATACTTTAAGAATGTTCTATATTCACATATAATAAATTAGCCTACATAGGCAATACACCAATGTTTCTGTTCTTGTTTTTGAATTCTTAAATACAGATCTCAGTTACATGTAAGCAGGAAAGAGTCAACAAGAGATAAGGATTAAAAAAAATCTTAACACAGGCAGACTATTATCACCCAAAGAAGATGTGGAAGCTGAAAGTTTGTCATATTCAGGCTTCTTTTAGGCTGAATTTCTTTTGTCCACAGTTGCAACTGGATTCTGGGCCAGACAGTTTGACAAGTACATGTATTCTATATAATAAAATACTATAAAATTCAGCTAAAGGCTCAGTTTAAGAGCCTGTAAACTTGAGGAAACCAAGAACAGCTTTAGTAACTCAAGACTGAAAATTGAAGTGTTTTTTTTTTTTTTTTTTTTTTGAAGTGCTAAACAGTGTTAAGCCTTCTGAATGAGCATGCAGAATGGCTTAATGTGGTCAGAATAATTTAGATCAGTTTTCCTAAGTTTCCTATAGAGAAAAAGATGAGGCATGAAAGAAATGTAAAGTTACAGTTCAGGGACAAAAGGAATGAAGAGGCTATTCAGAAACTGAGAAGAGAGCAGGGGTGCAAGTAGACCTATGACAGTTACAAAATGAATCAGTATTTTTGAACTGCTGCATGTTCACTTATGAGGAGATAAGGAGTGGAAATAAGAATCTAAATAGACTTGTCACTACTTCAGCTTGCCATTTTAAACATAATAATTGTAGAGTAATTCATCACTGTCTTGAATTAAAAGTAAATCAAATTACAGTGAATTTATACACTGAACACAAACGTGTCAGAATTCTACATAAGGCAATATCTTTTCATCAGCTATTAGAGAAACAAACTTCAATGGTAAATTCATTAAAGGAAGCTTTCTTAAGTTCAAAGTACTAAAAAACACCAAAATGTGACACTACTACTATCATTTATATTTTTTCTATCAAATCATCATTCATTTTAAAGCACCTTTTGCTTGTATTGCATCACAACATTTTGAAAGTCTGGTGAGTCAGGGAACAAAGCCACTGCTTCCAGTACCTTACCCTACCACACTTCTGAGTTTTCCAGATGCAACACAGACTGCTGTTTATTTTTTTCTTTTTGAGTTGAATGTTTTACTTGTATATTTAGATACCCCAGCTCTTAGACTCCTAGAGGGCATTATTCAAATGAAAAAGTAGTCCCAATCAAATTATAAGAGTTCAGGAAGGAAGGAAAACACTATCAGAGAACAGTGTCTACAGTCTATCAATGGCCTACATATTAGACTAGCTGAGACTGACATCTTAGATAACAAGATTTCCATAGTAATGTTTTTCTTCACTGTCCAGTTATACATTGTGCATAAGCCTGGCATGAATTCTCTTTAAGTTCTGTTTAGTAACACTTAAATGGAATGGCAGTCCTCACTTTACACTAAGCTATAATAGTTCAGTAGAAATGACAGGAGTATAGTTTTATAACAAGTCCATTCTTGTTCTTTATGCTGATTATGCACAAATCTACTGAAGACCATAACACAATGTCCAAATGTATGTATAGATGTACATGCATATATGCATATGTGTATATATATTTAAAGATGAGTCAAAGTGTTCTTCTAGTCTTCCACTCTTTTTTTTTTGGCATCAAGAGAACCAACAAAGGAATCTCTTCAGTTTCAGTGCTTAAGAAAGGAGGGCAATTAGTCAATTGCTACATTTAGACCAATTGACTAAAGTGAGTGCCCCAGATGGTATTTGTCTTTAATCACTTATTAAGAGAAAGACACTGAAAATAGAACCCTCAAATAGTTCAATCATACCCCATTTTAAGTTAATAAAAGAGATTCAGAATTTCCTTCCTGCACTCTCTCAGTTCATTTTTACATAATAAACATTCATAGTCTCTTAGTTATTATTATTACAATATTACAGTATTTACTAAATGAATACTGCCTTTGAACATTAATCAGCATAGGTATTAATCATACCAAATACATTCCCTTTCCAAAAAGAAGCTAAATGGTACCTTCTTTACCCTTCAATCAAAGATTTTGTCATATGCAGTGGGAAGATGAAAAGGGATGGAGGTAATAAGCATTGCAACTGTAAATGTATTCAACATATATCATGATCATCCAAAAAAGACTGCAAGGTAAAAAAAGGTACCATACCACTTTGGTGACACTTCCCACTGAGATGTCTGTTTTTAGCATCATATCTTTATTCAGCTTATCTATTCCCACACTCCTGCCCCAACATCCCAACTCCTGCTGTAGATCTATTATTTGCATGCATTCTGGAAAAGAAAATAGTCCTAGTCCTCTCAATTTTGACATCAGAATTTATTCAGCTCTTCTGACAAATTTGGCTTTACTCTCACTGTAATTCAATTTCCCCTCTGTAATATACAAATAACAATGCCACTTCGTTTTCATGAGAGGGGCAATGAAAATAAATCCATTGTTGTTTGTGTAGCAATCAAGGGTTATAATAGTAAACATCATAAAAATGCCCATGAAGAAATTAATTCTGGATTCAGTGCTGGCCTGGTGTGTAATAAAGAAGGCTAGAAACCTCACCCCGGCTATTCACAATACAAAAGAAAAAAAAGTAGCTACTCCTTCGATAAGTCTCAGTTCTTATCCCTTCTGAAAGAAGCAGTGTGTCCTGTGAAGGGAAGTCTTGGTAGCTACATCTGTTCATACATTCAGCATAGAACTGGCAATTATTTCTTGTCTCGGGAATGAACTTTCAGACAGTGATGCTGGAGAGGGGTACTTTCTTCTACAATTGCATCTACAAGCAAGCAGCAACAAGTTAATTTCACCTAACAAGTTCCTGCTTTGCAAATAGTAGTACTTTCACTCATAGCCCTTCTTTCTTTTAATGTCAGTGCAAAGCTTCTGTGTGCAGGTTTTGCAGGCCTTAAGCTTGCTATATTAGAGAGATTCCCAAGACATACTTTTTAACACCACTTCAGAATGATATATGACAGTTGCCTATGTGGAGAAGATTCTTTGAGCAGTGAGATAGGCTAATACAGGTAGAGATTCTCCTCCAAGCAGTAACTACAGGAACCAGCATGGGGTTACGGGCTGTTCTGAACTGATCATATATCTAATCTATACCTGCAATGTTATAATTAAAGGGTCTGTAAGGAGTAATAATGCTTCCTCTCTAGATTACAATTGAGAGCTACCCTATGTATTGAATGAACCAGGGAACTTAAGGGATAAAACCTATAAAATCATACAACTAAAATCTATAACAAAAAATTGTACCTATAGAAGTAACCTTAAATCTGGCATTTCTAAACTCTTGACTGCCAAGTCTGGCAATCTTAGTATTGTTAATTGGCTGTTCCCATATGACTATTCTCTATCTTTCTGTTTTTTTGCTTTTTGTTTTGGGGTTTTTTGTTTGTTTGTTTTTCTGTATAGTAAAAATAGAATATTTTCCTAGCATAAGGTTACACAGACTCCCCAAATTCCTAAAACAGGAAAGTAAGCATTCCAAACCAAGAAAAGAAATGTTTGTCTACATATATAACTGAAAAAGAGGAAAGAAAAGTGAAATGAGATGTGACTGCTTCTGAGCATAGGGATTTTTAGGCAATACATTCATTTTCTATAGTTGTCAGAGAAGCAAATGTTCCAGAAATATAGGAGCAGAAAATTATCCATCATCTCTCCTCGTGAAACAAGATCTAGTTAAGATGATGAGATTCAGTGAAATCATATTCCAAAAGTGTGGGCAAGGTCATACAGGTTTTCATTTCCAATAGTCGAATTAGGCAGCTTTTTGTCTTTGCCCAACAGGACAGTAACAGTATCAGAATCTGCCTGTGGCAGTTTGCAGTCCTAATGATTGAACTGGTAGGGCCTGAACAACAGGCCCGACTCAGGGTTGACTTACAGATGGATATGGCTCTGCCTTTGTAGAAGTGCACACAACCCGCCTGTAGAACTGCTCATGCTAACTTGCACCTAGGCCTGCCAAACTGCTTATGCCACCCTGCATGCAAGCTTACAAGACTGCAACTTTTGTCGGCTCTCATGCAAGTGCTTTTGACCTTGAAGGGAACTTCCCCATCCAAAGCCGGGGCTCTGACCAGGTCTCAGTCCTCAATGATAAGGAAGGTAGGACATACCAGGTGCTACTGCTCGCAAAGAAAATGCAACTTTTACTGATTTGGTTTTATAAAGGCTGGACCAACTTTGCAGCAACTTTGGAGACTTCACTTATGGATGGAAGCACTACCTAAGACCTCCCAGTTGCCAGGAATGTTCTCCAAATCCTTGCGGAAGCAGGATGCTCCAAATCCAGCGACTGTGGATCTGCATGATGGTAACGTATTTAGACAAATGGTGATGTATATTTTTCTTCATCATTATTCTCTTTCTTGTATAGCAAGGCCTACGTGCATTACCTTGCTTATTTTGACTGTTGTCAAAACCCAGTATATAGTAAACTTATTGTTTTGTTAGATGTATCATTTCTGTATTATTTTATATTAATAGTAAGCATAAGTGTTCTTTCCCTTGGTGTCTGGTTCTTTCCACCACCACCCCCATCAATTTGAAAAATAATGACTCAAATTGCATTATCAGTAAAATTAGTTTAAATTTATCACTATGATATGCTGATCTGTTACTATCAAAATGACAATTGTATGTGCATGACAAAATGATGTGCACCGAAGTCTTGAATTTCTGGAGAAAGTTGATGTACACCACCTCTCCTTTTCCCTTCAGTTCAGGATAAACTCATATACAGCTCAAGCAAGGCAGGTCAAAATCTTCTTATACATAGTTTCTTCAGTAGAAGATGTTAATGAAATGATAACATTCATAGAATCATAGAATCATAG
>VWPW01004822.1:0-14779 GCA_013389825.1 Crypturellus undulatus | reverse complement strand
GCTGCCAGAGATCATGCATCGCCTGCGAGACGCGGATGAGGACACCATTACGAAGGCCCTGGTCATGCTCAGCAATGTGTTGCATTTCATGGACAGGTAGCTGTCTGACCCCATCGCTATCCAGCAGCTCGAGGCGCTCTTTGACGATGTAAAGGCTGGGGGGAAAGCTGGGGATCACCATGGCCTCCCCACAGGCCTCTGTGCAGGGTGTCGGGGAGGGCAGCGAGGGCCCCAGGGCCCCTGTGGGCACCGGAGCCTCTTGCAGCTCTGCTGTCCCCAGCCGGGCTGCGGGAGCCCTGCGGGGCTGGGGACCCTCCTGCACCAGCTGCACGTGGCCTCCNTGTGTCAGCACATCAACCGCTGCCCCCCAGCTCGCCGTGAGCTTGGAGTGAGCTTGGACCAGCTGGCGATGAGCTCCTGCCCTCTTCCTTCCCACCAGGAGTCCAGCCGCATACGAGAACTCTCCATCCGCCTCTTCACAGCCGTGATGGATGTGGCAAAGGCAGGTGGAGGAGCAGGTGCGAGGCAGCCTGCTCCTGCTCTCCTTCCACATGCACGATGAGGTGCAGAGCGTGGCCCAGGTGAGGATTTGTGGAGTGCGGGGCCATTGCAGGAGGGCAGTGCTGACAGCCCCAGGGTAGAGCTGAGCGTCAGCAGCCAGAGGGCCTGGATAGGCTCCGTGGCCTGCAGGAGGGGATGCCAAGGGCACCGTCCCTGGCCCGCAGCGGCATCTCCTGCTCTCTGCTGCCCTGTAGGCCTCTCGCGAAGCTCTGCTGCGTGCGACCAAGCTCCTCAAGTGGGAGCAGCTGTGGCACCTCACTGAGAAGGCCCAGACCTGGCGCATCAGCGAGTGCCTGGTAAGCAGCGCCGCCAAGGCGTCAGCCCCACGCGGGAACAGGGCCCTTTCCTGTGCTGAGTGGGGAGGGTCCCGCTCTTCACAGGTGGCTGGGGAGAGCAGCCGAGCAGAGGTGTACCTGCGCCAGAGCCTGCAGTGCCTGGAGAGCACCCAGGAGTCCCTGCGAGCAGAGGCCCTGAGGGTCATCGGTGAGTCAGAGCCCTCCTAGGGCCCTCTCTGTGCCAGGGCAGCCTGGCCCCAGCCGGCAACAAGTACCAGCCGTCCCGGTGCTGCTGCAGCCCCCAGTGCCCAGGGCATGCTAGGAGTGCCCAGGACCCCTGTCTCCCTCTGCCCTCACCATCCTTGTGTGTGCATGGGGCTCTGCCACGCTGCTTCTTGAGCCCCCGTGTGCCCTCCTTGAGCCCTCTGTGCTGGAGAAGGCCCCGGGGAGAGCGCGTCTGGGCAGGGGGGACTGTGCTGCTGGGTGCTGCCCGGGGAGGCAGTGTTGTGACAGGCTGGCTCTGTACCTAGGTCTCGTGGGGCAGCACTGGAAGGAGCACAGCGAGGAGGAACTGCAGCACATCTGCAGCACATCTGCAGCAGTGAGTGTGGGCAGAGGGGTGCGCGGGCTGTGGGCACGAGGAAGGAGCGAGCCTGGGTAGAGAGTTCCAACTGCTGCCCCCAGCAAGGAGGGCTCTGCTCCTCTGCCCGGCTCTGGTGCGGTACAGAGAGGACAGAGAGAGGTTTGGGAGCACTGGATTTGGGGCCTTTGTGCCAGCAAGTTTGAACTGATCCAGTTGTCCCCTGGCCCTGAGGAGAGGCAGAATGTCATGGCCCTGTCGGAAGGGACGCCTGAGCTGTCTGTGGAGAGGGGGTTGATGTGATGTCTGTTCCCTTCCTCCTCAGCACTTCAGTGCCTGCAGAATGACAGCAGCCCCACGGTGCGTTCCCTGGCGGCTCAGACAATCCTCCTCCTGGCGTCAGGGAAGCAGTCTGCACCCCAAGGCACCCGCAGAGCCCGCTGCTCCTGGCTGCGCAGAGCATGCAAGAGCTGCTGCTTGCCTCTGGGAGAGGGCTGTGTTTGCTAGGGAAGCTCCCCTCGCTCCTGATCCTGCGGTGCTCTGCATGCTGGGCCCCGCAAGGCAGCTGGCACCTCTGAGTCCTGGTTCTGCCCATTCCACCTCCTGCTGGGCTTTCTTTCAAACAAGAAACATTGGACCTTCCTTGTGTTGGGGTGTCATTCTTTATGGAGATAAATGTGGGAAAACAGCTCTTCTACACCGCTCTCATCATTGCTTCAACAACTCCTTCCCTCCATGTTCAGCATGGGTCTATCAACCACTGAGGCACAAGGCTTTGGGGGCTCCAAAATGCAGGTTCCCTTCTGTTTTTCTAAGTCTGCCCTCCTGGTTCCTGGGGCTGGTTTGAGAGTTCAGAAATGTATGGGGACTCAGTCCTGGGATTCTGGTGCTTACGGAGACAGGCTCAGGACAAAGTTGGGGTCTGGGGCTTAGAAGGGGTAGCAAAACTTTGGGTTTCAGGGGTCTCAGGCTCCTTTCTGGACTTCCACTATGCCCCTGAGCTGTTTTGGAGCTGCAAGGAAGCAGGGTTGGGCCTGGAAGCTCAATGTTGCCTTTGGGGAGCTCCAGGAGGGCTCCAGCGGCTGCTCGGGGCTTGCTCTGTTTCCCCCAGCTCCTAAACAGCCTCTGAGGCTGTTCCTGAGGCCCCGAGCCACAGGATGGAGCCTCCCTTCCCAGGTCCTGCCCTCCTGGACCTTTCCCACTAGGCTCAGGGGGTCATTTGGGCATTCCACAATGGAGACTAAGCTGTGTTTTGGGGGCTCCAAAGCAGCTCTGAGGGTTGGTTGGAGGGCTTAGGAACACGGGCTAAGTCCTGCGTTTCTGGGTTCACAAACAGGCTCTAAGAGCTGCTTGGAGGGCTCCAGAACAGAGGCCAAGTCTTGCACGTGCAGTGCTCCAAACCAGGCTCTGGGGACTGCCCTGAGGTCTCACAAGCAGCGACTAAGTGCTGCATTTCTGGGTTCAAAACCAGGCAGTGAGGGCTGTTTTGGGGGCTCAGAAACAGAAGCTAACTGCTGCGGTTTTGCTGCTCAGAACCAGGTTTCCTCAGACTCCATTTCTGAGCTCTGAAACGAATGCAAGTCATGCATTTTTGGGGCTCCAAAGCTGTTTCCTTGATCTGGTTGGAGAGCTCTGAAATAGAGATTAAGTAAGTCCTGCGTTTTGGAGCTTGGAAATGGATACTAAGTCATCTGTTTCCAGCGCCCAAAACAGAGGCCTTTGGGTTTGGGCAGTCCCCTTAGTGTGGGTGGGGAGAGGGTCCATTTGCAGGCGCTGTGAGGGCAGGGCAGCCCCCGGGCACCAGGCCGAACCTTCGCGTCTGACTTAGAACATGCAGCAAAAGGCGCTTTGGGGACCCCTTTGTCCCCGTAGTGTTTGCGCAAATACCGGATTTGTTAGTTACTAGGGAGGGTCTGTTAACGAACCAATTATTCAATTAATTAATTTACTGTTAATGAGGTAATGATTCAGTGTGAGTGAACTAATTAAAAATGACAGTATGATTCGACTATGACGCTCGGGGCCCGTGTGCCCGCACTTCCGCCCCATCTGCTGCCGCGGGGACACGGAGGGTCCAATGACGTCCCTGGCACCAGGAGCGATGCAGCGCCCTCCCCTCTTTAGGGGCACTTCCCAACCAAATGGGGGCCTCTGTGCCCCCCACTGCCTTTTGGCACTGCAGTTCAGCCCCAGCACAGCAGCAACAGCCCCGAGGCAGCAGTGGCCAAGCCTTTCACCTGGACAGCGATGGGGACAGGAAGGTCTTGGCAGTGCTCCCTCGGGGATTTGCTGCAGCTTATCCTGCCTGGGGTTGGTCATACCCCCCAGCCAATGCAGCTCTGAGCTCCCCACTTCTGGAAATGATTTTGTTGCTGAAGAAAAGCTAGGAAAAGAATCTCTCCAAACCAACTGATAGTTCAGAAACCCAACGGTGGTTAATTCATTACCGGGTGCTAGGGGCAAAGCTCACCTCTAGCGCACTATGTGGGGACTTCTAATGGTTATTTATACACAGAGAAAATGAGGTTTCCGCCTCTCTAATACATATTTAATTATCCTGTGTTCTTGTCTTCTTCCACCATGCACAGTTTCACATTGCAGTGTCAGCAATCCTTTCTGCGCTTGCCTGAAGGCCTGGTGGTCATTTCAGGAAGAAGACCGCCTACTCACGTTATCTCTGTGAGGTATCGAGTCATCACGGGCCGCACAGTGCTTGCCAACAAGGTTCTTGAGGAAGTCCAAGATAAGGGGTTCATTTTATCAATTCTAAAACTTACTTAATTGGATATTTGTTTACATAAAGATTTACAAAAAGATGCCTACTGATGGACCGTAAAGTGATTAATGTGTTAGTATGTCCTGATTGTAATATCTAATTAATGCTAATTAATAGTTCCCTACCTAGTTCATAGTGCCCTAGTACACATGCTTCCTATCTCAATTTGTACATATTCTGTAACAATTTTATCTGGCTTTTCTTCCCCAAAACACTTGATTCTTGTGCAGAGGCAATGGATCCAAGGCATACTCTATCCTTTCACCCCAATCCACCATGGCTCCTTGCACTGTCTGCAAGGGCTGGTCCTGAAGCCAAAGGGTCCAGGGGACAGCCGGCTTCCATGCAGGCAACTTCCATGCAGGATTGCTAGGGAGCTCCCCCATTTTCCTGAGGGTCACACCTTGGGTGATGTTCAGGGCCCTTCTCTGGGCTTCGCAGGTCTAGGGGCTCAGGGACTCTACTTCCAACACCTGCACACAACCTCTAGTCTCCTCACCAGCAAATTCAAGCAACGATATTCATTAGTAACAGTTATTCCATGTTTTACATCCTGGCAGGCAAAAGTGATATGGCCATGGCCACGGGCAGTGATTCCAAGAGCAATACTGCTAGGATAGAGGGAAAACCGACTTCTGGCATGGGAAACACTGGGAGGGATAGTTTGTGCTTTCTGCCCACTCCAGGCACAAGGAGCACAGGGCAATGCTGTCAGTGGGGCCATAGGCTCATGGCTGCCTGCAAGCTGTGGTTTTCATGAGGGAGGTACTGAGACGGCTGCAGCAAACTTTGGTTTTGGGTTGTCACAATACACTGGACATACACTGCTCCCTTTACCTGTTAGATTAAATACTGGTCTGAAATATACAGTGACTCTGCTGTTGCAGCAGAGCACAGAAAAAAACAACAGCACTAAAGATGGCACGTACTACAAATGCCCTGCAGCATCGCAGTTTATTGATGATTAAAGGTAGGACGGGAGGGATCAACAGCAATCAAGCAAGAAGAGACGCGGTTCACCTCCAGTCCAGCAGTGCAGCCTGCGACTGGTGCGTGTAGCGACTCCGCAGCACCCAGCAAGGCCGGCAGCATCCGCCGAGGACGGGGACAGGCGCGGCGGCGCTCAAGATCCATCTGTCATGCAGCAAAGGGCGGGTGAAGCCCAGGCAGCCCAGGCCGCCGCATGAGCAAGTGGGGCCGCGCGTCACTAGCTGGTGCTCACCGGACGAACGCGGCCTGAGGACAAACTTACCAGAATATGCCTAGCTCTTTTCTTCTGTTGATATCTCTCTTCAGTTGACAAAGAGCGCAGTTGGGAAAGCACAGGATGGCCATATAATCATTCAGAATGGAGCCCTGGGTGGAAAAAGACATCGTAAGAATAATATATCCTCTCTTTTTATTTGCCTTTTAAAATCATATTTCTTTCTTTTAATTGATTTTATTTATTTAATCTATTTTATTTAATCTCTCTCTCAAAAAGGAAAAGGGGAATCACTAACTGGGATGTTGTATTTGGTGCGGTAGAGTGTCCTCATTGCCACGCTGCAGCCACACAAGCAGCATTCGTCCATGTCACTGGCGACCTGACATCCCAGGCAAAGGAAGCAGAAAGTGCCGCATAAACCTGCAGAGAGAGGAGGAAAAATGATAAGTTCTTTTGGTCAAGGGGAGCAGATGAAGTAAAAGATAGGGTAGAGAAAGCTGGGGTGTACTGGCAAACCAGAGCAGCAGCTGGAGAGACCTTTCAAAGACCTTTCAGTCTCTAGCAAAATTGGCTCTGTCACCTTTACCAAGAAAAAAACAGCATTTGCAACATGATCTGTGACAGAGCACACTCGATGCTACCGTGCCATAACATCCAAAAACGACCATAAACCACCAGCTGAAGAGTCATCGCCCCAGACTCTCCCAGAGGACACAGCAGAAATGCACAGCAAGTAAATGCCAAAAATAAGAGATCCTGATCACTTACACACTCCAAAGTCGGAACAGCAGTCTAGCAAACCTGTCTGCCATTCGCTCGACTGTGGAGGACCTACAAACTGAGGCTGCATCGTAATCACACGCTGAGTGGCCATTTCCGCAGCTCTTGGGTCACTCCAGGCAGTTTCTATTCTGGAAGAGAGACAAGGAAGAAAGTCACTATAGATATTTCTGAGCTGGACATCTTGCTCATGCTGCTGCACTCAGAGATGTACAGACCTTGCGGATCTCCATCACAGAGATGCCACCACCCTCCCCCTCACCAAGGGTCATCACGGTGGGAGTCCAGAACACAAGTTGCAGTGGGCCTGGGGCCTAGGAGTGGGGGCCTTGGAGCCAGCAGGGCCGGTCTGAGGCCAGTAAATTTCATCACCCTGCCTGTGCACGGAAAATGCTTCATCTCCCAGGGGCCCTGTGGCTTGAGAAGCACAGGGCTTCTGTGGGTCAATCCTGTCTACTAATCTCTGGGTTAAATGCCTCCATTTTACCTATCTATCTACTTTACCTGTTAGGGTTTTATGTTATTATTATATGCAAATATATAAATATTTAAATATATTATATATAAATACAAGTACACACACACACATATATATATGTATTTTTTTCCACCCACAGTAGTAGAAGCTTCCAGAGCAGGCTCTTCCTCCTCTCTGTTTTCTTCGCAGGCTTTCAGGTTGCTGTTTCCCCTGGATATTTCTCACTGTGATAAACACGATCCTCTTTCCCTTGCCTCCTCCTTTTGCCCCTCTCTCCCAGCCCCTTGCCCCTCTCTTCCTTGTCCTCAGTGCAGATTGAATGACCTTGGGCTGCTTCCCCTTCCTCGGCTGGCCAAGAAGGTTGCTCAGTTCCATCCCTTCACCACGACCCCATAAAGACACTGGCCACATTTCTGACCCCAGAGAGTCTCCCCGTGCTCAAGCAGTGCAGCTGAGGAATTATTTCCAATAAGGAACACCTTTTATTTGTTTTCTCTTGTTTTCTCAGCATTTGTCAAAAGCAGAAGGGAGCTTGGTTCTGCCATGATACAAAGCGGAAGAAGGGCTGTAGAAACTCTCCATTTGATTCGCGCATGAGGGGCTTTGTGCAAGCCGCAGAAGTACAACTAGACTGAGCGTAACCTTTTTCCACAATACCATTCCAGCTCTGGCTGCCCTGAAGGACAAGCAGCTATCTAGTAGGATCGCCATGTTAGCAAGGAATGCTGAAGATTAAAGGACAAAGGTATTTTCTTACTGTTGCTAAAGCTGCTGTTGAGCAGTAAAAGTAGTGCTTTGCTATCCCTGCAATGATAAGCACAAGAGCTTTTCGGGAGGGAGACCTTTGATGCAGGCTCGACAAGCACCCACCTGTTATCCGCACCCCGAGGGTGCCACTGCCCAGGGCACGGGGTGCACCAACCCTGCCCCGAGGGCTGGCGTGACTGAGGGCATCTGGTGCAGGAAGCCTCTCCGTTCCTGCTCCGGGCAGGACGCTCGTCCTTGCAGTTCCCAGAGCCCCAGGTGCTTACCACGCCACTAGCCCGCACGCCAGCCCGAGCCCCAGTGCTTGCGGCCCCCCAGCGCGGGCGCACGACTAACGTGGGCAGGGGCCATCGATCCTCCCGCACACAGCCAGTTCACAGGCAGGCACACAGGAGGCTGGCGAGAGAGCACCCCGTTCCCCCGCAGCAGAACTGATGCCTGAGCGCACCACTGCTCTGCCCGCAGCCGGCACCTGAGCCCGCAGTGGGTCCTCCCGCTTCGTTTCTGCGAACCTGAGCACCCAGTTAGTGTGTGTAGCAGTGCACAGTCGACACACAAGCACCCAGCTGGTGCATGTAGGAGCACCCAGTTTATTCCTGCAGGAGAGGACACCCCCAAAGGGACTTCAGCCGTGCCATGGCGGGGATGCTGAGCAGCAGCAGCAGAAAAGTAGCAAGAAGCATGGAGAACAGCAGGGCAAAATATTACCCACACATGCATGATCCCACCCTCCATCTACTGTCCGTCTGTCTACCTGCATGCCCATTGAAGGCATTTGGAATGGGCAGAGCAATATTTGGCTTAACTTCCGTCTTGGGAAAACAGAGAGAAGGTGTTTACCCACCTCGCCTTTGTTTGATTATGTAGGTTTCCTTGTTCCCTCACATCCTCAGTCAGGAGAAGTTTGCCTTAACTAGCAATTCAAATTAGGCTAACCTCCCCTCAAACCTGGATCATCGTTTTGTGGGTGCAGGTGAGACCCCCTTTCCCGCCGCAGCAGAGCAAGCGCTGAGCTGGTGCGGTGCCCAGCCACAGCTCCCTCAGCAGATCTAACTCAGACCGAACTCAGCAGGGCGCTCCTCTTAAAATGCCCAGCGGGAGGAGCCAACACCATTAGGCTTTGGAGCAGCCTGCGAGGTTGGAGAGAAGGCTTCTAGCTTTGCTGCAACTCCATCATAGAAACCCGGCAGCTGAGAGAGAGAGAAGGAAAAATGCACGTACCGCCTGCGAGCAGTCCTGGTCGGAGAAGTGAGCTGCCTGTTCCTGCTCCTCTCCCTTATATGCTCTCGGATGCACTTGGGAGGTGACCTCTGCCCTCCTGACTAACAGCAGATAACGCTCCGTGTGCCCCGTTGCGCAACGCCAGCCTCGGCGCCGAGGGGATCTGTTGTGGAGACTTGCTGCTTTTCCTGGGCTCCTGGTGACGTTGGTTTGTGACAATACTTTACCAAAGCTACCGGCTTCAAAGAGGTAACAGTTTTCAGAGAAGGAAAGTTTGCGTTCAAAGTTTGCATGAGTTTCCTGGTGCAGGTGCAATTCCTGCCAGGTAGCCTGGTAGGCAAAGCCCTGATAAATCTGGCTGTCATAAAGAAATCAGTCTTCTGGGTGACACAGTCCCTCCTTCAAAGCCTATGTGCAAATTCTTATCACTTCCTTATAATGGGCTGGAAAGAGCCCTCAACTTTCTTTGGATGACAGTGTCGATCCCCCACGTTCTACAGGACACCCCAAAGACAGACTGGGCAATGGGGGGCCCAGCTCGCAGGGAGAGCCACAAGAAGTGAGCCCGACGATGTAAGTGAGCAGTGCTGAACTGCACTAGGTCTGAGTTACTTGGGTCCCTGCTGCCAAAATTCAGTTCTCCACACAGTAAATTTGGGAGAGGACCTGCAAAATCCAAGAGTCTTTTAGGAACTCTCCGCAAATGTCAGAATGAGAACTACAGTTTCTCTGGTGTCTATCTGGCGCATTTTGGGCAAAACCCACATTTCTAAGACCAAATCCCAGCCAATATGCTTTGGCTTGCTGTGGCCAGAGAGGGGCAGAGTTTGCTCTCAGAAAGGTCTTTGCCTACTTCGACCCAAAGATGTTTTTACACCTCTGCTCCCTGCTTCTCCTTTCACAAAAACAGTGTGTGGCTAAAAGCTGTTGTTCCCAAAGAGAAGACACTGCAGAGCATCCACCCATGTTTCCTTTTTTAATCTTTTGGCTGTGGTGATGTTACTGTAGTCATTTGAAATAATGTTACCCCCTGGAAAATTCAGCTTCAGCCCAATAAAATGAAAAAATATATATATATATACAGTCCCACAGTTTACATTCTAGATGAGTAAAATAAACATCTCAGACATATTAAAAAAACTTTTTAAAAGTTCTGTAAATAAATAAATAATAGTAGTAGTCAAAATCTCTCTCTGCAGCAGGGTACAGAGAAATCTCAGCTACGCTACAGACAGAGGAGAGCTGCTAAAATGGAAGTAGCAGGAGAAGGAAGAGTTTCCCAAAACCTCCAGGTGCTTCAGGAAGGCAACACACAGTGCAAGTGAAGCCAAGCAGTGCAATTTATTGATGATCGTAACATGGAAAAGAACCACTAAAAGCAAGCCGAGCCGTCCGTGGAACATCTCCAAATGGTGCAGCAGGCCACTCCGGCATGTAGCAGCTCCACAAGGCCCACGGAGGCCGGCAGCATCCTCCGCGGGACGAGGGCAGGAGTGTCAGGGCCGGTCTGTCACACACACACGTCTGCATGAGCCCTGCGCAGCCCGTAGCACCAGCCCCTGCTCACCCACAGGCCCCACTGCCCCCGTCCTCCCGCCAGGCCCATTTGGGCCCGCAGTCCTTGCACACCATCTCAGCAGGGTTTTGTTCCCCTCCGAAGACCCCGCAAACACCCTCCTGGAGACGCTGTCTCCTCCCTCCTGCTAAGATCTTGCTGCGGGCCAGGTCACCATCACCACCTGGTTATTTCCAGGTCTGCATTGCAGCGTCCCACTTGTGGCCTGTGGGAGCCTCAGCTTCTGCTGGGCTTCGTGCGGTGGCTTTTAAACTAGCAACAGCCGGTCAAACCCACCAGAATATGCCAGCTGCTCTCCTCCTCTTGATATCTCTCTTCATTTGACAAACCGAGCACACAGGACAACACAGGGTGACACAGTAATCAGAGCAAATGGACCCCTGTGAAACAGAAATTGGAAAGGTCTACGGTCTTAAATAAAAACCACATTTCATCTAACAATAAGTTAATCACAGTCCACATCAGGTCTCTTTTGTTTCCTTATTGTGCTTTTTTTTTTTTTCCATTGAGCTCTACAATCTACATCTTTAAAAGTGCTAAAACATTTCAGTATTAGTGACTGATTTTGTTGTGGAACATAGAAGACTTGCAACACAACTAGAAAATACAAAAATAAATAAGTTAATATAGCATTCAGATAGCTATTCCTCTTTTTCCTCCCTAGGTTAAAACTGAGTGGAAAAACACATAAATAAAAGAGGCAATTCTGGTGATTTAAAGCTGGGCTGCTTTGGTTTGTGCTATGTACTAAGTTACCTCTGAAAATAAATGATTTGTCAAATTTAACATATATGAGTGAACACATTTCTCCAGTGCCCTCAAACAAGATAATGAAGGATGCTGTGAGGGAGTCATGTAAGATTAAAACCAACTTTCTAAAAGCAGCCAAGGGATTAATTTTCCTGTATTTCTGTATTCTGCATTCCCATCACTCAGGAAATACAACCCTGAAGCACGAGTGGAGAAGGCAAAGCACAGAACGCTGCTGCCCTCCGTGCGTTTGTTACATCCTTAGCAAGAGGCCCCCGAGCACCGACGAAGCACGAACCGGGATGTTGTATCTGGTGCGGTAGAGGGTCCTGATGGCCACACTGGTCCCGCACAGGCAGCACTCGTTCATGTCCCCAGCCACCTCACAGGAAAGACAGGGAAAGCAGAACATCCCACATAAGCCTGGAATAAAGGAAAAACAGGAGCAAGTGAGGGTTTGCCTTAGCTAGGACAGGGATGGGCCAGAGGAAGCGGAGATCTACGGCACAAGAGATTGCGAGTTTCCCGCAGTTTATTTTTTTATCCGCAGAACAGGGCTGCCTGTGTCACCTTTTGAGGTCCTGCCTCGCATTGGTGGGTGAAATAACACGCCCGCTTTTGCACTTACACACACCGCAGTCAGTGCAACAGTCCGTCAGGCCCGTCTGCCACTTGTTTCTTGGCACAGTGGCAACCATCTCATACTGAGGCTGGGTTGTAATAACAGGCTGAGAGGCCATCTCTACTTTCTTCGGATCACCCCGATCCTCTGGAAGAGCAAGGGGAGGAACAGGACAGTTAGTGACACTCGGCAGGAAACAAAGCAGGAAAGTTGGACGGATGGTGGTAGACAAATTGTAGCAGCTAACGAAAGCACCCACAAGGTGAATTTGCTAATTCTTCCCCACCCAGATGCTTACATTTGAAAGCCGCCTTCTTCCTCACCAGCTTCTTCCTCACCTCCAAATCAAGAAGAACTCTCCCTATCGAGAGGAAAGGCACCATTTCACTCCACAACTAAACAGCTGGCTGTTCCTCACTCGCTTCTGGAGGAATTTTCCCCTCCTTTGCCACAGCTTATAACCGTAGATCTCAGTACCAAAACACTCAGGATGGTACTGAGAAATGAAAATCTTGCACTCTTGCTGCTGTTTTTCAGCGTGGAATCAGAGATTTTCACTAGTGCTTTACTCAAACACAAGAATCCCTTTTGCTTCAATGAAAGACCAAAGCAGGAAGGTTTCTAGCACCAGGAAGAAGCAGCATGCACAGACACATGCCCTAAATTTGCATGGATTCACACCCAGGACCTGCTCTAGCAATGGCCCTGTCAATGCTCCTCAGCCATAAGCCTCCCTCTCCCTGCAGCCAAGCTCAACTGCTTCTTGCCCTCTTGTATCCTGCTGCGGATGGTGCTGTCCTCCCACCAACTCCTATAGTTAGGTCTCTTTTCTTTTTCATTATCAGTGCTTTTCCTTGCCTATGAAATCCTGATCACTTCTCCCGTGATTACTCCACTGTGCTTCTCTGCCATGTTTTATTCTCCCCAAAGCTTCTTCTCAGCTTTAATTCTTTGGTTGCAATCTCAATCTGTGCAATATTCCCAATTATGCTTTCAATGTAGCTGCTTTTCTCTGCTACGTATTTGTCTTCCCTCTGTTTTTAATTTCTCTTCTCCTTTCTTAGCTACTGTGACCTCCTATTCCGCAGCTAAATCCCACTGCTGTCGCCTGCTGCAGTCCTGTTGATCTTGTCTGAAATTCAGAGACTGATGTTATGACACAGAGCACCCTAATAAACCTCTTGGCACCCTAATAAACATTTTACACAGTCTTTGCCCATTCTTCAGGTCACTGTCACTTTTTTGCTGTTTTTTTTTTTTTTGCCTTTTTTTTCCCTCCAGAAAAGACAAGAACTTCACCAAAATTGTGATCTGCAAAAATGCAGTTCTGCTCACTACGTTTAAATTGTTCACTAACCAGCATTTTTGTCTAAGTCTTTTCCAGGTGTATAAGATAAAATATTAGGCTGCAGTAGCCCCAACTCCAAAAAAAAAAAAAATAGGATTATGGAAACCACAGCCATATGGTGAACCCACTCCCGCATCTGGATTTTTTCCGTGTTTTTGTCTATTATCTGGTCCCACTGCAGCCTCCGATCATTCATTTTTATTCCCATCTCAGAAAGGTTTTGCTCATTTGCGAGGTCAGTGATTCTGTTTGCTCTGCGTGGAGCTTGGCAGCCAGCCGAGGCTAAAGCAAACAACATGGATGTTTCCCTTGTTGAACTTTGAGTAGTTTTCCAAGGAAAGTTTTGGCGCGTGTACAAAGCTTTTGGGAAATGGCCCCGTATTTCCTTCTAAGCAAGCTAGATGCACAAAAAGAAGAGTGGGGAAGGAAAACTATATAAAATCCTTTGCTGGAAGTTGTGAGGATTTCTTGCTAAAAATTCCTTGGGCATTGGCCAAGGCAGGCGAAATGCTTCCCGAGTTGGAAACTCCTCCCCGCAGCCCCAGTGAGTTCAAAAGGCAGAACAGAAACTACAGTTTCTCGGGGCACCGCTCGCTAAAGCCCTCCCAGGAAATCCTCCTGGGATCGGGGCGCATCCCGACCCCGCCGCTGCGTGCCAGGCCCCAAGCCTTGGGAAACCCCTTCCCGAAGCCCTGCGCGGTCTTTAAAATCACGGGAGGTTAAACGGGAGGTATCTTTAAAATAAGGTACCGAGGGGAGGCAGCGCTGCTGCCCTCCGCGCGCTCTGCCAACCCCCTGACACGCGTGTGCCAAAACCACAGCCCGGCCACACTTTTTAAGCCATTACAAGGCAAATTTTTCAGTATATAAGTATCCTGCACATCCCATCTCCTCCTGTAGCTGAAAACTTTGACGTGAACGTGCTGCTCCTCCCCACCGGCGTCACTGGCAGCTCCCGAGTCGGGACACCACCACAAGACTGAAATCACTACACAGGTACCACGCGGCTACACATAAAAGTAACCTATAAAACCCAGTCTACATGGCATGGACCACACTCAGAATGGACTCTAGGAACGCCCCCCAAATTGTCCAAAAGCAGTAAAAAATAATAACGATAATTAAAGTGGGGCACTCTCTGCCCCACTTTTCCCCAAGTATTTCATGCTGGAAGGGGACAAACCTGGCTCACGGCAGCCACAGCAGCTCTTGCAGCAGCAGAAGCCTCTGGCAGGAGGGCAGCTCCTCGCTTCGTGCGGGCTCGCAGATAAAGGCTTTTCGGGGAAAATGAAACTTTTTTTTCCCGCCCCTCTCCCCCCTGCTGTCGGGTCTCTCATTGGTAGTTTGGAGCAGGACAGCCTCGGGGGGGGGAGGTGATCAGAGGCGGGGGCAGGAGTTTGGGGCTCCGGGAGTAGAAATGTAACGCAGCGCGGTTAGATATTCTGTGCAGAATTAGATCATTTTTGTTCATATTAAGGAAAACACCCGCACCTACATCTCCGGGATCTCCTATTTCTGCTTGCACATGGCTGTTGTTATGAGAAGAACAAGCCTGAACGATTTGTCTTGAGACGACCGTTTTTGTAACATTAAAATATTCCCTCCCTCCCCTAGAATAAGCTTGTCCTTAATATATATATATTGTCCTATATATAAAGAGGCAAGACACAGAGGCCTGCAGGTTGCTGTTACTCCGATTTTCTTTGGCTTGCAGAAAAAGCTCTGGAGGGAGAGTTTGCACAGATGTGTGTGTTTGCTCTTGCACTTGAGATCATTGGTTGGAGGCAGAAGAGAGGGGGGAGGAAGAAGAGAAGGGGAGGAAGAAGAGAAGGGGGAGGAA
>VWPW01004818.1:581-17982 GCA_013389825.1 Crypturellus undulatus | reverse complement strand
CACTTTTGGCTGGGGGGAGGTGTAGTTATCATCTGTACTGTCTAAATTAAAACTTAAGACATATAAAGAGTAAGGTTAAAAGTAATAGTTTTTTGGTGTCCAACTGAGGTGTCTGGGATCACGCTTTTTACCAAGCACTTTTAATGTTAAGTGATCACAAAATTAAGACACTGACTTCAGTTTGAGGTTGTTCCTAGCTTCATATAGGACTTATCTGGCAAGCAGAAGAATGGAATTCAAGTCTCCCATGCAGCTTTCAGGATGTTCTAACTTACAGGACACCCTTCTTTTTTCAACAGTCTGTTTTCTCCATAAGCATTTCAATTTATACAACGGCTCCTCTGAGTACACCACCTTGTTTCATCTGCAGGGCACAGCGTACTGTGTTTGGTGATGAATGAAGTCTTACAGGAAAATAACAAGTCATCTTGCAATTAAACTGAATCACTATATATACACATACAAAGGGGAGCAAATTAAAGTTGTGGAGGCCATGCTAATTCCCACATATCCTAACTAAGTTTTGGCTTTGTAATGTCTTTTGATGTAAGACTCTGCATAACGTGCACATGTGCCTCCACAGAAAGAAATGGAGAAAAACACGAAGTTTTTGCAGAGCATAATTAAAATGGGATGCAAGAGAAGTGAGAGAAGTTGCAATGAGGCAACTGTAGGTTGTGATTAGCACTCAAGGGAAGTTCCAAGTCTCACTTGTTCTGTTGCCAGCAGCATTAGGACATATTCTGAAGCAGGAAGATGCTAGAAAAACTTCTGAGACCTGCTGGCAGTTTGGATGGGAGGAGAGCACACTCTCCAGAGGCTTCAGGTCATATTGCCAATACAAGAAAAAAGTGTTGGATAGGAGCAGTAAACAGGATTGCGGCACAGAGGGGGCTAGTACAAATCCATGCAAGACTAATTAGGAGTAATTCCAAGGTGGAAACAGAGAGAATGTGAGAGTCTCTGTATTTTGCATTTTAGCTATATATGAGAAAACCCACCCTGTGTGAGATATGTCAGTGCATGTCATTTTTGAAGACCACATCTCAGATTTTTCAAACTGGGAAGTTAAACTTGAAAGGCACCTATGAGCAATGAGTCCCTTTAAAAAGCCAGTCTAACAGCAATGACTTTCAAAGGCTGTTAGGGAGAGGGACAGGAGAGAAACCCAATTCTTCACTACCTCATCCTACACTTCAGCTATTTTTTTCCTTCCCAAGTGAAAAATCCCACATATCTGTCACAAGGACATCAGAGCTGTTCCACTCTGGAATAAGACAGGGCAGTCTTTGCAGAACCATCGCACAGTTTCTAGATGTGGCTCTCAAGGATCAAGGCTTGGGCTGCTGTCTAGAAGGAGCAAACCCATGTGAGCGAGTTCCTCCCCAAGAGCACCCAGGTCATCCTCAAGGAGGATCCATGAAGGAGAGAAGAAGAACCCGTAACTATCTCCTCTCTAGAAGCTCTCCAGGAAGAGGTGAAGATTATCTTGTATATATCACAGTGCAAAAGAGGGCAGCCCTGAAACAGGAAGATCTTTATCTTTACCTGGATAGTTTTTGTAACACATAATCTATGCACCGATAGCCAGCGGTGACTCGAGTTGTGTAAACATTTCTCTGTGGTTAGTCAGCAGCATCCAGAGGACTCAAATGCTCCAAGATACCTCATTCTTCTCAGGCCAGAAGATAAGATACTGACTTCTTCTTCTTAAATGACCAAAACATATCTGGTCTCATGGCTGGATGTTCATCTTTGATGTTCATCCAGCAGAATATGAACATGATGGCAGAGATGGCTGCTGCCATCGTACCAAAACTAACACTCTGTCCTCACGTGAACCCTCTGGGTGAAGCTGTGGCCTAGAGAAACTGCTCCGGCAGCAGCAGGCTGCTCTAGCCCGTGCTCCTGCCCCAGCCCCTGCCGGGGAAGGGCTGCCCCATGTGAACGCTCAGGCCAGGAGCTCGCTGCCCCGGGAACACACAGCCCCTCCGTGCACAGCATGTCCTGCTGATGGCCCCTCTGCCTACTCAGAGCGGCTCCGCACCACGACTTCGGAACACAGAACCCCACACGTGCCAAGCTCTGATACACAGAAGATGGGGCCAGGTTGTTAAATAATCCTCATTATTGTAAGGTAAGTGATTGCTCATTCCTGCGATAATTGGCTAATTATACAGAGAAGCAGGCAGTGATGTGATCACCAAAGTGCCTGTGTACGTGCCTATGTGCCACCCAAACCCTGCAAGAGTGCTGGGGATGTTCAAAGTTCTTATTAGCTTCCAACTCCAAATATACAAAGTTGTAAAAGCTCAGCTGACATTTGGTAATATACACCTGGATCTTTGCTGCAGTCGAAAGATCCAAATGAAACTGCCTTCCATAAGAGACATTCTGATATTTCATTTCCATCAAAGATGCCACCTCAGAAGGAATATTAAAAGCTTAATGTGCCATTTTACGTGGTGAAGCTCTAACCATCCCCAATTGGAAACATGAGATGGATCTAAAAATGGTATCTGGTCCAAAGTCCATGTACCAGCATTGCTAGTATTTTAAAAAATGAACAAAAACCTGTATGGATTGACACAGTGAGGAGTCTACAGTACTTGGGCTTGATGTACACTTGTCACTTCCACCATTTTCACAACATAAGGGAAAAACTTCAGGAAATGCCGCATCATCACAGAACAGTAAACTAATATGGAATGTCTAAATCCAGCCTTCAAAAAAAATGACAAGTATTTATTCAAACCATAATTTCATGTTATCCCTTTAAAACAAACATGTTTAGTTTTTTCCCTTTCAATTTTCAATGTTCTCCTCAAAATGAAGCTTCAGGGATCCCTGGTGCCCCCCGTAACTTTGCTGTGCTCTTGTATCAAGAGCATGCAAAGAAAAACTTTACCTGGCCCTTTACTTTTTTTTTTTTGTTATTATTATTTTTATGCATCCTCTATTAGGACCCTTAGACAAAAGTGTGCCCACGGTACCTGTATCTCACCCAGATCCCCTGGTCTTTTATTCCAGTTTTCTTTCTCTCCCCCTTCCCCATGCTTCATTCCCTTCCCCGGGATGTCAGCTGAGATTGCTGACAGCAGCATGGGGAGGGGATGGGAGACTTGCAGGCACCTGGGATTTCCTAAACGGAAATCTTTGGCAACCGTATCTTTTTATTATTTATTTCCTTATTTTTAATTCCACCCCCCTCAAGCTGTCATTCCTTAGCACTGAAAATGAAAAGCTGCCATTTACGTGTGTACAACAATGGAAGCCTCTGCAGGCCACATGGCTCCTGCAGTTTAATTTACTTTAATTCATTTTATATTGAAGCAAATGATCTTATTTGCTTTTTTTTTAATGAAGAGGCCTTAAGCATGCAGGGTGGGAGCCAAGCCCCCTCTCCCAAGGAAATGATGAGCCCAGCTGCTATTAAAACTTGCACTCAGCTTTGGGCACAAGTCATCACAGCTCAAACTGGCCTCCTCCCTGGTGGAAGAAGGGATGTCCTTAGCTCTAGGTCTGTTCCTTTTCCTACAAACCTCTCCTAGCTGCAGAGTTACAAGATGGGACTCTCGTGTTACGGTTACCTTTCTTCTCTGCTTCTTTAAAGTCACTCTCCCATCCACTAACTCTTCTTTCCCTCTCTTCGAACATCTTGTAGTGTGTCCCAGCTTCCTGGGACCTCTTGTGTTTCTGAGCCGGTGTGGAACCTGGGGAAGTCTGTGATTATCTTGCTGAATTTGCATCCTTTGCCCATCCTTTGGAGGGGTTGCTGGCAGGAGTATTTCACTTTGGAGACACCCAAGCGTGGAGCTCTCTGGCTGGTTGTATCCAGATGACACACGCAGCCCAGCAGGCCTCATGCTTTGTGCTTCAAGTCCTGAGTATCGTTTTGGTTTGTCAACCACTTCTGGGCCTGAAAGGATGCTTCTCATTCTCTGTGTTCGGATTGCAAAGACAAACTTTTCTTTCTGCTCTTTCATGTTAGCTTATCTCAGATGTAGCATGCAGTCCTGCTTTAGTAAATCTTCAGTCGCCAATGCGAAGCCTCTTCACTTTTTTTTCTTCTAAAATCATACTGGTTTCCAGATAGTTCTTAATTTCATCTAAACCCAATGTTGTTCTTCCTGTTACAGGGTCCTAACAAAAATACATGACGCAGGTGCCTTAGACTGGAAGTACTGAGTGCCCCAGTCCACATTTTTCCTCTGGTCATTGTCAAAATGAAAAGATGCATCTAACTGAGCTAAGCAGGATTTGGTGTTGTACTCTGTCTTCATGAATGACCTTGGTAGCGGCACACAGTGTGCTTATCAAAGGTGCATTTAACGTTAAACTGAGAAGGGCTGTAAACACACGGAAGGACAGGTTTATAATCCAAAATGATCTTGACAGGTTGGATAAATGGTCTCAAAAACACATGGGTGCAATTCATTAACGTAAGGCATTTTTACACATAGAAGAACAAATGATTGTGCAAATAGAGTAAGAAGCAAGGCAGCAGATTAAGTGGTATGTTTGCAGGAAAAAAAGACTGAAGGATTATGAAAGATGGCAGTTTGGACACGATACACAATATTCGATCACATCAGACCATTACGAAGACTATCATTATACAGGAATGCAAGAAGCAGTGGTGTTCACATGCAGGGCATGGAGTCATTCACACGGAGCCATTCTGCTCTATCCAGCACCAACAAGATCAGATCACTAAGCAGGATTATTGTTAATTTCAGGTATTGCAAGAAATTAAAGACAGTCCAGAAGAAAACTATAAAAACAAGATTTGGTAAGAATTGTCTCTAAGAAAAGACACAAAAAAGGGGGTAATTTAGTCTACAAAGAGGACTGAGGTAAGACTGTCCTTGATATAGAAAAAAGAATCTGATCTTACTCTAACTGCAAGAGGGAGAGGTATGACACATAAATTGAAAGATATTCAAAGGAGATACCTCTTATTTGCATGAACATATTAATGAAAACCACATAATAGGCAGAAAAGATGATAAGAATCTCAAGGAGTAGCATGAAAAGTCAGACTAACTCTGGAACTTCAAAACAAAGAATATCTGAAAAAAAAAATGCTGCAAAGTTGAGCACAGAAGGACCACAACCCCTGAGACTGCATCCATGAGCAAGTCCTGCTGTCCACTACTAAGAGCCAGCAAGAAGATACTCCAAGGAAGATAAGTCACCTCTGTCTCACAATTGTGATGACTTTCTTCCTGATAGTGCAGCAATCTCCCCTTCAGGTCCTGGATGCGGAATTACAGGCTGTTCTTGCTTGTTATATCAGCAGAAAAATCCTCATTAAACATCAGTTTCCAAACAAAACCTCTAGTTCTACTCTGTGAGTTTGTGCAGCTTGTTCCCTGTGCCACCATCATGCTGCAGCCTTGCAGAGATCACAAAGCTCAGGGCAGGCAGCGAGCACGAACACTCTGCTTCTAACAGGGAGAAAGAGGATAACTTTGTGCCTGGTGAACATTGAGACAGCAGATGGCAAATATGTTCATCAGAATTTGTCCACAGTTAATGCATCTGAAGTGCATAGAATATTAGAATAGTTTTAGTAGAATAGTTTTAGTAGAAAAATCTTACGTTTTAATCTATCTNCATTGAGAGAGCAGATGGCAAATATGTTCATCAGAATTTGTCCACAGTTAATGCATCTGAAGTGCACAAAATATTTGAATAGTTTTAAGCAGAAAAATCTTATGTTTGAATCTATCTTGATAAAATGCATGTGCAGCATTGTGCCAGACTGTAGAAGTAAACTGGGTTATCAGGTGCATGGAAAGAACTCAGCTACGTGGCTACCAATTACAATTCCAATGGCATCCTGGGGATCTCTTGGAGTGCTCCCATCCCAGTTTGATCTTGCTTAATTTGCTACATCAGATCTCATCCCTCCTTGGATTAATGGATGCAGCGTAGAGAGTGGGATACAAAAATAAACCCAGACTGCTAACAGTAGGTAACAGCAGTCTCAGATGTCAGGGGACAGTGAAACCATCAACAACATCCTAAGACAAAAAAAGAGACTTAAAAAAAAAAGTGAGAAATACTGCTATCCAGAAAAAGGTATTAAAAATGAAGCATCTGTGCTCTGAGTCATTATAGGCCCTTGACAGATGTGATCTTACCAGCCTCCCACTGTAGCTGCAAATAAAGACCCCGTCTCTTTCTTCTCTCCCGACAAGGATTAATGAGCACTTGGGATAGCTCTCAGACACGCAAGCAAAGGCTGTGAACCTTTTCCAGCTCCGCAATTTATCTTGGGAAGACTATTCACATCACTTTACCCTCCTTCCCCAGGCTGGATTATGCTCTGACCTAGCGCATTAATCTCCCAAAATAAAATTATAATACTAGAAGAAGAAAACTAAAAAAAAAAAAAAAAATCTGGACCAATGCCAGAACTAAATTAATAACTATCTTGAATAGCCCTGCTGCGCAGGGACAAACCGCTCAACTCCCCTGCCACCCATGTCATTTGTAAGCAAAACTATTCCCAGTTTAGATATCCCCTTAAGTGCCCTGCCTGAGACTTTCAGCAATTAATGATAGTATCTTGCATTTATATTGTGCATTTAATCCCAACAGCTGCCAAAAAGTTTCTTTACCGAACGCAAATAATACTTTGCTGTATTCGCCACTGACATGCAGATATTACTAAGTAGAGCTGCAAGACAGATCTGTGAGATTATGAATATAAATATGAAAAAGTAATTCAAGAGAGAAAAGGTAACAAAAACGTTTTGAAAGTTAGGTCTGGTACATCCCTATGTCTGGACCTTACATATCATGGAAGAGAAATGATCTGTGAGTCTTGCATTCCCTTCGCACACCAAAACAAGAATCAGTGATCACCTGCAACGTATCAGGAAGCACAACTCCACCGGACAGAAGCCATCGGACAAAAAGCAAGACGAAGAGAGACTCTTACCTTTGATTTGACAGCTAGAATGATTTTAGGCAGGGCAACAATCAGGCATTTCAGTGCAATAGTGAGGTACTTCAGCACAAAGTCTGTGATTCCCACAATCCACATTAGGTCAAAGAAGTCCAGTCTCTCAAGGTTGGGTTTCAGAAATATAAGGCTGAAAGGCATGACAGCAAGTGAAATATCAGCAAAGTGGTATCAACCTCCCATAGGCTTCTTGACACTAGCTCTGTCCGCTGCTGCCTAGCGAAGGCCCAAGAGCTCCTCGGCAGGTGAGCACAAGTTCTCAAGGGTAACAGGAGTAGGACATGCACACTTGCCCCGTGTTTCCTCTTGGCCTCTTAACTTCATCTGTTCTTGCCTACTTCTATCAAGGTCATCAAGTTTATCAGAGAATCAGAATTCTACCAAATCTGTTATGAAAGTCAAGCCTTACAGTCCACACTAGAAGAGAATTTTTGGTCTACCAGTAGCACCTTTAGTCCACAGGCTTTGGTGTTTCAGACCTGCTTGTGAAAACCCCCACACCTACACCCTTCTATCCTAACAGACAGGGAATGAGCTGAAACACCTTCTCCCTGTAGTTTCTCTTATCAGCAGTTGTGATTCTCTAGACAGGGAAGTCATGGCCAACTCAAGACCACCAGGTCTGGCAGACTTGTCTTGCCATGAGCTGAACTGCTCTAAGGACAGGAGTCTCCAAGACTCTACGGTACTTGTACAGCTGAAACAAGCAGGTGACAAAGCAAACCCGTATGAGACCAGTTTCTTTGTCCACAGATGCCTCGTCAGGGCTTCAGGAGTGTTGTGGCTTGACAGGGCTCCCCTTGGTTACTGAAGTAGACCAAGGCCTGAGCTGTGTTAATTAACACCTCTTACCTGAACCAGTGCTCGAAAGGCAGCACCGTGCAGCCTCTCCAGCTGCAGCAGAGCTGGGGAACTGAGCCAGCACCAGCCAAACGGGCCACAGCTGCTGAGGTGAGCAGCAATGAGCTCAGGGGCCTACTCAAAGCGGAGGAAAGGGACTTCTGCTCAGAATATTTGCCAACTAAAGCCTCATGGTAAAAAGCAAAAGTTTAACAATAATAAAAAAAAAAAGGAAAATAACCAACCCAAAATAAAAAGCCTGAGCATGAATTAAAATACTCACAACACTGGTACAGCACAACGGGTAAAATTAAACCCTAAAAACAAAAACAGAATCAAACAGAATCAGAGACTTTACTACTAATCGTGGGCTAGAAACAAGTAAAGAAAGTAAATAAATCAGGAAATTAAAAATAAACCAGAAAGAAACAAAAATGAAATTCTTAGCTGTTTCTAACTTCACTGGTCTGCTTGGTGAATTGGGCACAGGTCCCAGCCCAGCAAGCACTAGATCCAGGAGGCCAAACGCAGCAGGGCAGGCAGCACCGAACCACTGGCAGGAACTGGACTATGGCAGTGAAGCCGCTGCCCAATAAACCATTACCTGTCCATTTTGTGAAATGGCCCCAGCTTGCTGAAACCCTCTTATTAATGATGACTTCTATTTAAACTGTTCCCATCCATAAGTTAAAACCTTATGGTCCCCTTGACACCTCATTCTTGTTTTCTAGGGCCCAACTATTTCATGTGGCACAAACAAATTTCTTTTTAATGCCACAGAAAATGGCCCCCCATACCTGCTTCTTCGCTTTTACTCCTTCCCACAACCCCTTTCCAGAGTACTCACCATCTCACATGGATGATCCACACATACAAGTCTACTCATCTGAGAACCATACCTTTCTATTTTTTTCAAGCTATAATAATTTAGAGGAGAAGGGGTTGTAGAAAAATGGAAATGCTACTTTCCCCCTTACTGAAGCAGTTTAACACACAGGCTTCAAATGAGCAACTGCGTTAGGTTGGTCCAAATGGTACCAGGGTTGTGAGCAGCCCTTAACTCTTCCACTGCACAGACAGTGTTGTAGGGAAGAGGCTGGAAAGCAATGGTATCAGCTACAAACAAACCAAACACCTGGGAGACATCTAGCCACAGCTCCACTAATTCAGGTTATACACATTGTATTTTCCAGGAAATATTCTCAGGTGGAAATTCCAAGTTTCCTTCAGTGGGACAAATACAATTTTCATTGGGAGGATAATTCATATGGTATTAAATATTAGTATCAAAAATACTTTCTTTATCAACTCAGTTTGGTATTTCTCCATTTCATCCTGTTTATTCTAATGGCATCCCTTTGTTTAAGGTCTGTTTCTCATCTTCCTGTTTGTTATTTAATCTTCCTTTATAAGAAGCAAGGATTTTACTGGACCAATCCACGAATACTAACTTATCTGTACTTGAGAATGGTTTTATTTGAACTTTAAAGTGGAGATTGAATACCCCAGATCCAAATGCCTCCAAGCCCTGAATACACTGAAGTAAAATACTGCTATTTCATACCCAGTTTATCCACAGTAGTAGACTAAAGCTTGATATTTTGCAGAGAAAACATTACAAGAAGAGAAAATCAATGTGTTAGTTTCTAGTCTGTTTCCAACATCTGTCCTTTAAGTTCAGTCATAACAGTCAAAATGAAAATCCCCAAGTCCCATTATGAGAAACTGTCCATCCTCCTTTGATTCGTATGCAAAGACGGCAGATACCATAAGAATGAATATTTCCTCCCAATGAATGTTTCCTTTTTTTCCTATTTAGCAACTAAACATTACCTGCTTCCATCATACACAATGCGAATTTTGCCCACCTGTTGTACAGTTGCTGTGAGCTGAATGTGTAGAGCAAATAGAAGGTGTTTCCAGTGAGAAAGGCCAGGATCCAGAAGACAACCAATACCGACCTTTTCTCCTGAGCAAGAACAAGAAGCAGAGCAGATAAACTCTCAAGGGCTGCACTGAGCCTTTGACTGCTGAAAAATGCAAGACCAACCCAGGGGACACAAACACACAACTAGGCATTCAGTAATTAGTTATTTACTAAGACTAGGACTCAGAAATAGGCTGCTAGGTAAGACATGTATAAACACAAGCACAACTGTCTCTTGCTCACCCAACCTTTTCACATAAAACAACTTCAGTGAAATTAATGGAAATACTCTGCTGAAAGCCGTACTTGCAGAACACTGTTTTCAAAGTTGGCATCTTTACATACAAATTCTACTGATATTTAAAACTCAGCTTGTCAAGTAGGTTAAAAAAAGTTCCAAATATTGTCTATAATTTTCAGCTTTCACCTGTCTGTAAGGAGACTTCATGAAGGGACTGTTTTACAAATAAATCCAAAGTCACTTAAAATAAGGCATAGTTAAATATAACTAAGTGTTACATAAAGCACATATGAATGTTACCTGAATGCAAGGGTGCTCTAGACCACTTATTTTTGATTTAGGATATAATTATGGATCAGAAAAAGTGCGCATTATGCATTTCTAAAGGCAAGGAATATAACAGACAGAAGCCGAAAAAGTGCAGGTCTTGTCCTGGACCTTGGCCCAGTTTAAATTTGGAGAGTAAAACTTACTCTTGAGGAACAAACAATTTTTCTTGCAGGTTGATTTAATAAGAAAATAGCTCTTTGTAGCTATTCAGCAGGCACAGATGTTAAAATTTAAAGCAGACAGATTAATAGCATTGCTGGCAAGACAGAGTTGCAAAGTGCAAGGCAACAACAACAACAATCTATAACATGACTGTGCAATTTATCTGCTTATTCAGCATTGTATCATATTTATTTCCATGGCTGCTGGTTCATATAAGTACACGTTTGTACCACTCATCATTTATACAGAAAAGCAATTCTAGCTGTGTGGTTGTAGTGATGTTGAAGTATTCTGCTGACACTGAAAATCATAAGACATGATCTGCTGGTTTCTTTATATGTCAAGAAAGTATTAAAAATACTGATGAGTAATACATGTACAAATTCTTTCAGTTGAACATCTTGAAAATTTATCTAAATGCTAATAAATAAGACCTCATCATGTCAGTGAAACGAATTTTATCACTTTTGCTCTACACAATGGGAAACTGAGGTACAGAGAACTACTCGGAGATGTACTTTCAGTCAATGGCAGCGCCAGAAGCAGATTACAGTTGCCCTGACTCTTCCTCTCCCTTATTTTATTCTGCCAAACTTTCACAAAGCAGCAGGAGAGAAGCTGTGGGAGAGCACGAATGAAGAGAAGTAGACAGCAGAAGCAAGGATTATGTCAAGGTACTCTTCTTTTAACAAATCAGTACCCATTTAACGGCATTCATCTCTACAGTGCAGGAGGAGGTTCAATGTCAATATTATTTTGTATGCAAAGAGCAATGGCAGTGTCAGATATTGCACTCACCTTCAAAGCAACCTGCTCACGGAGGGTTGAGTTGGCGTACGCGAAGGTGCTGGCCATTCCAATGCACACAGCAATCCCTGCAGGGAAAATACTATCAGAGTGTGTCCGGGCAGAAGCATCTCCACTCCTAAACCATTTGATACCAGGAGCTTAATCTTAGAAAAAAATGAAGTAGATGATATTCTGGATCCATTGGGAATTAAAATGTGTGGGCCATTACAATAGGGCCATTTGGACTCAAAGTTCCAATTTAAACTCAAGCAAAGTGAAGCTATTGTATACACGTAGTGGTACGTGCACAGAACTTCCCACCCATCCCAATACAGGCACTCTGCCCTGATGGCAAAAAATGGTAAAGAAATGATCTTCCACCTGTCAAGACAGGAAACTGATCATGGGCCTGACCCAGCTAATAACGGCTTGGATTAAAAGCAGGATAAGAAAGAGGAGCTGGTTACTCAGGAGGAGTAGAGGAGCTGTCTATTTGAATGTGTCCTTCAGGCCAGACTATCTATAGATACTGTCACATGGACAAATGTATTGGACACCATGGCAAGATAAAGCTTCCTAACCACCCTCTACTAACCTCACGATCGAGACAGAAAAGCAAACAAAAGCTTACCAAGCTTATGCTGGAAACAAACTTTAGCCAGGAGGATCAAGATGAATGGAAGGCCCTTCTGCAGCCACCCGATCACAGCTTTTAACTCTGACAGGGCAGGGGCTGGCGTGCCGGCCTGCTCGTCACCGCCTTCCTCAGCGTGTCCGTGACGGTCCCCGCCTGCCATGTGCAGCAGAGACGAACCTCGGTGATGGCCGTGGTGGAAATGATGGGGCTGCTGCCGGTGGTGAAAGGGGGCTCCCTCCGCACGGCTCGTGCCTTCCTCCCGCGGCGCCGGCATCTGAATGAAAACTTCCCCACCGCCTGCTGAGGAGCCCAGAACCAAACCTGCCTGGAACGGGGCGGCTGTGATGGCGCCCGAGGGGATCCCCGCCAGGCCGGAGAACAGCTGCTGCGGAGAGGAAGCTTCTGCCTTGAGGCTTTCAAAGACTCCGCTTTCATCCACGCTGGTCTCAGAGCTGACTGTTTGGCTCCGGTTTCTGTAACGGGAGGACATAAAAGAATGGCAATTAAATAAAAATCAGTGCTTCTATAATGGTTTTAATATTAAATGGACAGCATATATAAAAACTGTAATTTACAGAGTGCCATACAGAGATGCCACATACAACTAACTCAAGGAAATGACCTGCCCCCAGGATCTTCTTTCTCCACTTAGGGATGATCGCCACTTGCCCACATAAACATAACACATAGAAAGTTAACTGTGGAAGGGAAGCATTGAGAGCTGCTTATATGTCCCTGACTCAACATTATATGTGCAGAACGTGTTTATGGACCAAGAGAGATAAATTGTTTTATTACTATATAACCAGCAAATTCAATATGGTGCTATCCAATTTACTGGACACTGCACAGAATTAGATGTGGCACTGATTCTTTCCTGAGTCTTTGGATAGCTCACAGCTAAACTCCAAAAGTCATGGATATCTTTATCTTAATATGAATAGAAGCTATGTTTTGTTCTCCTAAATTGAGTATTGTGATACTGAGATGGATACACAGAAAGTTTTGACCGAAGGGACATGTAGGTAATGGGCAGAACAATCATTAGGCAGTCAAACACCCGGCAGGCAGCAAATACTTCTCCAAACCACAGCAGGAGAGTAAAGCTCAGCAAGAGGCAAAGCCTACAAATAAGGCATGTGCTCCACAGCTCCGGTCTCTCTTGATTTTAATCCTTGGAGATCTCCAACTTTAGAAACAGTGGTCACAAGCTGAGAGAGCACATGCAGGCACATACAGGGACCTTAACCTGCTCTCTCCCAAGAGCTCAGAAGCCTCCCCAGGCTCTCGCGGGGCACAGAGCACTGCCTTTCATCTCCCTCTGGGATCAGCTTCAGCCCTCTCCAGGCGCACCTTCCCGCTACACAAACTCCTAATAAGGTTTTTTATAGCTACACCCCATTCCCAACGTCTCTCCACAGGCTCCAGCAAGGCATCAAGTCAACAAGACACTGCACAACCATCTCGAGTTCAAAACACCCATCAGCCAGATCTTGTATTTTACACCTAACATTACAGTTCAGGGACGTACACAGGAGACAGGGTTAGTGAAGTGACAGGCCTGCACATGCAGCTGAGAACTCAACAAACCTAGTGTGGAACTCAGCATTACGGACAAATATGCCAATGTTATTGGGAGTAACTCGAGCAGGATACATCACTATGATTTCAGCAGTAAGGAGTTCATCAGGCACATACTTATATAAGAATACTATATATTTATAAATAAATGTACAGATAAAATTGTGACTCTGTAAAGTCAACAGAAGCAAAGACTAAATTGTTAGTGGCATCTGAATTTCACTCTACAGCTAAACACCTCCAGCCCACCTTACTGACAATAAGTATTTACCCAGGAAAATATTGATGTGTTTCTGAAAACTAATTGAAATTATGCTATTTATCTTTTGCCTTTAATAATAAATACCAATCCTGAATACTTTTTTAACTGTCCAAACAGATCCTGAAGTGCCACAGAAGTCTGTACTGACTCAAAGTATTCTGTACCACAGCTGGGAGGGTTCACATGATATTTTATATGCCTCAAACTCCAGGCTTACTTGCTGGTATAAACCCCACAGACAGTACTGGGCCTCTGGTAGAATCACGGTGAAGATGAGTTGAATATGGCTTTCTTTTGCCCTAAAATTAAGAGTGGCATCATGCTAGAAGTGGATACAACATCAACCTTCACCTCAACCTGCAAAAACACACTAAGAAATATTTAGTGACTGCTTGCAATCAGAATCTTTCACCATCTCAGCTCAGCCAGAGCAATGAAATTTGTTCCATCTTTGTCTTAGAATAATTAGATTAGTTTCTCCTTTAGAAAAAAAGAAAACCAAAAAACAAACACTACTCTTGTGAAAGCCCAAGGGAATATTTAGTACCAGAACAACAACAGCAGCAAGCCTGCTTTTACTGATGTTATAATTACAGAAATGAATTAGGGACACTCTAAAATACTTACCCACATGAAGTTAGATATAAATTCTGGGATGATGCAAAAGATCATCCAAGATCATTATAATCTGATGAGTCATATCAATTGGGAGTTTCAGACTTTTTGAACATCTTTACAACTAGAAATAAAAATAGCCTCTGTCCCTACAGATTGATCCTGTCAGGTTGACAGGACTCAAGATCCGCAAGGGCTGTACCATGACTCTCTCTTCCAGAGCTCCATAAGGCAAAATATCCTGCCTGCAAGTAAAGTGTAAGGATTATGGGGCAGGATGGGCCATACTGGATCATCACACCTGAATGATGCTGTTGTCAGCAGCCAAAAAAATGACATGAAGGAGAAATATCAGCCTACCCTACATATACTACCTATACACCATACAACACACCACGCAAACAAATCAGAATATTGTTTTCTAGAGAGGAAAACAGCAGAGAAAAGTAAGAAAAGAGACTTCCCTTTCAGGAGGAACGCTGTCAGTGTTGCTGCTGTGCCGTCTCTGCATTTTCCTCAAAACCTTGAAACACAGAACGCTCAACATCAACGTCGGAGGTCAAGAGTTCCGCTGAGACTAGTAACAGAGGCCCACAGAGCCAGGGAGCTGTGAAACCTGTTCAGCTAGTGACATGGCTGGCACGAACTCCTTGCTTTTCTGAAGAGCACCTCACGCCTGGATTTGTTCCTTAGGACACTAGTGCAGGGACAACCTTGGCTGGCAAACAAGAGCACACGGAAACCCGTTCCTGAGCAGGGCAGGAATTGGCCAGATCTCCTTTTGCAGGATGTAGCAGCTACAGTTACAAATGACATAGTCTGAAAAGGAACATCAGGTCGACCGAGAGCACAGCTCCGCGTGTGACGTGTGAATCCACATGTGCTCTCGGAGCGAGATCTCCTCTTCCTCCTCTTCTGAAGAAATTTGCAGAGGGAAAAAGAAAAAGAAAGCCATTTTAAATAAAAAGAAACAGTCAAATCATGACAATATTCATAAAATAAGCAATCCATTCCTTCTAAACTACAAAATTCCCATTAGCAAACTCTGCATGATGGTCATAAATACTATGCACATATGCAAAAGATCACATGTTCTCCTTCCATTCACTTTGGAAGTGTCAGCTTAAGTAGATCCTGGTTTTGGAAATGAAAAGGCTTTGAAACTGCATTAACTTCAGGGACTTTTTCTAGAGCAAGGAGATAGTTACTAAAATCTCTTTTTTTTTCAAGCTCAATTTTAAGGGAGCAATCTTAAAAATATTACATTTTTAAAAACTGAAATAATTAAAAATATAAAAGAGCGCAGAAATAAAGTACTGCACAGAGTCCTTTGCAAACAGTCTTACACAAGCGAATGTTATATTAATTTTACAGAAATTAAGAAATGGGCTATTTTTGCAAGTGATTTGTCTAGGTTCCCCAGGCACTTCATAAGTCATTTATAGAAGATACTTTAAATATGTATGTATGATCCTATTCAATCATGGTCTTTGACGGCTACTGAATAAAAATTAAGACTTTAAATACTTCCAAATACCAATAGTTACAAGAGTATTTATGACATTTCACATGGCATAAACATATGTAAATAAATGTGTAGGCCCATATCCGTATACTGTAAGAACACAATGATTCTGATAACACTTCCTGGGTGTCCATATTTAAGTTTTTCCTTATACCTTTATATTCTCATTCATACTCTGTACTCCCCGTGACCTAATAGCCCATACAAAACTGCCTTAAATTCACATGTTATCCCCTTATCGCCTGCTAAAGCCCAAATCACTCAGTTCAGAGTGCTTCAATAGACAGCTGTGGCTACAAAGCAGCAAGCACAGAAGTCCAGAAGCACATTTAAGAATAGCAGGACCAAAACTAAGGAAATATCCCACAAGGCATCTTTCTTCCCAGAGTGTTTCATAGGAGCACGCAGCTCCAACTCTGGACATCCCCCTCACAGTAACAGAAATACACCTGCCTCTATGTACATAAAAACTGGGAATAATCTCAAATTGCAAGAAAAAAATAGTTTTTGACAAATTTATTGGAGAAGACCCAGGTAGGCTAATATAAGAACCAAAAATACAACTCTAATCAAAGCTTTCTGACATCCCAAGTTACCAACACTACAAATTTTGACCATGCAACACCCAACAGTGTTTTATTCTCTTCAAATATGCACTTTAGCATATGCTGTATTTTAAGGGCTGAAACAAAACAAAGTAAGAATATGTATATTAAAGATACTGGATAATTTTTGCAGAGTTTTTCTTCTTTAAGCTGAATTTATGGTAACAACACACAGCCCTCCAGGAACCTTTAGCTTCTTCCCTGCAGTAAAGGCTAACAGATTGTTCCCTATCACTGTGTCTATCAGCTGAGTACATAATTTGACCCTTTCATTGACAAAATAAACCTTTTGAACCAAAACAGGAATTAAAATGGGAGGAAATGGCCAGGATCCCAGGTGGGCCCACAGCGGCAAAGCCAGTGACGAACTCTGGGGCCGCCGCTCGGCTTCTGTGAGCCGAGAGCTGAGGTCAGGCGTGGGGATAACGCTGAAGCCTGGAAAATCCTTCAGTGCCTCCCAAGGCCGCTGAAGTCGAGAGAGTGAAAACAGTTTCCAGGGTATGGGACAGATTTGTGGGAAATGCTTCGGGTTTGACTGCCACAGGCCCGCCAAGCACTGAAGGTGCAGGGCTGTCGTGGGCCGTTCCCCTCAGGGTCCTGATGATTTACAGTCACACAGGACTTAAACGGACGTTGTTCCAAAAGGATCTGTTGTTCCAGATTGAGGTTTTCACCTGCCTGGAGCACAGGCCGGGGCGGGGGCGCCAGGTGGGAAGGGGCCGCCGGGGCCGCGACACGACGGGGCGGCCGGCTCCGAGCGCCGCGGCGGGTCCGTGCGGCACCTGCGAGGAGCCCGCGGGCCCCCTCAGCACCGCGCGCCCGCGCGGGGAGGCCGAGCCTCCCTGCGCATACACGCGTGCGCGTGGAAAACTACGTGTAAATATATAGACACGCGGGCCCACGCGTCGCGA
>VWPW01004799.1:0-15143 GCA_013389825.1 Crypturellus undulatus | reverse complement strand
GTAATAATTATCTGATTATCTTCATTTAAATCAACTAATCTCTGAATTGAGGAAAAGAATCAGTGAGACATTAAGCTCAATATATAAATAGTGAAAGGAGGACAAAGAAAGTTCTGTTGACTGATTTATCTTCACTGAAGGGCTCTAACAGGAAATACATGGTTTTGCATTGAAGTTTTTCTAGCTTGATTACCAAACCTGGGTACAAACACTGGAAATGCACAGACTGGCATAGATATATATGATTGTAATGGACTATATAATTTGCCTAATATTTCTATAGCTTGTATCTCATTATAAATATAAGTTCCTTGCCTTCCAAGAGCAGTGTTCCAGAATTCATAACATTTTATCCTCCATGAAGCTACTAGGTGCGTGTATAAAAATGATACTGTTTGTTTTTCTAGCACAAGGCTAACTTTAAAATGAGATTACTTAATTGAAGAAAACATTTCCTGACATTGCAAATCAACATCTGAACCAAATCTTCTCCATTTGCTTAAGGAGAGGATGAGTGCACTCTAGCTTGTTTAATCCATGTGGAGCTCAATGAATTCACTTTAACCACTGAGGCATTTGGTTGGTAAAACATAATGTAGCACAGTGTGAAGCAGCTTGCCATCAGTTAAACGGTTTGCCCAGTAAGATTGCTTTGATAATTATTTATGTCTTGCAGGGGGTCTTACGTAATTCCTTCAGATATGTGCTAGCTCCACATACAAAGTAACAGATAATACAGATGGTGAAACTAGTTCAGACAGTTAAACGCCTACGGTTGTTGCTGAGTATCTTGCGTTTGTGTAAATTTTAGTTTTGTTTATGTCATCTTTAGGGGTTTTCTAAGCATAATATTTGTTACTTGTATAGTATATGAGTACTCATATATATTACATGATTATTTGCATATCTTGGTAATAACATTTCTAAAATTAGAATTGCATTATTATGTTGTTGATGTTGACTAATTCTTGAAATCTCATCCATTCACTTTCCCCACAGGACAAAAAACAATAGCCACATAGATGTCAGTGAAGGGGTGTGATTACTTGAATATGATTTTCCCACTATTCAGCCATGCAAGCATCAAACAGCAACTGACAATACGCATTATTATTTCAGGATGCACTTTATATTTTCTTGCACTAACTTTGAAACTTATATGAATTTGCATGAACCCTACAAAATGGGTACAGGTGCTTCATGATGTATGCAGAGGCTTTGCAAAGATGGAGGTCCACCACAGACAAGATATAGCTGGTTTCAGAATATGTTGCTAATAGCAGTATTTTCAATTCATTAAGCTATCTACAGGCACTCAAACTCAGGTTAAGACATCTACATAAAATATTTCATACTTAATTTCTAATACATATTTTCTTAGGGCTGTACATCAAGGACCTCTCAGCTTTTGGAACAAAAGCTTTATTTATTAGTTATTGGAATGTAGAAGTGAATAATAACTTTACCTGATAGTTTTATATTGCTTAGTTCTTATAGACCTGTGCTTCCTACCAGCTTTTGTGCACATGGGCAGTTTTTGTGTGCACATATGTGCACATGCATCCACACAAATCATTCGGAATTTAGCCAGATGTACCTAGCTAACGGCTGAAGAAATTATTTTCTTGGAATTATGAACAAAAAGAAAAAGAAGGAGGAGAAGGGATGGTTTGTAGCGAAATGCCTTTCATCTTTTCATATGGCATCACTAGTAAAAAAAAGCAATTCCTATATATTAAGTGAATTAAATGGTTTCAGAAATATTCAGATATTCTGGATGCAAGAGGGAAGAAGTATGTTGTTCATAATGCAAAGTGGTGGAGGTTTTGTCTTGGACTGTTTATTTCTCTTCCTTTCTAAACTTTACACTAGACCATTAATTTTCTTTAAGCATACTTTCCATTACATTAACTCCTTGTGTTTTATTTTCCTTTCCTCGATAATTCCACATAATTTCTGCAGCACACGTTTAGAGCTAAGTTTACTGACAGAAACATTAAAATGTTTTACTATGTGAACTTACTGCATATAGAACTTGCTTTACCTGCACAAAGAACGTGATTTATATGGTTTCCTCATCCAAACTCTCTAAATCATTTCCATTGCACATTAAACCAAATCTAGCTCTCAGTAAGTTCATTTTCTAAAATATCTTTAGTTCTCCTAATGCACGAACAATAATTCATGTTGAAATGGCTAATATCTATGTAAGTACTTTATAAACTAATCTATAATATGAAATAATCATTCTCTAAGAGGCTGCAATGAAAGAAAAACACAGTCCTGATATTTTACATGGGCATTAAAAGGAGGCTAGCAAAAATAAATAGTTTTAAGTCTCTGTAGCTGGAAGAAATATATTTGTTATTGGCTTAAAATTGCCTAAAATACTTCAGCCCGTCCTCAGAAATCTGCACTTACACTTCGAAATATAGGATCTGTTAAAGTGTATCACAATATTATTTTTCTCTCCAGAGAACTAAAGATTTGATTTTTCAGAGAAAGTTAAAAATTTCCATCAGACCTCGTTAGTTGAATATTTCCTTAAATAAAGAAGCTGGTCTTTTCCCCAGCTTCTATATCGATCATCTGGGCACAGGTTTTTAAAATTTCCAGAGCTCAGTATAATGAAATTCAGGTAACATGTCGAAAACCAGCTAAAAAAGGTCTGTTTCACAGACGCTATAACTTCGTGGCAAATCCATGGCAGGACAGGTCTGAGGAACAACCAAAGAAGTGTCTCCAAAAGAGCAGACAAACTGGTGGGAGACAGGGAAGATTATTCACAATGACGCAGACGCAAGTTCTCGCACAGAAGGTTCTCCCAAATGCTGGTTACTACCAGCTGAAGGATGCCAGAGGAGGGTCACTTTATCCTTGCCCTGTTTTTCAGCTAATTCCCTCAGCATTGGTTTCCAGCTTCCTGAAGGGACAGGAAGGCATACGGACCTGTGGTCTGATACACTATTGTGGTTCTCCTGTTCATGTATCTAAACAGGAAAATGCTCGTGACAATTTCTCTCCTACTCATAGCTGTGTAACATTTCTTTAGTAACTGGAGCAATAATTTGTAAAGATGAGTTGTTTTAGGAGAGTATGCGTTTGTAGCTGTTTCTAATGTAGCATGTGGTTAATACTTCTTTGTTTCCTTTTTTTGGCGGGGGGGCGCATTTTTTGGTCTTTGTTTCTTAATTTGCTGTCTTGGTATTGGTTAATCTGATTCCTCTGCATATCTGGCATGCCTGCCTTGTTGAACATCCTATTTTTCTTGCTTTCCTGGTATTAAACCACTCTACACTCATTGGTGACTCCACTCAGAAAAGTTGGTTCCACTCCTATTTAGTAATAATCCCAAGAGGCTGCTAGGATTCGAAATTTATTTCTGCAGTAGTGATGGATTATAACACAAAAGAGAGTAAGAACTGCATTTTCCACCAACACCACATCAACTCCCAGCAAGTGGTGGGGAATTTTATGTTTGAAAATTGTTGGTTTATTGTATGCTGTCATAGTCTAGTAATCAGACCACAGGAATAAAGAACAGAAATGTCAAATACAATCCTTGATATTCTACCTCTGTTGTAATTTTAATATGGATATAAATTAATCTAAATCCTGTGGTTATTTTCGAGATTCACTAGTTAATTAGAAAATCAAAAACTTTAGTTTGTAATAAAATCCTTTCTCTCCTTGTTGTGCCAAAAGCAAAATAACACAAAGTCCATGAGAATCTTTGAATTTTAGACACACTTCTTTTCACTTTTCATATGGCACACATTTGCTAGCTTTAAGATATATCAGTGATTTTAAAGTATGTTTCTTACTTTTAATTACAGTATAAATCAATAGGACAAGTACACCAGTAATTTGAAAAATCAAACCCAGATATTAATAGCAATGTGTGGATTACAAGAAGCACACACATGATACTCAGCTCCTATGCAGTCAAGCAGTTATGATTGCTCAGGTTTATCATGGTTATGCAGCAGTAGATTTCTTTTTAACTGTTTTTCCTCTTCTAAAATATTACAACTCCATCTATCTCCTTACCCATGCTTTTGCAAGAAAACCTTTATATTTTCCAGGGCATTACTGAAAGAAAAGTTATGCTTGCTTTCTTCCATTTTTCTTCCAAGTTATTCATATTTTTATTCCTTTGTAGATTTGACACACAGGAAACAACTGAATATTCTAGCAGCAGCTCTTGACTTTCTGCAGTGCCCCAAGAACCCTCATCTTTCAATGGGGTTTAGAGCTTCCTTCCTTCTGCTGGATTGCAGTCTGTTGCAATTACATTTTCTATCTGCAAACTACAGTTAATCTTCCCTCTCCTCTCTCTCTGTAGCTGCTCATCCTAACCAGTTAGTTCTAACTTCTAAAGCAAGAGTGGCAATACCAACCACCTGGCAGTTGCTCTGTCTTCTAGCAGGTCAAATGGATTGCATTCCTTTCAGCCTCATCTGTGTTTCAGGACAATCCAGAGTAATTGCAAGAGTGATCAAGCTAAGTTTTGAGGATCTTTGTTTGTTTTTCCGTAATGCTTTGCATGAGACTCTTGCTATATAAAGAGCTAGCTGCAGGGAAAATAATAAACTTCACATTCAGGAAACAAAAAGGCATTTGTCTGGTTGTTTAGATGAGCATATGTAAAATGTTAGAAACAACAACAAACTACACCTGTGGCTACAGGGCAGATGGGTACCCCAGTTGCAATATTAGAGGCAATGGCACATGTTACTGCTAAAGGTTTGGAATCCACGCACAAAGGTTCCTTTTTGATTTTGCCAGATTCTTCCGTTTCATGGTGTTACTGAAAGGCCTGACTATTATAGCATGAAGTAGCTGAAGCAAAGTCAAGTTTTGCAACGGTGTACATAAAAGCTGTAGAAAAAGTTGTAGATTGTAATTTAGAAATGTGCCCTTTTTAGTAGGCAGTTTCCATTGGCTATTGCAAAGTAAACAGAAGAGGGGAATAAAACTCCCTTAAAATTACACCTCATAAAGAAAGAGGCTGGGTGCATCATCAAAGCATCCCAAACCAGCAGCTGCCACCAGAATGCCAGTGCTGCTACAGCCACCAATCCAATTTAGTCCAACTTACTCTAGTTCCTTTGTCATATATTCACTGCTGTAAACAGCTTTTTTCTGTGATTCAGTAACGAGACTGGAGACCTTAGCGCCCAGTAGAAATCTTCCAGTTCACTGGGATATTGGCATTGTCTTATCAGAGATCTATGTTTATAGCTTTCTTCATTTTAACTTGGGTTGTAGACAGGATAATCATTAACATTTCTCTGTTCAGAAGACACTGACATTCTGTCAGTGTATTGTGTGATTATGCAAGTCAAAGATGCTAATCAGTAATTTCAGGACTGTAACTACAGCTGGTTATTAGTGAATACAGAGAAGGAGAGCAAGAAAAAAGGGCACTTTTTCATACAGAAAATCATACAAATATGATTTTCTGACAACTCTGTTTTCTTTTGTTAATTCATCCAAACAAGGAAAGAAAAAAAAAGGACCCAACTTTCTGAGATGGAAAAAGAGGAGTATGTCTTGTATTTTGGTTTGTTCCTGCTCCAACAGCTTCACTTTCAGTTTCCATCTTTGTGTCAGATTGACCAGCACTTCCTAAGAACATGATGTAAGGTATCTTGCTTAGGTTTTTCTGACAGCAATCATCAGCTGGATGAAAACCAGGTTAAAAAGCCATGCCAAGCTGGAGGAAGTTATACTGACAGGCTCAGTCTTACAGGATGGGGAGGAAGCTGGGTTCCTGCACTCAGGATAAGAGGAGGATTTGCTGCAGGTGCTGCTATCACCCAGCACAGTCCCTGCTCTCCATCCAGCAAGGGATGCTGGTCTTGTCACCACAATTAACTGGGGAGATATGGGGAAAAAAGGGCAAGATTATGTATTTATGTACATTCTCATGCACCTTATTATTATTTTTAAGTGTAGCTTGGGCTTTGGTTATCGGTAGAGAGACCAATGTGTAGAAAGCATAAATCTTATGCTATACAAATAAAATTAATACAATGGATATAATTTTCAAAATCTTTAGTTTAAATTCCAAAAGAGGCATGTAACTGAATATTGAAGTAGAGAATGATACATAAGAGAATTGAAGAGGTGGCTGGGTCAAAGCCATGTTCAGAATGGTTGTTTGGACCTTCTTTCCCAAAAACTCACAAAGACTGTCTAGGAAGTCTGTGCACCAGAAAAGTATGAATGCCTTTGCAGGAGAGGGAGATTGAAAAACCCACCTGAGTTGGTAGGGTTTTGTTTCTTCTTTCCTTCTATGGAAGTTGCCGGAAAGATTTCTTCTAAACAACAAACTTGGCTTGGGTCAATGAAGAAAAAAATAATGAAAAATTAACAAAGTCAAATGTAAATGTGAACTAGATTTCAGAATTTACTTGGGATAGGAAAGGGAAAAAATAGCAGAAAAGTCATGGTGTAAGAGGAACACAGATACATTTGTCAGTTTTGCTTTCATGACCTAGGCGGAGGTATCCATAAATAGCTTGTCTTCCCATAATCTACGTGCTCCATTTGGAGACAGTCAAGCCCTGGCCCAATCAGTTGACTGGGCTAGGGATAAAGAGTGATAAGAATATAAAAAATAAGGTTTATCTAGTGAGATCAAAGTCTGTATAGCTTCATCTCTTATAACAGATGCTAAGGGAAGGATATGGGAACAGGCAAGCAATCACCTAGCAAAAATATTGCAGGAAAATCATATGAGCATCTTTTCAGGTAAACCTGATGCAAGTCAGCCTGATCTGTTGGGCATTCAAAGAAGTAGCTCACCTGTCAGACTGCATTCAGGTATGACCAGTCACAGTTTACCCAGTGTTCAAAGGAGCCTGGTTCTATGATCTTTACATCCCATTAGTTCAGAGTTGCTCTAGACCTTCCTCTACTCTAATGCAGAGTGTCCATTGGTCACTGGGAGCCTTAACTGTGCTGTTCAAGGCTTTTTGTATGGACTCTGAGATGTCTGGTCCCATATTTATGTGAGCCCGAAACCCCAGTTTTATAAGGGCCACCTGTTGGGCTTCACAAGCTGCTCTTTCCAGTATCACTCATGTTTTAAGTCATTGAATGGTTGTGTTTCAGTGATATAATTAGTATGTAATCAGGTAATTAGGGGCTTCCTCATAATATATTCAAGGAGCAAAGTTAAGGTTGTGTGATCATTTGGAATTTTGAGTCCTAGGGCTAAAAACATTCTTTTAGCACGACTAAGCTCTTTATTACTGCTGGGTCCTTTCTCTGCTTTACTGTATGTGACACCACGGGGTCCATTGTCTCTAACACTAAGAAAGCTGGAAGAAGGATGCTTCATCATAATATATTTCACTTTTTTTTTTCTGAATTGCTTTCTCTAAACTATGTTTTTAAGAATAGATTTTATTTCTTGTGGGATTCTAATAGCAAAAGGATACACAGAAAGGAAGGAATGGAAAAGGAATGCCTCCAGCACAATCGTCAACTATCCAGCTCAGTATAGTTTCCACAGCATGTGAAGAGTCAAAAGAAAAACCCCTCACAAGAGCTAATAATCTTATGTATGACTTTTGACTGAACTTGTCTAACTAATATGCTTTAAAGTAAAATCTTGCACTCACCAAATCCAACTCGGAATAGCTTCTTTGGACGCCAATTCCTTGGCATTCAAGTGCTGCTGCTTAGACAACAGACCAAAGAGCTTGAGTAATTCTAACTTGTAACAATTTTGAACATCCAATGACAACATTGTTTTGCATTGATTATTTTTCTGAAAGTCTATTTTTCTAGGATAGATCGAGGGCAAATGCTTCTATGGATTAAATAAGCACAGCATCACTGAATTTAGTGGTACAGAACCAGTGTGCTTCATCTGATAATCTGGCATGTTCATATACCTGACTGCTTTTTACAGGATCAAAACAAATCTAGCTGCTCCGGTTATGGCTGAATGTGTATGGTTGCCAAGCCAAACGACAGTACCACCCAGGGTCCTAAGGAGCTGGTTAGGTGGCTGCAGAGCTGATGGGCAGAGTGGTTAAGGCCACAAGGTGAGAGAGAAAATACCTACGAAGTCAGAAAGTACAATACAATGCATAGCTCTTCAGCTATCTTGACTATGAGCTTCTGTCATTAGAAATAATTTTACCTCTTGAAAGCTCCATCTGTACTCTCCAATGCAAGATGTCCATCCCATTGGATGAGTGACTAGCCTAAAATTCATCTGCACAGGATTGTTTTTCCAGGGCAATAATTCTGTTCTGTGAGTGATCTTCAGTGGTCCAGCAGCAGGAGCAAGGCCTTCGGTTCTGAATGAAGAAAATATCAGTTTTCCACTCAGTATTTTCCAGTGCTGAATCTTTTTTTTTTTTTTTTTTTCCTCTCTGGTGAGATAAGCTCTGTGGACTCTTGTTCTGGCAGTTTAAGCAGGTACATAGGTATATTTCCCAGCTGGAGCTTGTTACGCCTGTGGAAGAGCCAACAAAGCAGGGCATATGCTTACCCCTCAGCACTTCCTCCCAAAGCCCACCTGAGCCACTGACAAAAGAGAGTTTGGACACAGGATGCACAACAGGAACACATATATTGCTGGTACCACAGCAGTGCTCAGAATATTTCAGATTTATTGGTTAAAGCTGCTATTGCAATGTCACAGTATTTCTGGTACTAGTCCTAGCCCTGTGCACTTGGCCATGCCCAATTTTGTCTCTCTTTTCTGAGTGGCCTATCTCTGCTCTCCAGCCTCTTGTTCGTCTCTGCATCGCTCCTCCACATCTCTCACCGGGACAGCAGTGTTGCTGTTTCCAAAAAGAGGAATAATGATGCCTTAAACCTTCCCAACCGCTTGCAGAACAGCATCTAGGTCAAAGCTGAGGCCATGAAAAGGATGTGGAAAGGGAGGAAAGATAGAGAGGAGGAACAAGGAAAGAACATGCATCAACAAAGAAGAAGGGGAGTTGAGTTTATAATCTGAATGTCCAAAAAGCTAGTAGTTTAATTCCCTTTTCCGTATAGTGGCTTTTGTGGGGACAGAGTAGCTAATTAGGAATAAGGGTATGAACGTGAAAATTTGCCCCTTTTGAGGAGAGACTATTCCAGAGAGTGTAAGGTGCTGTGGAGAGGGATAGCTTCTTCTTAAATATCAAAAGACCCAATGGATGAGACTGCAGTTTCAGGTAGAAAGATTCTTTATAAATGCATTAAATTAAATTTAGTACCATCTGTCTAGATGAAAGCAAATATAGTATCTATTTCTGTAGGAAAGAAGAAATCAGTGACCTGATCCTTTTGATCTGAATTCAGCAGTGTGCCAGCTTAAAAACGGATTTCTAAGAAAACAAGAATTACATGAATTAGTTATTGAAAAATATAATATGGATTTAGAAAAAGTAAAATATGCCAGAATAAAATGATAACTCTCCCTGATACCTAGATTGCTAAGCAAGGGAAATAAGACAGACCTAATTTATCTCAACTTCAGTATTACATGAGAAGTCAACACTGTGTGTGAAGAAGATACAGAAACTATTAGAAGATCAACAAGATGGCCAAGGGAATTATACTGAAAAGGTTGGAAAGAGGTTACAGAGAGAGCTCTTCATGGATTATTCTGGCACAAAACTCATTTAAGCAATTCTATTATTTTATTATTGACTATACCGAGAGTAGTAAGCAAATAAATATTCTAATGACATTTGTTGTTAACACAGAAAGGGGGTTATCAAAATATTGGAATGGTAGATTAGATGGTAAGAAAAACAGAATTACTTTGGGACTGGAGTAGTAGAAATCGGATAACAACTGTTAGTGTAAATTGCAAGATCATGTGCTTACTGGTAAATAACAGGGATTTTGTGATAAACTAAGTCTGTCAGAAATAACAGGAACAAAAAAAGATGTTTGCATGACATAATAATGGAAATACAATATTATTAAAGTACATATCAAAGCAGGAATTTCCAGTAGATAAATCTTTTGGGTGCCAACGAGGCCTCTGAAATAAAATGTACAGTTCTAGACATCTGTGTTCCAGGAAAATGAATTAAAGGAGGAGCAGAAGGCACCTAGAATTGTCTGCTAGCATATTTGGGGGAATTAAAAATTGTCTGACCTGAGAGAACTTGAATCAACTTGCTTAGCCTAGCAAACCAAAGGCTGAGAGAGGATCTGATTGCTGCCAGCAGGGCCTAGCATGCGAAGGAAAAACTAAGCTAAGCTAAATGATAGTTTAAGTGCATTCTTATCAGAAAGACATAAGTCAGAAGTTCCTGGAAAAGATTTTAGGCTGGAAATTAGAAGAAGTTTCCTCGGTACTAGAGGACTTTGTGATAGGTACCTGCTCTGCTTTTGAGAGGAACCTTGCTCAGGACAAGGGAAGGATGCTCCTATGACAGTCAGGGATAGTCATGAGGACTCAGGGTTTCTTTTCATTTTTCTCTATCCGTGAATCTTTTTACCCCTACTGGCTAAGGCCAGCCCTTCACCTCCAAACATAGTGAGCAGCCCTGGGGAGGAGTATTTCTTAGACAGGCACAAAATCTTTGGTTCTTCCTGTGTGGCCTTGAACTGCTCCCTATTTAGGGCATGTGGTGGAGCACCACAATCTAGCCCAAGGCCTGTAAATGGTTTGCAAGAGGTTCCGTGAGAAAATTCTGTGCTTAAAATATGAAATGTGTTTCAAATTTTGGATGGGCATGGAAGTCACATGACAACCACTCTGTTTCCCAATTGGAAGAACCTACCTCCTAGAATTGGGCTTCTCTGCCAATACTCATATTTAAGACTTCAGCTTCATACTGTGAGAATATTCCAATATATATTTTCAAAGTTGCTGCTTCCCCAAATATCCCAGGTAGAAAATTCATTCTCTACTTTCATGCCAAAAGGCCAGGAATGCATGATGAAGTAAATATACATTTTGTCCAAATGAACGATACTAGAAAAAAAAAATCAAGGAATACACTTAGATCCTGGAGGAATACAGGGCACTGAGTGCTAGACAATCAAGAAGAGCAAGAAGAGGAAGAGAGAGAGACAGATTACATGAGAGAGCCTGAGGCATGTCTGAGGCAGGCTTTAAAAACAAAAAACTCGGACCAAACTGAGAGGAAAACGGGGAGGTTGTCTGAGGATAAAGAGAATGTTGTTTCCTGACACTTCTGAAGGAGATGGAGTCCTGTGCAGCCAGGGAAGCCATGCAGAAGAGAATACAACAGTTGATCTTAAAGGAGGTGAGATATTTTAAAGGTAGAAGTTCGGGCTGTGGAATACAATGGCAAGGACCAGAGCTGCTCATAAACAGAACCATAAGATATGGAATTAGAAATAAGATTAGGAATGAAGAAATATACCAACTGCAGCAGTCAGGAGGAGGTAAATCACAGGTGACAGTTGGGAGAGATCAGGAAGAAGAAAGCTGTTCAAAATTTCAAAGTGAAACTGCAAAGCTGGCAAACTCATGTGGATTTGGATGGAAAGCATGTAAAACCGCTTGCACGAGAACATGTACCATCCTAGTGATGCAGGAAGCTTTTAAACCCTGAACTGAGTTTTGGGTTTGTGATCAAATCACAGACCAAGAAAACATTTTTTGAGGGTAAGGATGAGGGTGGGAAGCTAGGTTTCATTCAAAAAGTTTGTCCTGCTTATAACTGGTGTAAGGCAATTGAAAATTATGCTATACTTGTCTCCAAGGATTTTGCTGGATAGGATTCCCTTTATTTCAGTCTCCTTTTCCATGAATGCTTCCCCTTGCTTATGTACCCTCCACTTTTGAAGCTCATACACTCTGCATATACTACCCCTCCAGCGCTGGGAAGCTTAGGTGACTGCTCAGATTAGTTTTTGTGCAGATCATGAGTGCAGGTTACATTTTTCTTCTGTGTTTTCTCACATTGAACCACTGGCACCTAGTTTCTCTACTCAACCTCTTTTGCACAGTGAGGGGGGTCTTTAGAGGATCTGAGGAAAGCAAAGGGAGGAAAGAGAACAATGATTAGAGACTTCTGAAAGCGGTAGTGAGGAATTAGGAACCATACTCTTTGAAAAGTTGCGTGACAGTCCTTAACGGTCCCTGACTCATTTTCCACTTGGCTGCTTTATGACTGAACTGTAAACTAAAAATGACATGGGCTCATTAATTTGGCAGCAACTGGCAAGATGTGGTCATTTAGCATACCCACAAAGCTATTGTTTAAGGCCGGGTCATGTCAAAGGGCAAGCTAAGTATGGTCAAACCTCCGAAAGGCTGAGTCTAGGAGTCTTAGAGCTGAAACCTTCTCTCTAACCTCTGCTTGATCTCAGCAGTGTGATCAGCTTGGGTTTTCTGGAGAAGACTTTACATAAAGCTGTCAAGTTACTAGCAATATTATGTCAGTTTGATTTTTTTCAAAAGCAGGCTCAATTATATCATCCTCTTTTCACATCTGACAAGTGGTGCAAAAAGTGTTTGCAGTAGCAGCTTCAAGGGAAAGGAAATGCTTTTGTTGAAGGCAGCTCTTACAAGGAACCATCCAGAGTACAAGAGGAATCCAACCCCCAAAACTTTAAATTGTCAGATGTCACAAAATCTGCAAAAACAAAACAAAGCAAAGCAAAGAAAAACAAAAACATTAAGGATATTGATATTACTGCATTTGTTTTATTTAGAGAGTAGATAGTTAATCCTTACATTGCCAAGGATTGAAAGTGCACAACAGTTGAGCAGGCCTTGTGTGCAGGTTGATGAATCTCTTTCTGAGTTCAATATTAAAAACCCACATTACAAAAGGCAACCTGAGTAATTCATACACATCCCTTCTTCAGACAGAAGAAAAAGACAATGAAAATAAAGGGAAGAGAAAAAGTGGTCTCTTCTTTCTCCCATCCAGTGGAACAGTGGAGACACTGCTACTCTTCAGGTGTAGTAGAAGAGATTTTCTCAGTGTCTTTGGCATGATTATTTGTTCTCACTTTCAGTCGAATTGACCCAGATAGAAAAGGATGACATGCAAGCCCAGACTCTCCCTAGCCAAAAGCTGCCATTTATTTAAGGCACTTGGAAGAAAACCTTTCCTCAGCTGGTCTATTCCTGCTTGGGACATCTACATCTGAAAATAATACCTCTACTATTTATGCACGTGGTCCTGTCGTGACCTCGTCTACTAGGATAGATTAACCAAATTTCTCCAATGTTTTCTTTTCTTTCTGATGGCCATTATTGACACTGCTGTGCGATGAAGGCTTTCGAAAGACCTAAATATGCATCAGTGCAGGAAATCTGGCATGTCTGAACTTTGAGGTGGGTTGCTTTGAGGTGGGAGCTTTCAGATGTGATTTCTTCCCTTTTAAATGAAGTCATACTAAAGCAGAAGGGACAAATAACTTAGACTGGCATTTCCTCCTTGGTAAGCAGTCATCTTAATGAATTTCACAGAAGGCAAATCACAGCTCTTGGGTGTCAAAATTTAGGTTTGCTTTGTAAGCAAAAAAAGAAAAACAGTTTGAAATGTAAACGTTGCAGACTGTCTTTGCAGTGGAAAAAGATGTAAGCCTTCTCATTATGGAATATAAGCTTAAAAGAGTCTAGTAATAATAAACAAGAAGATTTTTTGCCCATTTTATATTCTGCTAAGAGTAACAAGCAAATCAAGCAAATGTTTTTTCATCTTGACTGCTTAAGTCATGCTTAGAAAAAGCTCTTACTCATTTAAGTTCTAGATAACTCAAAATTTCTTTTTTTTTCCCATTCTGTTTTTTCAATGATATTTCACTATACGTTTCTACTTTTGTTTTGTTTTGGTAAAAAGTTCATACAGGGCTGATTAATTTTAGCAAGTTTCCAAAAATGGTCTGGGTTTTTATGCTTTAGAGATTTTTTTTGACATTTAACAGCAAAGAAAACTATTTCCTCTCCCATGCAAAGCTAACCATGTTTAATTGACCTAGAAGTCTGTTGTAGTTTGGAAAATGTTTGTGATATCCCATCTGCGTTTGCATCCAGCCATTCAAGTGAGCCTGTATTTAACATCTTGTCGAGAAAATTAGTTCACATCTACAATGATTTTGATATGACAAGGTATTCCCTTGAAACACTACTGCAGATCTTGCAGGTGGTGTAAGGCTGTTGTTAATGCTTAGTTACATTATAAACAATTATACAGCATTAGCAGTGATTTCATAAGATCTCAAGTTTATCATAACTGCTTGGATGCAGCTAGAAGAATAACACACCCATATACAGACCTACAGTCACACAGAGCTGTGATTGGGGACCATTTGGAGTACTTAACTGGACTATTTGTTAACTTCATTGGATCTAAATGAATAGTTCTGTATCTTTTGACCTTTGCTTGAAATTAAATGTTTTAATGGAACAAACAACCTTTAAACCCATGGGTTACCATTTGCATCTGCCTCTGCAGATCACTAAGAGACTTTAGACTTTAGGGTGACAAGCAATATATTTTATAAAACAACAGGGATTTAAGATGCAGACATGTACAGATGTTGCGTTTTCTATACATTTTTGTGGTCAGATAGCAATGTTTGAAGATGTATGTGTGAGGTCATTTGAATTCACTCAAAGATGGGAGCTTCATAGGCACAGAGACCATCTGGCAATCAGATGTGGACTGCAGGTAGACCTATTTGTTTTGAACTGGAGTCACTAAGGAATGAAAATGTCAAGTACCCTAACATTGCAGAAAAATGATAATCACTAACCACCCAGCACAGCATCTATTTTAACTAGTCTGAAAAAAGTAAGACAGTCAACGAAGTGGGAAATTGCAGGCATTACAGTATTTTTTCTTTTCTGTGTGTTTGTGCGGGTGTATGTGAATGTGTATGGTATGCCAAGTCCTTAATGGAGTGGTGAGATTTCTGGGTGTCTGCTCATGGTGGTCTGCACAAACAAAAAGACTGGTAATTGGAGAAATTGCTCTAAAATCACTTAGCCTGGAGTGTCTGACAAGCTGCAATCAGTCCTTGACATGTGCGTAACTCCCAATTTTTTGGATGTTATTTGACTCTGGTGGTAAGGCTTTCTGGCTAACTGCTGTGCTGTTGGTTTTAGAATTGAAAGTTAAACCGTGTGGGGATGTATTTCAGATATTCCACATACTCCTCTGCCTACTCCAGGACCCCAGCTT
>VWPW01004797.1:120642-135515 GCA_013389825.1 Crypturellus undulatus | reverse complement strand
GAAAGAAAGAAAGAAAGAAAGGGAATATAAAACTATAAAAAAATCATACCATGCATGAGGAAACCATTTTTATATAATAGCATGAGAATACACTCATACAAATACAAAGGATACAAAAACTTGGGAAAAAATCATGGGTTCAAAATATATAGCTAAGAGATTTGATTGTGATACCCACAGATCACAAACCTATCCAGATGTCCCCAGACAGCAACCTGATACCCAAAACCATAGGACCATAGCCAGGATTTGAAATCTAAAAAGTCAGAATATTGAAGGAGAGGTAGCAGGGCTTATAGAAAAAGAACCAGGAGCCGTGAAGAGTTATGAAACCTTTAAAATAATCCACAAATGTGGTTTAATGAAGGAAATATATACACAGCCGCAAATTATAAAGCCAGCCCTCTAGGATATTACATTCCTAATGCAAGCTGCTGAGCAGGCTCAGCATAAATAGGTGTAAAATACACTCACCGGCTTAGAGACTTGAAGGATAGAATCCCATATGTGTGTGATTCCCTACCAGTGAGTCTTCTACATATGTATGCTTTTACAACAGTAAATGTGAACTGGGCAAGACATACCTCCCCATAAGTTTCACCATAAGAGTTTTAAAGAGACAAGGCAAAAGTCCTGCATGACAGCAGCCTATCATAATTTTTCCACTAGCTCCACTGGGGCCAGAATTTTACCAGCATCCCACATGCATGTAAATACTATTTCATGTTACTTCATTATCCATTATCCGTTGCTGGAAGACTCTCTCTGGAGCCTCAGAAATACATCCCTATGGTTTCCCATTCACTTCTACTCTGTATTTCATACAGAGTATACCCTTCCTACTATCAGTATCACTTTTGAAGCAGAATGTCAATTAACTTGCTTTTCTGCACCAAGGTAAATGTGTGGATTAGCAAATCACAAAGTAGTACAGGCTCTAAATAAGAAATGAGTACTGGAATATTCTTACAGTTAGAAAGCTGACTTTTCAAAAGTATTTTCTTCAATCAGTCTGTCTCCTCTGCACAGTCAGAGGCCAAACCGTTTATTTTACTGGCAATCCATCTTTATTGCCTGTGCTGGTTTTAATATTTCCATTCAAAGAACATACATATATTAAAAATGAAATATGGAATCCTATTAGGATTACAAATAGTTCCTCTTAAGGGGGATTGTAAAAGCATCCAGCACAGGTTGTCTTCTTTTCTTTTAAGTCTTAGGGTTTTCTTTTTAAGTTTTAGAGGGTATATATGTGTATTTTCTAAATTTTTAGGGCTGAAAAATGACCTCGCTGCTGGTGAATGAGAAGCTTTACTTGACGATACAGAAGAACCTGTGTGATCGGTGTGTGCGGTCTCCGCATTGCAATTAAAAAAAGGGGAAATCCTGACCCTTCTGATCTCAAAGATAACTTACCGGGCACGAAGTGACGCAACGACGCCTCTCCGAGCTCCTACACAGGCAGCCAGCTGTCTCTCCGCTGCTGCTCTTACTTTTCCCATGCTACGGCGGAGCGAGGTTGAGAAGACAGGGCAGTTGCGCAGCCGCTACGGAGTCAAAGGGCAAGAGCGAAGCTTAGAATAAACACGTTGTTTTCACGTTGTTGCTTGAAGTGCTGCCAAATTTCTTAACATTAGCGCACATAAATCAGTAAATATCACAAAGCCCGAGGCCCGAGCAGCTGGAATCCTGTAGCCATTACCTGAAATATTAACAGCCACAAAAAAAAAAAAAAAAGCTTCCCCTTTCCTTAAGGCATTGTGTAAAATCTCAGAAAACACAGTCATAAAAGCGCTGTTCACATCAAGGAAAGCCCTTCTAATTATTTTTTTCTTTACTTCTCTCTTTTTATAGTCCTCTCAAATTTGGGAGGCTTGAGGGTCTTTCCTGAGGTTTCCAAGCACGCTGCCTTGCCAACACTGCGCCTAAGGAAGCATTAATTAATTCTAGAGGCAAATCCTAAAGTTATTCATGACGGAGGAAGACTATGGAAAGGGGCACTTCGGGGCCCAGCAGCAGGCCAGCAAACACGGGGAGCCAGGCGGGACGACGTGGGCTCCCGTGCATTTTGCCCTGGCCCACAGCGATGCCCAGCAGGAAGGACTGGGCTACAGAAGGGACGCTCTTCCCCTGCCCTGCGGCTCCAAAAAGGTTCTTCGGCAAGGAAAAAAGCCCTCCTTCCTCGTGTCCTGTAGCNGGACTGGGCTACAGAAGGGACGCTCTTCCCCTGCCCTGCGGCTCCAAAAAGGTTCTTCGGCAAGGACTTCAGAGGGAAAAAAGCCCTCCTTCCTCGTATCCTGTAGCCAAGAGAAAAAGAGTTTTAAAAACCCAAACCCTTCTTGCTGTTGGGGGGGGGCAATATAAAAGATGGCGCCCATTGACCGGTGTCCAGAGACAACAACCCGGTCTGAATTCCAGCACCACTCCGCTTCCCAGCAGCTGGATTTCTCACCAGGGTGGATTGCTGGTTTTGGATACCTCCCCGATTTTTCCCGTCTGTTAACAGTCTTCCACTAGTAAGTATTTGGAACGGTTGTAAAGCTTTTTTTGTAGCTAAATGTCCTCGCCATTGCCTGAGTGCGATTTCAGAAGTGCTGGCATTTCTGTGCAGGCTCTGTGCAGTTCTTGTCATGGTGTCAGTAACTGCTGCGGCTCCTGGCAGAACCTGAGCCAGCTCAGCGTTTCTAGACGATATCTGCACTTGACATGGAAGATGCAAGAAAAATCTTTTTCGGTGTTAACCAGCTTTCTTTACTTGGACAGAATCCCATATGTGGGATGTAACAGGATGTAATGCACAAAGAGGACATTGGGACCACTAACTTGTCATCTGTAAAACAAGGATGAGAAACAAATAGACTATGTGACTTGCCAAAGGTTATGCAGACAGACAGGGTTAGGGCTCACAAATGAATCCAGAGCCTGTCCAATCCTTGCTCTCAATTCCTACATTAACCTGCTGTTTTCTATATTGTTTCTTTCTCCCTCTTCTCCTTTCTCCTAGTTCCCAAGCAATCAACTTTCAGTGATGCTCACTCCAGGAGAGCTTGGAAAACACCATCACAGCTTAGAATGGCCTAACCTGGCATGATTTAATATTCAGTTAAGCATAGGAAATACTTTTAGGAAAATGAGTGCATGAAAATGAGAAATTCAAGCCCTTTGCCAAGCCTCCAGGGGAAAGTAACTATCGTTCCCCTCTTTGATATAGGACAACGGCATTTACGTTGTTTGAGCTGTGTTGTGGCTTGCATGTTGCCTTTCCAGTGCTATGTAGACACTGCCATGGATACTAAAAACTATGCCCCTTGTCACTGTGAGATATGACAGGCAAAGGGAACACAAATTACAAAACCCAACCAAAAAAACAGAAAGCACATATAATGTTATTTTTTTTTCATTTTTATGATAGTGGACATGAACTACTCAAGAACCATCTATGAATTGCTCAAACATAGAGAGGAGTACTGCCATCTGAAGTTCAGGTCAGACTGGGGAGACAGAAAAGGCTACTGCTAAGAACGGTAAGCGTTAACCCTGCCTGACACACATAAATGACACGAGCTCTGCTCAGGAGCTCATCGGAGAGGAGCAGTCACTGCCTGGATCCACCAGGAACTAAAACTGGAATAAATGACATGTCCATTGGCTGCCCTCACAGGTTTTCCTTCTCCTCCTCCCAAATGGCATAAGATCACAAAATCCCAGCATTCACAAAAGGGCTTTGGTGGCACTCCAATCAGAATGAAACTGAGCAGTTCAGTTGAGTATCTTCAGCAAACCTGAGCACTCACAACTCTTCTTAGCTTGTGTTCTCATTTCCACAAGTAGCCAAAGGAAGAACTGTGCAGCGTCCCTAGACATCCTTATAAATTCCCACCATTTTCTTCATTACATACAAGAGCAGACTCAAAGTAATTATATAAGCAGCTTAGCTGATAGCATCTCCTGCGGTAAGAGAAAAGACCACAGGCATATTTTCTAAGGTTTCTGAGTTTACAGGAAACCAAAATGAAAGACACTGACTGTGTTTCGCTTATTGAAAGTTGGTGACATTTTTCAAGGGCTGTACGTAAGCACACTCGGTTAGAAGCCTTTTTCATGAATTTAAAATCAACCTGCTATATACTGCAGTGGTTTCCATCACTGTCTGTTACTGACTGGGCTTTTGGACTGTCCTTGGATTAGTGAGTTTTCAGCTACTGTCCAGAACCTTCTGCATTCATAAATTGCTTCTGAAGCATCTAAGGCAATTCTGATAAACAATTTTATTAGCAGGAAACTTATATTCGCTACATGAGGAAAAATCAGCGGACTCAAAACTTTGAAAACCACTGCCTTGGACAAGGAAAGTAAAACTGTCACCCTTATGGGGATGTTAATGCATTCCAATTTCCAGATCTTCATGTACTCCCACAATAACACAGTATTTACATTGAGAATGCCAATCTGAATTTTTAACTTGTCCTATGGAGCTGCTTTTCACATAACCTGAGACCTAATTTCCTCCCCCCACCCTGCTTTTTTTTTCATGTTTGAGGTTTCCAGGACTTGTGTTAATATCCTGGATTATAAATTCTTTAGAACAAGGCTCCTACATCTGAGAAGCGCCTTGCAGAGTTAGACACAATTGCTTACTACTGTAACATTACAGAACATGAGCATATTGTATCCTGCTTGGAATTTAAATGTTAACATATGACTCAAATATGATAACATCTGAAATATTCAAGTAGAAGTGAAGCTTTTTCTATTAAAGTGGAGGAAAACATAACAGTGGGACCAAGTCTGTGTTGTGCCCTCGCTCACACAATCTTCCCTTCCCCTTCCAGGGCAGACTGATTTACGGAAGAGAATATAGGTAAAATAAGCAGCACAGGTGCTAGGAGAATGATGAAGTTACTTGGATTGGCATTCCAGCTTGATTTTAGAAGGTGCATTTAAGAAAAAAAAAACACTGCAAGACACTGAAATAGCAGACAGGACATTCATGATTTATTTTTTTTTTGTAATCAGGAGATAATGGTAGCAAAAAGCCTGGTCTTAATGCGGATTAGAAGACTGGTGCAAATCCGGCAATGGAGACTGCAGGAACCAAGTGAAAACAAGACGCCTGTCTGTCCCAGCCCACTCATGCTTTGTTGATTAACTCAGCATTTGTAACACCAACCCTTCTCAGAAATAAAAAGTGCATTAGTTGAACAATTCTGACTCCAAACAGCTATCACAGCTACTCTGAGTAGATTTATTAATATATAAGCGCATTAATAGATTGCGCGTAATTTTTATTTTTACTGTCTAGATTCCATCTGATAATTTACAGCTTCCTTTTATCATCACAAAACAAATAGTTAGGAAAATATTTCAACAGCAGCACAGATCAGAACTACAGGCTTCACGTTACTGCACTGAATCTGAGTTAATGGCAAAACACAGCAGCTTTTCTGTGGCCCTTCAGTGGGCCCTTAATAAAGGAAGTGTCAGAGGGTTAATTTTGAAGACCCATTTCCTTATTATTTTGTGCTTTCAACATTAACAGCAAATGTCTTTCCTTTTACAAGTACAGTATATGTGGTATCGCCACTGGTGTGTCAAAATGGCTTTCTCTTCGCTATTCCTCAGCACACAGTTATACATTTGCTGATTTTAAATTTCATAGTTGGAGTCAGAGGTTTTTTTTTTTTTTACAGGCAAATAAAATTGCTTGCCAGAGGATTCTAACTTAAAATTCCTAACGGCAGATTGAAGGAGGCCTCATGATCATTCTTACCACATTTTTACTAAGATACAGTATAAAATTGCTGTTCTACTAATTGCACAGGGATTTGTGTCCAGGATCCTGATAGACTACTAAAGCTGACTTCATTTTTCCTTTGATCTTGCATATTCCACTGCTTGAAAAAAGAATGCAGACAGGTGATGGAAAATGCTGGGGTAGTTGCAAGTACAACTGCTCAAAGACCAATTAACAACTAGAAAACAAAACGAATAAGAAGCCGGAGTGGAACTAAACCCACAACAGCTGGTGGTCATCAAGGCAGTTTTCCCAGTGGGCAAAAGACTGTTACTAATAGGATGGAAAAACAAAATTTGCTGAGACCAACTGTAATCACTGATGAGTTATACATTGAGAAGTGTCTCATTTCTCACATTTTCTATAGGACAACAATCTTCATTGTGACAAAAGTAGGACTGAACTGCAGTTCTGCTAACAGCTACTACCAGAACCTGGTTTTACCTGGTTTTGCTATTTCAAAATTACATTCACTGGTTCTAGCTGTGGAAATGAGCTATTCCTCAAAGTCTAATCAATGTCATTAGGAACTGCTCACCAGAGACTCTCTTACATTTTAAATAGCTCAGTTATTGTAGAACCCTGATGCAAGAACTCTCAACAATTAACCTAATGTGTATGTTCCCCCTTTACAACAGCAGAGATGTTTCGATCATATTACATAAACTTCATCATTAATTTTTGTTAGTTCATCTACTAACACAAAATGTATGTTGTTGCAGGAGACAAATAACTTCTTGCCTTGCATCCAACCTACAGAATAAATGCAATGTCTTCTGAGCCAGGAATATGTTTGTGCATAAGGAGTGCAGCCTACTGCAATCACAGCCATAACTCTACCTACAAAAATGGTGTCAACACTGAACAAACTTATGTGCAAAAGCCCTTATATGACACAATACTGAAGGAATGGTCAGTATTAGAAATTTTCAGACACTGACAAGTCAGGACAGTCTGAACTATCTCAACTATCACTAAATAATACATACTGAGAAGTGGAAAATGTATTTTTATTCAGTGCTAAGTCATTTCTAACTCATCCATAGAAATCTAAAAGTGAGGGACTCCAAGAACCAAGAATTGCTGTTTGAAAAGATGTGTTACCACACATTTATTGATTTTTAAAGCAGGTAACGCAACACTGCCAAGTGGAACAATTTAACATCCTGCCCATGCATTTGTTTTCAATGTGGTTCTTTCAGTGCCTTGGTGATGGTCTTCCAGAAGATGGTTGAGGCTGCCTGAATTTTGAGAGTGCCACATTAGAATCTGCAAAGGTATAAATGTCGTATTCATGATGCTGAAGGTTCTTGTAGGTAGAGTTATCGAATTCCTCTGGTGTGGGCTGGGCAGCTGTTGTGGCCTCTGAAAAACAAACACACAGACAGTGATCGGTGATGCTCAGGATGCCACAACAGACAGCAATATTCTTAATCACCAAGTCAGCCTTCATGTACTTGCAGATCCCTCAGCCAATCAACATTAAAAAATAAAAATAATTAAATAAAAGATGAACAACTACACTACAAGGGCAAGTTTGCTAAATTCTGCTGGTATTTTGCATGGTTCTGAGGAAGCACATCAGTAAGCAGTAGGGGAGGAGAAATCAGTACAAATCAGGTACTACAGCATGGTTTTCAAATCAAAACTAGAGCTAATGCTGGAGGAGGAGAGATTTCATTTATACTGTGAAGAAATAAGCCTGCATATCCTGGCTTTCTTAGAGATGCCTTGGTTTTCACTTTGGCTGGACCAGTAGGTGACACACTTAGCAAACCAGGAGAGGCAAAGCAGCATTACAAATGATGTATCATCTTGTCAGACCACAACGTACAGCAATCAGAACTACTTTACAAATTGATTTTTTTTCATGAGGATAACCGATGGAATTACTGAGATCTTCACAATTTAATTTCAAATGTGGTCATATTCAACAGTAATGTAACAGGAGCCTTTGACGTAAATTTCCCTTCCCTTTTAAAAAGCTCATTCTAATACAATCTTCCAAACTTTATATCAGCTATTCTTACTAAGAGAATAATCCTAATAAAGTTATTCAGAACTTTTTACTTCACATTAAAGCCAACACTAATTCTTATGCTTTTAGAATATTATGCAAATTTAGGCAATACCATTTACATAAAAGGTTTCTGTGATGGGCTGACTTTACTACCAAGTAAATGGCAAGAAAAAAGGCTTTATTTCCAATATTAATTTATTCTTATATACCCAGAGTTATAAAGATAGAGAAGTCATAGGCATAATATAGCAAAAAGCTTGTCATATGAATTTGTTTATAGTGATTTGTATTAGATATTATGAGGCTTTTTATAATGCAACAGTCTGCAATAAAAATGCAAGAGCTCCAGCAACAGAACATTAGAATTTCCCTTTAATTATGACATAATTATTGCAATGTAATACTATCAGTTTAAGAGCATGCATTCATAGCATTCAGCAAGACTCACCTATAAAATGCAATATAATGAGCCACAGTTTTGGAAAAAAAAAATCACACATTGAACCTGTGAAAGGAAATATCCCTGTGTCTTCTGCTCAGTTCCCACTGAAACAGCCCATAGGTGACAGAGCTACACACACATCAACCAGATGATAGGGTCTTTGCTGCAAATAGCCCTGAGAAAAAGCACGTGTAGCAAAGCCAACATTCAAACTGCCAGAGACAGTTGTTCCAAATCAAGAGGCAGATGCTCAGGAAGAAAAGCAGATGGAGTCTCATTTTTACTGCCCAAATTCACTGTACTTGGCTTGCAAAGGAGAAATTTATTCCCGAGTTCAGTCCCCTCATATCTCAGACTTCATCTGTGCTTTCTCTCTTTAAGAGACAGAATTTCACAGGATGTTCTTGAAAAATGAATCAGACGTATATTTTTGAGCTACCATGCTTCTATTCTGTTACTTATTTAGCAGTTACAGAGAAATCTAGTTTTTGCTGACTCCTCAGGAAGGCTGCATTACAAAGTGGATGACATTACCTTAACTTTCAGCCTTACAATAGGAAAAATAATGCCTTTATGTCTTTGGTAAGTTTGCTGCAGAGTTTTCAGATAAGCTAAACACAGGAACATTAGCATAGAACACAGAAAAGATCATTGCTAGTGAATATTAAACACAGAAAGGCAGGAGCTGGTCTCAGAAAGGCCTCAAAAGGAAAGCAGAACAAGATACCTCTGAAGATACGAGTGAGGCTGCTGAGCACCTTGCCAAGCCAGGTTTCACCCTTGGCTACCCTCTGACACCTGTACATTTTGCTGGCAGTGGAGAAGTGACCTTGCCTGTGCCTTGCCTTGCCTCAGCTCAACAAGAGAAAGAGGTTTTTGGCATAGCAGTGTCTACCTAAAGAGTTTTGCCAGTGTAGTTGTGCTCATGATGGGTGGTCAATATAAATCTGCTGGAAAAAAATGTCATGTGGGCTTAATCTGGATTTACATTATATCAGAATAGCAGCTCCCTTTTCAGATACCTACAAATTGTCATAATCTTCACCCTGAATCATCAGCACATTTTAGGGACAAGTCCTCCCTTTCTCATACTACAGGCTAACCAAATACATTCTTTTGGTTTTACTATCTGTTCCAATGGCGACCAAAAATCCCTAACACTTGAGCATCTATAGCACCACTGTAGATGAAGGAGAAGCATCATCTGTAAATAACTACAAATAGCATTTTCCAAATTATTTTTAAGATTTTCTCTGTTAACCATGAAGAGGAGCAAGCAAATGGAGATGGTACTTGAAAGCAGTGCTGCATTTTACCGTTAAGTTGGGACCAGGGAGAAAGGTAAGGTCAGATTATGAACTGAATAACCCTTTAAAACAAAAGGTAGCTCTTTGATGCCTCATTGTATCCTGCAAAATTATCTGCAAATGTAATTATTTGTCATTTAACCTAGTTAGACATTTAAAGAGTGATATCCAAACAGCTTTACAATTATGCTGCCTTTACTTCCAAGCAGGCCAAAATCTTTTAATTCAAGGAAGCAACGAGAATGGTAGCCTTGAGAACAGTGTGCTGCCCAAGGTGAGAGCCAAGGACAGGAAGCCACCATGGATCAGGACAGAGAGGCACTTGCTGATGACACACACAGCATAAAAGCAGCAGGACCATGGGAGAGGGCTTGCACAGGACTATTTCACCAGCAACAAGCTGATAACTAAGAAGGTTTTGTTAGATTGGGAAATAGAACTAGGGGGATGATGAGTCAATACAGTTCAAATAATTTAAAGCTGTACCCTCTATTGTGGTGCTGTTTTCTCCAGCTTGGGCTCCTGCTTCATGAATGGTCTCCTTTGCTGTAGTGCTTGCCACAAGCACTGTGCTTTCAGAAGTCACCTCTTGTAGTTTAGGAGCAGTTATTTCTTCTGCTTCAAACTTCTGTACCCCTTTCACCTTTTTCTCTTTTCCTCTGGATATCTGTTTTTGCTTTTTGTCTTCCTGAGCCACTGATGGAGCTTTCAAGTGAGCAGCTGCTGCTTTGGTTCCAGTGGACTTTTTCTCCAAATAACTGGATTTAGGAGTGACGTCTGTCAGGTCTCGGCTTTCATCCTTGTGTGATTCTAACACCAGTTGCTGGTGATCTGCTTCTTTTGGAGCTGACTTTTTGTTAAGGTCTCTCGTTTTGGGTTTTAGTGTTTTATGACTGACTGATGTTTTAGAAAATTTGACCTGCTCGACATGGGAGGCATCAGTTTCTGTTCCGCCTGGCTTCTTCTTAGCTACATATTCTTTGTGGTGCTTCTGGGGCAAGCTCTCTTTTGGTAGCACCCACACCTTCACTGGTACCTTCTTGGAAAGAATGGAATCTTGTCTTGGAAACTCTGCTCTGGTTCTAATGGCAAGTTCTGGAGCATTATCACCACCTTTCTCTTCTTCAGAATCTGAGCTAGAATCTGAATCTGAGCTGGATGAAGACGTGTCTTCCTCTAACTCTTTCTTCAAGCCTCCTTCAGTTTCAGTGAGCTTCTCCTCCTCAGAGGAGGAAAGAATTGCTCGCTGAGGGAATGCAACCACAGTCTTTCTTGACATGAACATCCTCAGATCTTCTACAGAAAGTTCTGAAGTTTCTTTGAGGTTAGGACTAGATACGGTCTCACCTTTGTTTGCAGATGCTGGGGGAGAGCTAGAAGACAACATTTTAGGAATTTCAACTGTTGCTCTGATGGCTATCAGCTTGGTGCTTCCCTGTGGCGCCACTACATCTAGGAAATGGTATAAAGAGTATTATCATCATTGTATTTGATATCCCTATTAATTAGGGTTCTTAGTCACACATTTTTAACTTTCTGACATGAGCTGGTAAGAAAAGCAAATTGAAAACAATTATATCAAATACAAACCTTATGAAACAGAAAACTATGTTTTTGTACAGATATTAAAAAAAAATAGAGCTCTAGGTATCACTGAGCACCCTTTTCTCCTGTAACGTTGAAACTCATGAGATACGGCTTTTGCTCCTTGCTTGGCCAGACTCCCTTTGAGAGCTGTTTGACTCAATTCTGCAGCAGCTTGAACTGATTTGCAAGCACATTCTTGTCTCAGGTGAATGTTAAGATAACTCATTAGCTAACCCCTTCATGTACGAGTTTGAAAGTCTATGAGCAAGCCAGCAAAGCAGAAGACCTAGCAAACTGCCAAGAATAATAGCCAGTCTCTTGCAGCAGTCATCCTCCTAAGTGACAGGGAGAGGTGACTCCCAAGGGGCAAGTACTAGTAAGACACTTGATGTTATACACAAAAGTACTGCCTGTTCACATGTCCATGAGATCTATCATCTGAATCATGTCTAACAGTTTGGTGCAATTCCCAAAGACTATATCTCCTCCATTTTTCAGGATCTCCACTGTGTGTTTTTGCTTTGAGATCCATTCATCAAGAAGTCTTAGAAGATCTCCTCATCCTGCAACTTTATTTCTTCTCCCTCATGGATACTTTCATTAAAATAAAATCTCCAGACAAGGAACCATAAGTGAGTAGAAAGCAGCAACTTTCAAACACTTTGTCGGAGTATCAGGTGCCCCTTGGATGCCTATGTCTAGGGATCCTCAGTAGCTGAGGGTGATCAACACTCATCATCATCATCATCATCAGGGAAGATACGGAGACACAAGTGACAGGAAGGACATTAAGAAGATGTATCAGCACTGAATTTCACTCCAGTAAGGCCAATCCTCGTAAGGAGTGGAGATGTTTCCACTTCACAGTAATTTGGTAGATTTTCAGTCTAAAAGGTAGAGCTCTATCTGCACAATTTAGAACCCCACATCTATTTTACAAGGTAATAGTTTTTCCCCTCACTGATATTTTATACTAATACCTAATATAGCCTAAAGAGTTTCTATAAGTAGTTCTGAACAGGAGCAAATCTTTGGCAATGTCCAAATGAAATCATTACAGAAAAGTCACGACTGTAAAAATAAGGTATTTAAGAAAAAAATACAGAGTTCTTAACACACACAGATCAGGTTACTATGTGGGTAATTCTTTTGAAGGATTTCAGACACTTATCTCCACTAGAGTGTAGGTTCAAACACCGAGACTAGGGAACAAAAGTCTATAGCGTAAAAACAAAATACAGCAGCAACACAGAGAACTGCAAGATCTTAAAAAGCACTGTTAGAGCAAAATGCAAACGCTTCCATATCCCTGCTTTCTGTTAAGGAATGAGTTTTGCAGATTCTGGAAACTCCTCATTTGGACAGAAGTAATGCACTGCAAATTAGCAGAAACTTGCATTTTTAAGAAACAGTGTCTTTGACATATTAACTGGGGAAGGGTTCGAGGGTGACAGTCACCTTTGAAGGAAGCCTGACATCCTGCAGAGTTTGGCACAAACAGAGCAGCCTGTAGAAACTAACATTTGAGGAAACATCACCCGAGACTGAAGAGTTCTTCAGTGCAAAGAAGTGCACAGGAAGGCCAAACTCAAGCAGTAATGCCCAGAGAAGGAAGACAAGTGAAATATGAGAAAAAGCTAGAGAAATATTAATGCAAAGACATCCTAAGAAACCAAGAAGGCAGATAACACTCAATTTGAGCATTAACAGTAGAGGTTGCTAACAACTCTTCTAAGCAATAGTGTTGGGATATGTGAAGAAGATACATTTTTTCATCTTTTAAGTGGATAATCTAATATTGCTGATCCAGGCATTTTAACTGGACACTACATTGGACAGCATGGCTGCATTCTGTACTGCAAGCTTTTTTCAGCTAAAGTATTTCAAACTTTGTAACACTTGATTTATACTGGGCTATTACAAAACTGAAGTGACTGCCAAAATAACAACATATCCAAATCAGTAACTAAAGTATTTATTATCCCCATATGTAACTTATAATAGGGTTGTAACATTGGTGCCATTGCTGGGATGACTTTAAAAGGTGTTCCCACTCAGAAAGGTGATATCCAGAAATTTCAGGTCTATCCCCATCACTGATTTCATTAGTAAACATGATCAGTTTATCAAAGCAAAGAAAATTTTCACATGCTGCCCCACCTAAAAGCTGGGAAAAAAAAAAAGACAGTCTGCAGCTTGTACAACTTAACTAACCTTAATCCTTTGCAGAGGGAGAAGGAAGAGCAGCTAGTTTAAAAAGGTAGCCTAATAGGTCTTTTGACACCGTCTGAAACCAGACAGCTATTGAGTAAATAATCTAGAAACTGCTGCTTAAGTAGCATATTTGGTATTTTACCCGTTATACCTCAAGCTAATGCATCAAATAAGCTGTCACAACAATCCGTTATTTGGTAGGGCTTATACCACTCTATGCAGCAAAAGTTTTCTCAGTGGAACCCACAAGTTCTCATTTGCCTTGATTTTTAAGGAACTAACATTAGAAGCCAAAGTTTGCATTCGCCCACTCTTTCAGAGATCTTTTTCAAGAGCTGTGAGCAAGTCCAGTTACTCCTACATGTGGTTCCATAGAGCTCTGCTGCTCTAGCACCTGGGTCTCTAATTCTGGATAAGAATCTTATTCTTTGTATCTATTTACCAAGGTCACATTTTGCACATAATATCCTCCTTGATATACACAAACTCATATATACATATTCATATTTTGGCTTTGGTCAAGGACAGAAATGGTCCAAGGGACCCTAAACTTTGAATGCCCTTAAAAAAATCAAAGCAAGGTCAGCTTGCAAATATATGGGGGGCATAAGCATCACAACTATGTTTAATCTAACAGGGCTGTTGTACCTTTCTGCAGCTTCTCAACTTTGCTGGTGGGAGCAGATATGAATATTTTGCAAATCTCTCTCTCTCTCTCTGGCTGTAAAATGGGCTGCCTTTTGACCTAGTGGGAACATTTCAAAGGGCAAAAGTGGACCCTATGGCACCTGAAACTTAAGTTTTGCACCTTTACAAAAGGGCAACACGCCACACTCACTGCTGTCAAATTTCTGGCAACTCCCAGGGCTGTTTTCTACTGGGACAAGTATGACGAAGGCCCCGGGCAGCTGCTGCAGCCAGGAGCGGGTAAGGGTAGGGGGAGCTTACGCGTTCCGGGCCGAACCGAGGGGCCGCCCGGCCTGGTGCAGAGCGGCGCCGCGCCGCCGAGCCCGCCGGTCTCCCGCCGCAGCGCCTGCGGAGACACCAAGGGCACACGGTCACGCTCGGCCGCGGGATTTGGGGGTAACGACCACGGGATCTGGGGGTAACGACCACGGGATTTGGGAGGTAAAGACCGTGGGTTTGGGGGCACAACCGTGAGTTTGGGGGTAGCAACCCCTGACCGCGCCCCCTCCCCCAGCCCCCGAGCACTAGCGCATGCGCAGAACCCGCACCGGCCACGGCTGTCAAAGGGGACGCGGGGCACAGGGGACTGCTCCAGCGCTCCGCGCATGCGTAGCAGACCCGGTGCCAACGGCCGCCGAGCTGCGCAACGGCCGCGGCGGGTGCAAGAGGGAAGGTCCCCGGCGGGGTGTCCACGCGGCAGCGCCGCCGTTAGGGGCCCGCGGCGGCGGCGAGGCTGCTCCGTGCCGCTCTGCCCGCGCCGCGGAAGGGCGACCCCCCCCCGCCCGTTACCTGTCGGGTGGCCGCGCGGCCGCAGCTCAGCAG
>VWPW01004797.1:0-119804 GCA_013389825.1 Crypturellus undulatus | reverse complement strand
GGCTGTGCGCGGCGGCCGCAGGCTGCTCGCCGCCCGCCGCGGGGAGCCCGGGTCAGTGCGGCGCGGAGGGGCGGGAAGGGCCGTGCGGGGCCCGCCGGGCCGCTCTGTGCACACCGGGATCGTTCGGTCCTTGCGGCCCCGCTGTCCGCAGGCTTCGGGAGCGAGGAGGGCACCTCTCGCTTCTCACCGGGCAGGGTTGGGGGATAGCGTTGTCCGCTGGAGCGAAGCCGGGTTCACTCGGTTTGTGGCGTATTTACAGCACCTGGTTTAGTGCAGAGCTTTCCTACCGGGATCTGCCCATAGCGCCCGGGCAGAGCAACTGAAGCACTGCGTGATCCTGAGGGTCTTTCCCAACCTTAACGGTTCTGTGATTCTGTGTGTATGTTGAGCAATCTGGGTATAGCTAAACACCATGAGACATGCCTTACATGTGTTTACAGTTACAGACAATATAGCTTTTCAGCTTTTTTGGCCTAGCAGTTTTTGGCACTACCAACCATCATATTGGTGTTACTGTTTGAGAGGTCAGTAAGTACAGAAGTCTGCATAAATCCTTCATGTGGTAAATGTGTTGAGGAGCCTGACGTAAAATATGTACAGCATATGCTGAAAAGGAGATGAATATTTTGCTAACAGATGATGGTTTCTGTTTTGTGTGTGTGCATAGTACAAGGTTTTCAACTTGTACTGCTTCTGTATTTGGCACTACGTGCTGTTGTCAGAGGATGGTTTCCAGAGGGGTCAGTTGCTCATATGTGTAATAATAGTGCACCACAAAAGAGTTAGTATTTATTATGGTTAAATTCATGGCTGTTCTAGTTCCAGTGGTTTTAGGCTTTTTTTTTCTCTGTTTTGTTCACAGTGATGATGGTCTGTTCATGTACGATTGCATCAACGCAGAGAAGACCGTAGGGAATAAAGGGTGAGAGAACATCCACAGACAATCTGCTGCTTTCCTAGGGGCTGTATCCCCTCCTGAGGGTCAGTGTGTCAGTCAAGAAGATAAAAGAAAGGCATGGAATGACTGCTTGAAAAAGTGATGGCCAGGTGTTTTTTCCTAACCTTGAAGGATGTGTACGTTTACATGTAAAAACATACATTGTTTTCAACTTCTTCTCAGTGAGGTTACTGTAAGTTTTTTTTTTTTTTTTTTAAGAGATGTCAGTAATATAATTAGTGTTCTGTATGATTTTTCTCCATCATGGCAACCTTTTTTCTGTTCTAGTTTTAAGTCACCTAAGACATACTAGTATAGATTCTGTGTGTACAAGTTTTCCTTCAGAACTACTCTTTAAATCACAAGATTTCTAAAACAGAAACAGTCTTAGTTTAAGTTCAGTTACAGGGAATCTCTTTACTTGTAGGCAGTCCTACTGTTTTCCACTGAATTTGTTTAGTACAAACACAAACCCTAGTACTTGTTTAAGCAGGTAGTTATGTAGGCCTAAGCATTATTATCAGCTTTCTCTTATTTAGTCCTTTTTCTTTCCTACCATAGGAGAACAGAGAAATCTAAATTTTGCCCCCCCCGACTATAAAATTATTAAATATTTCAAAAATACTGGAACTGTTATGAAACAAAACAAACAAAAAAATAATTAACCCTAACCTTTCAGTTTTATTTGAATTCTTTATTCTTATAAATCTTCGGTGTGTGGTGAGACTTGTTGTGGAGGTCCTTAGGTACTAAACCATGCAATCTGGAGAGCAGGATGCACTCAACTGGAGTGCAGCAAAGTCATGTATCTGAGTGTTTTGGTTACAGGACAAGTCTTTGCATAGTGTTTATGGATCCAGTGTAGTCACTGGCACCACGATGTCATTGTACTGTACCCCACTGTAAAGTGGAGATAGCCTTGAAAAGAAGGCAGCTCTAATTTAAGTCTTGGATATTTAGATTCTAGCCTTTTAAGTTCAAAAAGACAGTTTACCTTATTTATAGCAGCTTCTGTTTACATTATAAGCTTGTATGGTGAGGCCACACTGTTTGAAACATCAGCTAATGTCTTCAACCTGAGTCCATGTAATTTTGAATTCAAGAATGGTACCAAATTTGAGAAAGTGACCCCTGCACCTGAGGGAGGGCTGCCTTTCAGGGGGACCTTGGAGAAAGGGGCTGTGAGAAGTCTCATGAGGTTCAGCAAAGGCCATGTCCTGCCCTGGGGCTGGGCTTACCTTGTGAGAGGGAAAGGCTGAGGGTGGGCTGGGTAGCTCTGCAGGAAAGGCTGTGGGTGTTCTGGCAGATGGGTGTAAGTCAGCAGCACGCCCCTGCAGCAAGGAGGACAGGGGTCCTGTGCTGTAGTAGCAACAGGATAGGTGGAGCTCAAGGAAAACCTTTTTTTTCTCCCCTCTTATTTCCTTTTTTGTGAGACCATATCTGGTGCACTGTTCCAGTGTTAGGCCTTCAGTACAAGAAGAAATGTTGATAAAGTGGAGCTAGTGCATCAAAGGGCTGCCAAGGTGGTCGGGGGCGGGAATAAATGATGTATAAGGAGGAGCTGAGAGAATAAGGCCTGTTCATCCTGCAGGAAAACAAGCTAAGGAGAAATCTTACTGGTGACTGCAGCCCTCTGGTGGAGGGTGTAAAGATGGCTGAGAGACAGTTCTTACACCTGCATAGGATCAGGATGCAATGCAAGGGACACAACATGGGAAATAACAGTCAGTCAAAGAACTTCCTCTTCTTGAAAATGTGGTAACAGTGCCCCAAATCTTGTGGTGTGGTAGCAGTGCCCCAAATGTGTCTAATATCTATCCTTGGCTAAATCTGAAATTTAACTGAGCAAGACCTGAGCAGCCTGCTCTAATGGGAGGAGGGATTTGTCTAGGGATTTCTGTAACTGCTTCAGACTGTGAACTTAAATTGTTTTTCTTCTCTATAATAGACAGGATGGACAGCCAGCAGATAAAGGAAATGATGACATCTTAGCTTTTGCCTTCTCCTTATCAGGAAATTATTTTGCCTTGACAGACGACAACAAACGTCTGATTCTGTTCCATACTACACCTTCATGGGAATGTGTTAGTGTCAGGTAAGGAAGCAGATTTCATTATGGATCTGTGACTGGTAACTTAAGCTTATAAAAATAGTAGTTCTTGAAAGGCAGCAATTTGTTATTGTTCTACTTGTTTGTTTGTTCAAGCAAATCTAATGTTCTTGGGATTTCAAAGGTATCTGTCAAGAAGTTATGTATCATATGTCACACATTAAGACTGGGAGTGCAAACGTTTCTGTCTCTGGCAAAATCTCTGCTTACTCCAAAAGTTAGTTATTTCCATCTTTAAGAACTGAGTCTTTATCTGTTCCTAGTGGATGTTAAGGTTGGATCTTTAATAACTGTATTGAACAGTTTAGTGAGCACATTGTCCAGTTCCGTTGATCTCTCATAGATTTGCAAATGAGGATATTTCAAGGCACTTGTGAATCTGTCCTAAGAACATATCTTTAGAGATACTGGCAGCTATTTTCCTTCTGCAGTTGTTCTCTCCTCCTGAGAAAACAGTCTGTAGCTGTCCACCAGAGGTCCTTCATTTACAAGTTTTTCATTGCTGCTTGTGACAATTGTCTGTATAAAAAAGGGCCAGGAAGGACTTTCTGAGAAAATAACTCAGGATATGAGTGAGATTTCTGCTTCTGGTGCTCTCTGATGAAAGTGAAGTCACTGGCAGTCTCTGTCAGCTTGGCCGTGTTTGCAGGGATGGGTGCACAGTAAGTCTGATGGATCTTGGGTGGGTTAACCAGTGTTGTAGTGAGTAAGCACTAAAAAAACCCTCAGAAATGGCAAGTTGTACTCTGCTTAACTTTTAAAGAGCTTTTTTTTTTTTGTTATGTCTGTGAAGGCCAGTGAGCTAGGAAGGCAGCCCCCTTTTTGCTACTATGCATTTTTTTTTAAAAAAAAGTAATGTAATTTCAAATGTTACTTCTTAACTAAACTTCCTGACAGTTTTGTGTCAGTACAATCTTTTTCTCAGTTCTTAAATACATGGCCACCTTTTTGCTGTACTAGTGAATTAGACAAAAGGTAAAATAAAACGAGTCTCTGACCACTGTTTTTTTTTTTTTTTTTTTTTTTTTTTCTCCACTGGAGTCCTTTTTCAGTCACTCATGTTTGTCTTGCTTATTGGAATGCCTGATAGTGCCATTATTAAGTTTATTTGAGTGATATAATACTGGTGAACTTTGCATAATTTCTCTCCAGAGTCTGACTTATCCCTAGCTGTGGCAGTATGAGTCTTCTGTGCCTGATCTGGAGTAAATGTGACTTTGTCCTCTTGTTTTCTCTTGCAGACTTTTTTTTTTCCCCCGCTGCTCTACCCTGATATTTGTGACTGAAAGATGTCTGTGGTTAATCGTTTAGCATTTTAGTTTTCTGCTAAAAGATCGTCTAGGACTACAGTTTCATTTTTATGGGAATGCTTCTTCTTAGAAAAATGGGAACACAGACAAAAAGATTATTGCATTACAAAAGAAGTGCTAGAGTTTAGCTGTGTAACTTACCTATTGCAATGTTTTGTGGCAAACTGTTAAAGCTTTCAAGCAGTGCTGGCTTTTGCAGCAAGTTCATTTCAGAGCAGAAAACTTCTGAATTTGCATAAGAGCAAAGGCAGTACAAGCAAACCTGGAGTAAGAATATTTTTCTTGTTGGGAGAATACCTCTTTCAAAGTTGTTCTAAATCTGTGGCATCTTAATAGGCATCCATGCCTTGTTATGATATTCCTTTATCAGTCACAAAAAGGCACTTGAATTTCAATCTGTCTTCCTATATGAAGAGCCATATATTTGTTCTTTCACCTTCAAAGGTCGGTCACTGAATTTCAGCAGCAGGTGAATAGAAACGTGAATTTCTTTATGAACTCCAGTATCTATAGTCCTGTATAAACACACATGAAGGGTTTTGGAAAAGCAGTGTTATAAAACTAAAATGGTAACAGTCATAACGGTGCAGAAGCTTTCTCTATAGTAAATGATTAAACCTGTTTTAAAACTTGTTTTCTGACACTGGGCCCTTATGTTTACCTGAAAAGTCATGAGAAAACCATTATCTGCTCCACCAGCAACTGTAACTGTAAGATACAGCCGGATGATGCAGGGAAGATAGAGTTTAGAGTTTTGTGTGAACGAGAGACACCGAGACTCTGACTCTGATAAAGTGCAAGAGAATATGAGGAGGAAGAGTCCTTAAGGCTCACAAAGGACAAAGTAGCAGTTAGAGAAATTATTTCAACAGTTTTTTCATGTGTCATTGCAGAAGACTTTTTACTAGGAGAATTCCCACCTTGCCTTCATTTCTGATATGTTTAGCTTGTATTTTTGTTATGGACATTGCAAGGAAATCTACCAGGCCTTGTTTTGAAAACTAACGAGCTGCCTAATGAAGTGCTCTATTCAGAAAATACCTATGCAAAATATAGATGTGTATTTTTAATGCTGTCATCTTCTTTCTCCTGTCCCCCTGGTGTTTACAATTATATAGTATATTAATTTAATAGGATATAAAAGTCTGTTTTGTATCCTGTTAAGAGTCCTAAGAGTCCCATCCACCATTCCTTACCATTGCAATCGTTGCTGTCATTTCAAGAATGTGGCATATGATGATAGCTTCTTGGGCAGTCTTTATGTTTTTTTTTGCGTACGTTGAAGTGGGTCAGAATCTAGACTTGCTGAAGTTGCCATGCACTGCTCAAGCTGCACCATTTGCACCATTTTTCTTTCAGGTCTGTGAACAGGAGATGTACTGCCCTGATTATTACAGCTGCTGAGGATAAGATTCTGGTTGCAGACAAGTCTGGTGATGTCTATTCTTATTCAATAACAGAACCCCAGGCAGAAGGAAAACTCGAACTGGGTCACTTGTCCCTGCTAATGGATGTGGTAAGTATGTGCCTCTGTGCAGCTTGTGTACAGATTTGCTTTTTCATTGTTGTATCAGCCCCAGCTTTGGGATTTCTTCTTTCTCCCCCCTGCTCCCCAACATCTTCTAGTCTTGGCATAAACCAAGTAGATGATCTGTGTTTCTTCCTGCTGAGTGTGTCTGAACGTGGAGATTGGAAAGGAAACACATGGGTTGTCAATTTTGGGGGAGTGATTGTTCAAAAATTCTCCACATTGCAGTCATGGAAGACTTAGAGTGCATATGGGAATTCACCCAGTTCTTTCATGTCAGTTTAGCTCTTCAGTATGACAAGTTTCTTTCTTTTTAAGATGCAGTGGGATTTCTGCTGTACTTCTGAAGTGCAGTGGCTTTCTTTGGACTCAGTCAGGGCTGCTTCTCTTAGTGAGCAAGAAAGTTACTGTCACAAAGATTTAGTTCTATTTTAAGTGGAAACATGAGGCTTAATACTTGCAGCTGCCATTCAGAGTAGGGGAAAAGAGATACTTTACTGTTTTCTTTTTTTCCATTGAAAGATATGTTCAGGTATTGGGTATTAAAACTCTGTCTTTACCAACAGGCACTGAGTCCTGATGACCGATATATCCTAACGGCTGACAGAGACGAGAAGATTAGGGTCAGTCTGGCAAAAGCTCCTCATAACATTGTATCCTACTGTCTAGGACACAAAGAGTAAGTTGTAGAGCTATAAATGTGTAAATCTTCATTGTGACTGGATGGATGAAGTGCTTGTTTTCCCAAAATCATATTAAGCAGCATGTAGACCTGAGTTACATACTCCAGAGATTGGGGGGTAGTTAGTTCAGGAGAGAGCCTACCTTAGTGTTAGGAAGAACAAATCTTTGTTTTTTGAGCAGACTATACTCAAACAGCATCTTGGTGCAGAGCTGAAGATTGGAGGTACTGTGGTAGCACAGATTAAAAAACAGCTGTATCAGTAGGAAGAATGGAGTACTGCCTGCCTAAATGTTAGACTGCAGTGAGCTATGGGTTTTTTTTTTTTTTTCTCGGCTCCGAGATGGGTTCTTCTACTGTGGACAAGAACAGTTTGACAAAAAGAAGGGTACGTGGAAGATGCATGGAAGGTGGAGGATGTTGCTGTGGTGTGTTAAGTCCAGCAGAACTCCGCTTAAAAAAGAATGGTACTTTTTCATTACGGCAATCTCAGGAAGAGAAGGCAGCAAAACAATCCGCTGGCTGGGCTGAAGTAATTCAGATGTGCTTTGGGAGCAGTTGTTTTTTTTGGTATAAGAATAGGCAAGGTCTTTGAGCTGGTATATTGATAATTTTTTTTTTTTTAAGTCTAAGGAGGGGCTGTCTTATTCTCAGTAGTTTTCCCATGAGAAAGGAAAGCTCAAATGGAAAGTAGACTTTAAAAGACTTTTTTCCATCCATATTTTGCTTCTTTAAAATGACTGTCAGTTGTGGTATTTTCAAAATCTTCTAATTTTTGACTTCCATCTGTATTCACTTTGTGGGCTTTTGCAGGCTTTTTTTTTTTTTTTTTTTGTTGTTTTTTTTTTTTTTTTTTTTTTTTTTTTTTTTTTTTTTTTGAGGAATGGCAGGGCAAGTGGGGAGATGGGTGCAGGGAGCCCACACAAGGTTTTAGTTGTGGCCATTGCTGCATTTTGAGGCCCATGAAGACAGGGTGGAAGAGAAGCCGTGGCCTGGACAGGGCCAAGTGTGCCTGATTCTGCCTGTGGTGCTGCTGTCTCCCTCAGGGATAGCAGCAGCCTGCAGGCACCTCCCTGCACAAGGAGAGGCAGCCTGGAGCAGTTCACGCACTACAGCAAGGGTTAAAGTAAGAGCAGGGAGCTAGAGATATGGTTGGCAGCCTGTCGAAACCTACGCAGCAAGGTCTTTTAATAAGGTCTGTAGGACAGAGATTGATAAAGTCATTTGGTAGTCTGACCTGGGTAGAGTTGGCATAGTTTAAAAGCAGCAAACTTCACGTATTAGAGATCAGGCAGGTTTTTGTCGCATATTTGCGCAGCTATGTCTAGTCTTCCTGCCTACTGTGTAACTTTCTAATGAAATGGTTGTACTTTCTAATGAATGCAAACCTTGATGTTCATAAAAATGCTTTTAAACAAGGGCTGTTGTGCCCACATAAAGAGTTCATTAGTGCTTGCACAGTGGGAAGACACATTGTGTAAACTGCTTGAAGTGTTATTTAAAAATTCAATATTTAAATAAGGAATAAATACGTAAAGATGTATATAAAGCAATTGTAGTTGTTCTGCCTTGTTTCACGCTCCTGGATTTTCCTCATTTATTGATGTGCTTGATGACTTGGTGAATCTGTTATGGTTGTGTGCACCTGTCATTACTGCTTTGTCACAGGAGCTTGTATTACAGTGACCAAATTTTTTCCTTTATTTATTTTTATTTAATAGCCTTCAAGTTATGCTCATTTTCAAAAGTAAGAGTGCCCACTTGAATAATGTCTTAGGCTCCTAGGTTTTATGTTCCTGAGCTCCAAGTTAATAACACACACCAAGTATAGTAGAAATATTTTATATTATTCTTAACTATCTTAATGGAGACAATCAGTTTGTTTGTATAAAATTCCATTAAAATGGGTGAGTTCTCTTATTGTGTGTGTTCAAAGACCGGAGTATCATGTGATAGAGTTCAACTTTTGACTACTTTTCCTTCAGGTTTGTAAGCAAAATATTTGTAATACCCAACTATCCAGATTTGCTGTTGTCAGCTTCTGGGGTATGTATTGCAACTTCTTCTAGAAAGTATTTTTTTCTAAAAGTTTATAGACTTTAAAACCTTTATCTGCTTGTGCTTGGCTTTAAGTTCCCTGGGACTCTGAGAATAAATTCTATTTCATTTCCAGCTTTCCCTTTCTTCTCACCTTCACTCCTTTTCTTTGCTTTCTGTTCTTTGTTTAGCCATTCTATTGCTAGGTCATATAGGAGCCATTTAACTATGTTTATAACAAACCTAACTCCTTTGGGATGAATAAATCAGAAAGTTCTCAGTGTTTCATCACCATTAACTCTTGCTTCAGAGCACAAACAAATCAATTGACTATTTAAACAACTTTGAAGCAAATCCATATTATGGCAGCCTGCCATGATAATGAGTGTCTTGAGAATTTATGGCCTTTGAATCTTAGATTTCTTTACATCACATGAGATTAAAGAACAGTTCCCACTTCCCGCTCCCACTTGATTTTTTTGCTGTGAGACTCTTTTTGAATTGTGTCCTTATCTGTATGTCCCCACTGTATGTCCAGTGGGTGTTGTGCAGAGACTGCAGTGCAGTGCTCAGCAGTGCCTAGGATGACAATTGAAGAAGTGAGGTAGGTTTTCCCCTATTTTTTTTTAATTGGTGGACTCCTGCTGTCAGACCAGAAGTGTAAAGAGATAAATAACTGAAGTTGACCCAACAGAAAATAATATTCTTCATATCTCCGACTATCGGAGCAGTGTAAGAAGGAAAAAATATTTTTTGTGAAGGTTGTGTCAATGCTTAGCATAGCTCTGGGTTTCAACAGTTGTTACTGCTGCTATAACTCTTGTTGCTTATTCTTCTCTAACTCCTATTTAAGTATCTCTAGCGTTAGTGTTTTGTTCTTTGTTAGGATTGTGTTTCATTCTTAGGAAATTCCTTTGTGGGTCTGTTTTTCTAGAGGGGTCTTTAGTTTCTCTCCAGGAGGTTAGTAAATCAAATGAGAATTTGATTCCTAATAAGAGTTGGGGGGAAAAGGGGCAACATGAAAGAATTGCCATTAAAATACTGATGCTAGGTATTATTGTGCTGATGAAACAGATCTGAAATCCATTCCTCCAGCTACCCAATTTCCACTTCAAAGGGAGAATTAAAGTTAGCATGATTGAATAATTTAAATTTTAAGGGAAAAATGTTAATTAAAGTGCTTTATCTGCAGTTTGAGATCTTAACTAAATGACTATTTAGCAATTTCTGTGGGAAGTTATTCAGGGGAATAGGATTTAGCTGAAGGCCACAAGTGGTCTCATTTTGCCTGAGGTACTGCTGATAACCCTCCTGTGTCCCCTTAAATCTGTCCAGGACAGTACCGTGCGCCTGTGGGAGTACAGGAGTGGGAAAGAAGTGTTCTGCTGTCATCTAAGCAGCCTCAGGGAACCTGAGGCAACCCAAACTGACCAGGTATGGCTGTGTGGCAAGCTGTGTGTGCTACTGGCTCTGCCATCCCCCTGAACCCTATGACTCCCAGTGGTGTTTGTTGCCTTTATGTTAGGAGTGCTTCCCTTCAGGCAGGGCTTCTGCAAGGCCTAGAAATTGTTAGAAGAGTTTGGATTTGGAGAAGGAGAAGATTTGAACAAGAGAAAGTCCCTGAAACTCGTTCATGTCTCGCTTGCATTGCTAAAAATGACAAGCAGTAGCTAAAAGTAACTAAAAAATGCAGTAACTAAAAATGCCTCAGTCTCTTAGTCAGAAGATAGTCTATAAAACTGGAAAGAGATAAAAATTAACTCATTTAAAATTATTAAAGTAGCAACTTTAACACCACTTGAAGTAATATCTGAGTAAAAACCAGTATATATCCGAGTAAAAACTTCCTGGATCAGGGAGTTCCAAAACCAGAGTTTTTAATCTTATGTGTTTAAATGTATTTAATAACCACTTGTTTGCAAACAGCATAGTTTGATATAGATTGAATCTATGTCTTCAGTACTGCTATAAGGTATTTCCTTTGGGAGGAGGGAAGGTCTTATATTAAAATATTTTGCTTCCTAGCCTTGTAGGACTACTGAGGGCTAATAAATAACTTGCCATGTACATAACTGGAACAAAGAACAACTGCTCAAAAGGAAAAGTTTCAACTCTTAAAGAGTACTTTTGAAGTTCTTGGAACATAGTTTAATAATATTTGCCATCTCCTAGTACACCTGATAATGTTTTTTGGGGGATACCCTGTGCTGATGGAGTCTCTCTGTAGTCTTGATTACTTCAGAAGTCTCTGATTAGTGTCTTTCTTTCCTCCCACTATGAGAAAACAGTAAGAAAAAAGGAAAACACACCAACTGAGCATGAGTTTGAGCTTTATTCCTGCAGTGTTTTGCAGGTATTTGCGTGTGCTGTGTGTCTCTTAATGGTCTTTTTGGAAACCTCAGGCTGACCTGTTCCTTGAATCAGCACAATTCTACTAGTACCCATTCATACCGTCCTTTTAAAGTTTGTCTCTAATACCACTGGATTTTTATCATGCTTGTGGGGTGCAGAGGATCTGAGTGACTTTCAGAGTTCTTAAGTGTTTGTAATGGTCATGAGGCAGAATCCCAGTGATGACAGAGATGAGTGACAGATAGGTTTAAACTTTAAGTGACAGATAGATTTAACCCTTAACATTATGCAGTGACACCTGGGTGCCTTCTTGCTACACAGTTGTCAATATGTACTTCTCTTTTACTAGCTCTTCACTGTTTTAAACCACTGCATGACCATTACAATAATGTGTCATAGGATATACTTAGTAACCAACATGCTGGTTCTGGGTAGGATTTTCCAAGAAGTAATTCTGGGAGACTGTTTCTTGATGGCCAGCAGGATCAAAAGGAGTCTGGAGTTTTTTTTCTGACATTGTCTTTTTTTGGTGCTTCTAGTGCTGCCTCTGTCCAGTGGTATTACTTAGTGATCCTGCAGCTCTATCAAAGCACAAAAATCATCCTCACATCCTAGTCTGCCACCTGTATTCTGAATGTAAGAGAACATCACTGCAGTCAGCACTTTGTAGGTTATAACCTGCCTGCTGGGAGCTAATGATTCTGACTACGAGAGATCAGATTGGGATATAAGCTTTTCTTTTGCTTCAAGTTGAATTTTATTTCTTTACTGTTGGTACCCACTATGAATGCACTGAAGCTTGAACTGAACCACTTGATTTCCTTAATACTGTTTTTCATTAGTAGTGACAGGTCATATGAGCATGTAAATGTGGGTTTATTTTCATCGTCTGCCAAGCAAAATATGTCTGTTTGGGAAATGAGGAGTGTTCCTGAGCAGCACAGTGCTGGTTTCAGCAGAAGGGCTGCAGATACCCTGTTTGTTTTCCCACTAGAGTAGGAGTATTCCTCTAATTGTGTAGTGCTGCATAAGTATTTTTCCCCTTTCAGAGTTTTCACCTCATCTGATCTTCCTGACAACAGAAGCTTGCTTAAAGTCCAGAACATGAATTGCAGTACTCCACCCCAGTGCTTCAATACATTAATTTTTCATAGGGTTTCTTCTCACAGATGACATCAAAGTTTATTTTAAAGTGTTGGCAGGCTGATAACACTGGCACATAAATACTGAATCAGCCAAGAGAGTATTGAGTGAATTTCTGTTCATCACAGGCTTCTCTTGTAGCTTTTCTTTAAGTTCACTGTTTTCATTGGCTTACAGTCAAGATACAAGTCTGGGGTGTGTGTTCACTCCAGTGAACATTAACTCACCTAGTGTTATGTGAAAGAAAGGAAGGAGTCTGCAGGAAAAATGCCTTTTCCCATCTCTGCCAGACTGTGAATAACACTTGGTTCAGAAATCAGAAATTCTCCTCCTCCGTTCTCCGTGAGGGCTGGGGAGAGCTGCTGCATATTTCAAGTTCACAGAACCCTTTGTCTGCCTGACAAAGCACTGAGCTACGTAGATGGGTACTTCCTATCATTGCCTTTACATCCTGCATGTTTGCCATGAGACAGAGAGAAGCTTTGTTACTAGAAACAAAATCACCTTTTTAATATCATGTTTTATTTCTGTAAATGTCTAAAGAATATTGTCTTGGTGGACAATAGGAGCTGTCAGTTCTGCTCCAAAGCTACATTGTAAAGGGATTCATCCTGTGATAATTAATATTAGATGTGTTTACTACAGTGGTTCTCGTTGATTCAACCCATTCAACCTCATCCTATCCTATATTTGAAACCATAAGCATTTTTTGTGCCTGTGATGTACAGGAGGCCTGAGTCCCACTGTCAGCCATGGAGTAGTACTTTGTTTCTGCAGAGTAGCCCCAGCTGTTGCAAAGAGCTCTTAAACATGTCTTTCATTTGGTAGTGGCCTTTAGAAAATCTGTCCAAAGAAATGAGGCTGTATGTGGGCAAGAGGTGCCTGCTGCTAGGTGCTGGCATGTGCTCTTGTTCTTGCTTGCTTCCCTTCTGCTCCTCCCTAAAATAAGACTGCATTACACGAGTTTTTTTCTTCTGTTGCTGGAGAATCACCATGTGACTTAGGTATTTTTTGACTATGTCTGTACTGTTAGTTAACTTTCCTGCAGTTGGTTCATCTTCTTCTGGTCATACTGTGGACAAAGCATTAGCTTCTTGTATTTAACTTGCTGTCTTGGCTGTGTGGGAGCTACGCAACTTGTTTTGCTTTCCTAAGTTGATTGCAGAATTGGAGAATAAGTCCTCTGACCGTACTGCACATCAGCTGGTGGCCCAAGGGCTAAAATCCTTTCGTGACTTGCAAATGCAACTGCTTATGCTGGTGAATGAGGACTTCAGTCCAGTGATGTAGGGAAGGAGGTAAAGACTGGGAGCGGGGAAAGAGGCATTAAGGGCACATCTTAATTTTGCCATCAGAGTGGCAGGATGACATGTTTTCCCTAAAGGGGATGACCCACAGCTCCTCAGGAAGGTTTGGTTATGCAGAAATGATAATGTTACCACTACTTACTTTAGAGCCAGCCTTTTAGGTTTCACAGGCTCATCTTGCATACGTAAGATATGCAAGAGACTTTTTTTTTTTTTTTTAAAGAAAGAAAGAAAAAGAAAGTGCCAAATCCTTAATTCCTACTCAGGTAGCCTCAAATCAATTACTGCATATTTCAAGGAGTGTGATGTTTCCAGCAAAGACATTTCTCTGATTCCCTGTGAAATAAAACTGCATTTCTTATGAATTAAAAGTAGTTTGCTTGAATGAGGAAAACATCCTGAGGCAATCTTGCCTCACTCTTCAGAGCACCTTGAGCTTCACCTAGATAGAGGTTGAAATCTGGAACAACTCAGCAAGGATATGGACTGTGCACTTCTCTTTTTAACAAAATATGATGGACTCTAATGGCTTGTCCGTATAATCTTTAAGATATTAGTATGATATTCTAGCTGAGCAAGCTTAATGCTGGAATTTTCACCATGAACCTTCCAGGAGAGAGATTTTTTAAGTTGATGTGCACTCCTTCAGCATCATATCTGCTAGTGAACAACAGTTAAAATACAAGCTAACACTTCTATGTTTGGTCTCCGATAACTGCAAAGGGGAGAAGTGTGGAAAACTTCATAAAACTACGTTAGTACAAAAGATATATTTGACTGCAATTTTAGTGTAATTATGTTGCTTAGCTTACTACAATTTTAGAGATCTGATAAAATTAAAAGGCTAAGACAGGGAATTAAATGTAAATTTTCTGCTTATAAATGGTCTCAAATTTATAATATGTCTTTCTTCTTTCTTTTCTTTGTTTTTCCTAACAGAAATACACTGTGTCAAGAATAACCTACTGCTGTCGAGGTGGTTATGTTGCCATTATATGCGACTGGTAAGAGTAAATAGAAGAACAGCTAAAGTCTCATGTGTCCTGTAGTGGAGAAGCAGTTCTCCCTGCTGGATGTCTTAGCTTTTCTCCCAGTCTGAAGTACCTGGTACTGTGGATTTTTGAGTGTCACAGGCATGTCTGTGGTCTTGCAAGAAACCTGTGAGGGCTGATTGCACTTGATCTGAATTTAGGGTTGAGTTATAGCATTATATAAAGCTTTTGCAGAATTCTGTGCTGCTTTTCCTCTCTGTGGGAAATAACAAGGCTTTGGTGTGTGGGGCCTGAGTAGGTTGGGTCCTATGTGCTTGGGATGCAGTTACACCAGAGTGCCAACATTTGTTGCCATGTTCTGCACCTGTAAATGCTTAAAACTGCAGTACTGCTTCATTTTAAAACCATGGAGAGGCTGTTTGAAATCTTAGGTTCAAACATATGTGATTTCATTAAGAACAAGCGCGGAGCAACAGTGCCAAGAATAAGGGAACCTTGCTCTCCGCCTTGCAGGGAAATGCCTGGTGGGAGTGGATAACCATTCTTCCTGTCCCTTTCCACAGTACCTTAAGCCTGCCAAGAAAACCGTTTTAATTTACAAAATCTTGGCCAGAGGGAGGGGAAAGCCTGCTAGAGCTGCCGGTGTGGTGAAATCGGCAGTCTGCCCCGATGAACTCATTCCTTGCCAGAGTAAGGAGCCCTGGCTTGGCCCTAGCACGCAGCTTGCCAGGCCTAGCAGTTCCATGCGCAAGCGTCCAAACTGGCGCGGGAGGTGCAAGCGGCTTGGGCAGGGGCTCCAGGGTGTTAGTGAACCCTGGTGCTGCGCCGCGTGGCGCATTACGCTCTTGTTTCCATCTGCAACCGGCATTTCCAGGCAGCACTGCTGTGCAGGCAGCAGCGCAGGGAGGAGGGAGCTCAGGGCTCCTCCCCGGCTGTGCACGTACCCGAGGCCTGTGAGGAAGCTCTGTCCATAGAGGCCGCATTTGTAGGGTAATTGGGTGCTGACAACAGAGGTGAAGATGACACCCTGCAGTTGCTGTGTTTAAATACTCCTCTTTAGCCTCTTCAAAATCCTTCTTGTTTTAGTCTCCTTTCACCAGCATGAAATTCCTTCTGGTTTTATTTTTACTGGTGCTCCCTGAGGTTAGATCCTGTAGGCTGCTTGTGCTATGAAACGTTTCCTATGGAAACCCCTAATAATCCTTGTAAAATTCCATTTGCTGCCTTTTCTTTTAAAGGAGAGGCAGCCTGACTGCTCTTTCTTTCATGTAACATTTGAAAAGCCATTTGACATTGGGGGTATCGTATAGCTCTTGCCTCAGAGCATGTGAGTAAACTTTTCTTGGACTGCTACAGTGGTCTTTGCAACTGCCAGTGATTTGCTTTGGCTGTGTTTGGAATTGGAGCGAGTGGTTGCTGTTTGCTGTACATGTGATGGTTGTAGGTGGATTTGGTAATTATGATAATTAAGTCTGTTCTCTCAAAAGTATTCCCACAGTCTACATCTTTCAGCTTGATGCCATTGCCCAGCAGCTAGTTTACAGTCATCAAATCTCCCTGGAGCATAAAGGCTGGGACGTTGCGTTTGAGGAAACAGGAGATCTCTGGATTTTGCAGGAAAGCAGCGAAGCCCCTCTTCTGTTACACAGACCAGAGGATGGGCAGTGGAAGGTAGATGTTTTTCTTGCACTAAAATCATGATGTTTTGCATCATCCTCAGGACACAGTGAAAACAATGTCAGAACAACATGAGAACAAACAATGCTCAGAGAAGTTTGCCATTTAGCTTTCACATGTCTTAAGTTTATGTCTTAAGACTAAGACTTAAATCTTGGATACATCTCATTCTACTTCTGTCACAAAAAGGCTGCTGCAAAGCTACTGTAGATCTTACAATTAAAAGTCTCATTTCTTACAAATCTAGCGTGTGGTATAGTGGGATCAAGCGCAGCACTCAATACTTTAAACCATTGTCTTTGCTTTGTATATGCTACACTCAATGATTTAAAATGAAACAACAAGATTCCATTCAAAATTCCAAATTCTCTCAGTTACAAAAAAACAAAAAGAATCCCTCCAATGGATCCCATGGGAAACTAGGCATTAAAGTTGTTAGCATTGAGAACAAGGAGTCAAAGCTGGGTTGTGTGCTACCAAGTTCTCTGTAATTGCGTATTAAATAATCGGAAACTCTCTTGTTATCCTAGCAAGTCCAAAACTAACAGTAGTATAGTTGTGAGGTGATTTTAAATTAAACTTCTAAGAATATTTTTTTATTAAGTGTTTCTTGTGAAGAAAGGGAATTTCACAAATTAGTAAGTGGGGGTCCATCTTATTTTCCTTCAGACTGCTGAGCTTCCCTAGCAGAATAGGTAAACTCAGGCCAGGTTTCTGTAGTAGTCACAGAAAGAAGGAGCCTAAGAGATTCTGGAGGTTACACTGACTCTTCTTACACTGAGCTCATATGGGAGCTTTTGCATTTTTCAGTGCATTGTGAAGTGTCGGATTCCCTGTTCATTATGCTTAAAGCATCATGCAGGGTTTCTTTTCTTTTCCAGCCTGTAACTGATGACAAAGGATTACAGAAGATGTCCAGATATCTTCGTGACAACTGGACAGTGTTTGAAGGTGAGAAATTTGGTCTAAATGCCCTGAAACTGCAATTTTACAAATGAAGTATAAGGTTTAGGAACAAGATCAGAAGTTAGGTCAATTTGGCGGGCTGTTGAAGTTGCCTAGTCCTTCCATCTTTTTACTCCATCTTGGGTGTCTCTGTAATTTGTAGTCCTTCTGTGGAGATTAGTGTAGATAACCCAAACACACCTTAATTCATTACTCCTCTCACAAAGTGGTGCAAATGTCTATATCTGAATTACAGCATTGGAACTGTTTTACATGGGTACCTTAGCAGAGGGATGCATTACAAACGCCCTGTCACTGTGCTGCAGAGGTCTGTCTTACTGCTCTATTAGCAAGTTCTGGTGTGTTCTTGTCTCTTCCCTGGATGTGAAACTACTAAAAGTGCAGTGTAGACAGTGGAAACAGAGTGCTCTGGAAGGAACAGGTTCACTGTAAAGATGGGCCTGTCAAGTCTGTGTTGGTAAGGCACATTATTTGGAGCCTGATGTGGTTGAAAGGTTTGACCTCAGAACACCAGATCATCACAGATGAAGAAAAATTGTAGTACGGTTGTTTTCTTTTCTTGATTCCCCAGCCCTCCCTCCTCCCCGCCAAAAAAGCCTTGGAAGAAAAATAAATGATATTTTCATCTGGAAGCAAAGTTCCAGGGCTATATATTCAAAAGAACACTGACTTTATTCAGAAGCTGAAATTACGGCAGTGGTGGTTGTAGGAAGAGATACATACACATATATTAGTGTATGTCTTGCTATGTATTGAGAGTTGATTAATTAAAATCTCCCCCTCCTACATATGCTTTACTGGGGATCCAGAACCTTCTTAAAAAGTTGTTACAGTTACTAGCTTGCTCTCAGCCTTGGAGTCCTTGGAGATAATGAATAATTGTAATTAATCCACACAGACCACAAATTTGCAGGAGAGTACAGTCTTACTTAAAATGATCTTAAAACCTAGTATTGCGTTGTTATGGTTATAGCTATTATTTAGTTGTGCTCTAAAAAATCTAAAAGGAGCCCAAGTGCTCCTTTGGAAGAGAGAATGTTTGCATGTAGGTGTTGTGGATTAGATAGTTACAACCAAGCAGGTTGTTAAAAGTGTGAAATCTGAGCGAAAATGAATAACAGAGAGGTAAAAGGAACAGACAGGGGAATGTGTTCTGAGCATAATTTGCCAGTATAGCAAATTACTGTGATCTGCTATAGGCTGCTGCATCTGCAGCTGGGCAAGGAGGACTGCTCAGATGACAGGATCTGTTATTGTTAATTAGTGAGGGGAGGCCCACTTGATGAGCCATTTCTCCAGCTGCGTAATCAGTGCCTGAAAAGATAGTTATAATAATTATATTGCTAAAATTCAGTCTTCTTAATGCTTGCATAACCTCATTTTTTTCTCCTTTTATAAACTTGTTTCATGTGGAGCTCCTAGAGAGGGTCCAGGGTAGAGCAACAAAGATGATTAAAGGACTGGAGCATCTATCATATGAGGAAAGGCTAAGGGAGCTGGGCCTGTTTAGCCTGGAGAAGAGAAGATTGAGAGGGGATCTGACCAACATACACAAATACTTGAGGGGAGCTGTAAAGAAGATAGGGCCAAACTCTTCTTGGTAGTGGCCAATGACAGGACAAGGGGTAATGGGTACAAGTTGAAACATAGGAAGTTCCATCTCTATGTGAGGAAGAACTTCTTTACTGTGAGGGCGACAGAGCCCTGGGACAGGCTGACCAGAGATTGTGGAGTCTCCTTCTCTGGAGATCTTCCAAATCTGCCTGGATGCCTGCCTGTGCCATGTGCTCTGGGTGTCCCTGCCTGAGTAGGGGGGTTGGACTAGATCTCTATAGAGGTCCCTTCCAACCGCAACCAGTCTGTGATTCTATGTGATTGCAAATTCTGTAGGATTTAAGACATGTAGATGAATTTTGAAATAGATATTGAACACTTGGACACCCATCCTCATAATTAATGCCAGAGCACTCTCAGCTGCCAGTTCCCACATGGAGCAGCCCTGTTGTGGGACTAGGAGCCATGCTGGCCAGTGCATAAAAAGATTTTACAAGATTGAGTACAGCCTGGTCAAATAGAGAATAGAATGGATACGGCTTTGCCAGATAATCCTCTATCAGTTTAGAAATGTGGACCTAGCCTGCTGGTCTTCTTGTGTTCTTCAAAAATTGATCAGATTGGATAGCTAAACTTACTTTCGGAGGTGCTATGATTAGTATTATGATGGATTAATACTAGACTCACAAAAGTGTCACAAAACCATCAGAGGTGGATGCCTAGAAGTGTGTATGTACTGTAGGAAACCGTTCTGTCATTATTTCTACTGGATTTTTGGGGGATTATTTTAAATGAATACTCCAGAAAATAAGCCAACTAAAAGTAGTTGAAACATTTCTATGTTTCCATTAAAAAAAAAAAAAAGTTACTGTAGCAGTAGCTTTACAAATGCTTTGTAGTAGTTTTAAAAAGATCTTGGAGTTCGGCAAGTGTCCCACATGTAAAAGAAGTTGTGTGTTGTGCTTGTTTGAAAGTCAGGTACCTGCCCAGGTGTGAATTTTTTGCCTAAAATGTAAGCTAAGCTTGGCTGTGGGAATGCAGGAGAGATGCTTTGAAACAGGCTTAAAGGATATAAAAGCTGATATTTAATAAAGTGGATAGGATCCTGCAGTGACTGAGTGGAAATTCCACTGTACAGAGTTTGAATACAGCAAGCGATGAAAGCGTTGGTACTTAATGTTCTTGTTTTGCTGCTTTTGCAGGTTTTGTTGGTGCAGAGAGCCACTACAGCAGTCTCTACAAGGCTTCTTTTGATAACATGGCTACCTATCTGCAGAGGAAAGAGGAAAGGTTGCAGCAGCAGCAAAAAAAAAAAAAGAATCTGCAACGTGATTCTAATGGAGAAGCAAAAAAGATTAAAACTGAAGAACCATCACTATGACGCTACCTGTTATTAGCTTGTTACTTTGACCGAACTGAAAAGAACTCACCTTGTCCTGGACTGTTTTCAGATGTAAATTATGGAGGAAGATTTCATTTAAATTTGTATTGAAATTGAAGTTTTTAGGTAGCCTGACATGGCAGTGCCCTGCTTGCAGCAGGTGCTGCATTTATTATATGCCCAAGCTTCTAACAGCATAAGAATGTTAGTAGTACAGTCCAAGAATCTCTGATGCATGATAGATGAATATTGGAGATGTTATTTTCCTTAAAACAGGATTTCCTTTGTGCCTACTGTGTTCAGGCTTGCTTCTTCAGGTGGACATGCACTGATTAAATTTGACGTAATATTTTTTTACACTTTTTTTAAGGCTTGTTAGCTTGTGCTGCAGTTCACTTTATATAATAGGGTTTCTGCCTGGGTTCTGACTGAGTACTTTTTACTTGTAGCATATTTCTACAAGGAGTGCAAAACTAGATTTTACACACTGGCAAGTAAAAGTAAAAAGTGTCAGCTTCATTCTGCTGGAAAAAGATCCTTTTATTGCCGTGTGATCCTAGTGCGCCTGTGAAAATGAGTTGAGAAGCTCGTAAGTGCATTCTGCTTCTTTCAACAAAAACTCTTTCATGGTGAAATTGACCAAGAAACATCTTTTTGCGCAGTTATTACTAAGAGCTGTATGAGGTTACTTGTTGCTTCATCACAAGGCAGAGGATACAGATTCCTCTACCAGCTGCCATCATGTCTGCATGGACTTTAGCATACTTAGCTGAGACTGTAAAACCAGACTTAGAAATCTGTGTGATCTATTAAATATTAAGAATTAGCCTGTGAACCATGAGTAGTTCTCTAGGTCTCTATACAGCTGTCATCCCTGGTCTATCCTGGACACTAGCAGATTTCTGCAGTCCAAATTGTTTGATTATGTTACTATGTAAAACACTGAGGAATTGTAATTTTCTTTGAGATTATCAGGTGTTCAGCAGTAAAGCAGAGCTTTATCTACTCAGAATTGCAATCTTGTCCTTACTGTGGGTCCTGCAGACCCTATATCTCCTATGCTGCAGGATTTCGGGTGGATTTTTGTAGTCCTTGTTTGGAGGTGCCTCCTAAGAATGAAGCACGTATGTGTTGGTACAGAACCAAACCCTCCAGGGTCTCATTACTTTCAGTAATTCCTTTTATGTCAGGTTGTCTTGGCAAAAGCCTCTTTGGGCAAAACCTGTGAACTGTCAGAAGTGGAATTGTCTGTTCTGGTTAAAAGTCTCAATTCTGGCAGGGGGTGCAAACAAAATGCTAAGCATTTCTACTGCATAAACATTATGCAATGCAAGAGTGCAGTGCCTAGCCCACATGGCTTGCGGCCTAATGTAAAGTAATCCAAACACCTCTGTCCACTCTCTGCATACAAAAGGTGCGAAGCATCTCTGTTGGGTACCACTGAATACCGTGTTGTCTGTCTCACAGGCAGGTATAACAGCGAAGGTGGTGAGGGGGTGTTAGGGCTAGACGAGGAGTTTTACCTTCTTGGACAAACCAGCCATTTTAATAAAACTGTGATAAACAACCTGATTTTATGTGATCTGGAGGAAAGAGTCGAACTGGTGAAGCCCTGTCTTAAAGCGCTTCGAGCAGGTATGGCTTGAAGTCCCTGCCAAGTAGGAATGACTCGGTATGACTGACAAGTGTTCTTTGATGATGGTAACTATTGAAACTCTTATCTCTTTGATCTGGTATAAGATGCGGAGGACAAGGAGGAGGGCAATCAGGGTGGCAATTAAGGAAACACAAACGTGGACACACTTGGTCAAGCTTGAAACTTCCTTTGAGTTTGCCCCCCAAAATCAGAGAATCATCAAATGCCGTCAGAGCTGGAAATCATTTTTCTAACAGCTTTTTGGGATAGGTTTTCTGAGAAGCGGACAGTATGAAGTAAGGCCTTTCCCACCAGCCTGAGGGAAAACTGGAGCATGTGTTTTGCTGCCTGGGATGCCTCTACTGTAAATAAATACTCCACTTTAAGAAGGTTGTCGGATCACTGCCTAAACCACGAGTTCACGTATGCGAGGGCAGTACTGCAGGGCCTGTGCCCGAGGAGGTAGCTTTGTTCAATCTGGTAGTGCACAGACTGAGACATAACAGAAGTGGGCAGGTTTGCACACTATTTGCAAACTAGAGAAGGGGAGGGACTCTGCTAAATTTTTGAACAAATTTGAATCTGCGGCAGGGATCTCTGCACATAACCAGGGTTAGTCATAGACAGTGCTGCTTATGCTGTTACCCGAGTAAGGAGAGGCAGGAAGGCTGGAGCCTACAGCAGGGATTGCCAAGGCGGTGCACCAGCCTTCTCTGCGGTGTCCTGCTCACCAGAGGGCTTTTTGTGCAACCCTAATTTCCCCTTAGCGGCTTGGATACTGTGTTAGGAGTTCACGTGGATGATAAGAAAACACTAACAGAGAAGGAAAATCTAAGGAGGATACATTGAAACTCTTCTAAAGAATCATTTCAGATACTCATCTGGGCAATTTCTATGCCAGTGGGATTGCCTCGCTGGGATGCCTCTCTGCCCTCCCTGCCTCCCTTTTTATTTTTTATTTTTTTAAGCACAGGATAAAGCTGGGTGGTTTTCTTCACTTGCTGTGAGGTACCCTTGCTCTCACCCTGACAGCTGTCCTGGAGGAAATGCAAAATCTCTTCCAAATGCTTGAACTCTGATGTAGGGTCACAGTGTGTGGGAGTGACATGGGATGCGATATCTGGCAGATAATCCAGGCTTTTCCCCTGGAAATTTTCCTGTCCCTTGTTACTCCTTTTCATCTGTTTGCTCTGCACAGCAGTGGTTCTTAACCTGAAGTTGTGAGCCCCTATGTGTCTGCAGGGCTGCTCCCAATGGAGCAGTATTTGGGACATTTCTGGTTGAACCTGATGGTGGTGTTTATTTGCACCAAGCATAACGAGGTGGTGGTGTCAGCTATGATGTGGTTTTATAGCAGACCTGTGAACCCCCAAACCAGTCATGGCTGTTGGTGGGCCATTTATTTGAGCTCGCCTCACCCTCCTTCTGAGCTCTGACGTGCTGGTCAGGGTTAGCAGGGGTTTCTGTGGTCAGATGCCTGTATTGCTGTGTGTGAATACAGACCTTCATCCTGCACGGCCAGAAGAGGCTCCTGTTCTTGCTGAGAGCGCAGCTCCTTAGTGAGCCTGGTGGGATCTGCTCCACACAGGTCAGAGGGAAAGGATGAGTAGAAGAACTGGCGCCTGTGGAAGGGCATCTCCAGATCCTTTCAGCACAGGGTTTGGCCTTTGCGCCTAACCCCAGCGATGGACTCCAGGCTCCTCCTGGCGTAGTAGAGAAGCAGACCCAAGTGTGAGTCTTCGGCTGGCTGGATGCTCCAGGTAAGCTCCGGAGGGTGCCGCAGCCGGGAAGGCCTGGGAGGCAGCGGCGAACAGCTGTGAGCTGCCCGGCTCCCCCTGGGCAGGACAGGCAGCATTTCGGAGCTGGGAGCCCTCGGGGAAGCCCCCCAGCTGGAGGCCCTGGCCCGGTGCTGCCCACCCTGGGGAGCAAGAGCTGCCCCCATGTGCAACTCCCGAGCTGACCCTCAGCTCTCAGCTGGAGCCTGGAGGAAAGAGACTCTGGAGGGAGCCAGAGACTGCTAATCCCGCTGGAGCTGGTCTTGGAGAGCTGCTCCAAGGCCTTAGTGGGGTCCTTGTCTCGCCAGTGGCCCCCTCCTCTTCTCCAGCCTGCTGCTCTGCCACCTTTTCTTGCAGCCGGTTCCTCTCTCACCATCTTTCTTTGGTCAAATCCCCTCCCTGGCACACACATACTCCTACACGCTTCTCTGGAGGTGACCTCTGGTCCATTCCAGATGTTGGAAAGGAAAAGAGCTAGGCAACTGAACGTGTTCAGAGGCCAACAGTTCTTGGCTTTCAGTGATTTTGCTTGAGTTATTGTGCATCTCTGGGAAGTCCTACAAGTACTAAAGAAGAAACTGTAAGTAAAGGCTTTTCTGATTGGTTAATGTGCCACATCATTAATTTTTGCTCCATGAATTTCAGCGCATTCCTTTCCCGCGAGCAGATTTGGGGTGCATTAAGAGGAGCGTCTCCAGCAGGTCAAGGGAGGTGATCTTACCCCTCTACTCAGCGCTGGTGAGGCCACATCTGGAGCACTGTGTCCAGTTCTGGGCCCCCCAGTACAAGAGGGATGTGGAGCTGCTGGAGAGAGGCCAGCGCAGGGCCACAAGGATGATCAGGGGCCTGGAACATCTGCCCTATGAGGAAAGGCTGAGGGAGCTGGGCCTGTTCAGCCTGGAGAAGAGAAGGCTGAGAGAGGATCTAATCAGTGTCTATAAGTGCCTCAAGGGAGGCAGTGAGGAGGATGGGGCTGGCCTCTTTTCAGTAGTGGCTACTGACAGAACGAGAGGAAATGGCCACAAACTTAAGCACCAAAAGTTCCACAGGAAATTAATGAAAATTTTTTTGACAGTGAGGGTGACAGAGCACCGGGACAGGCTGCCCAGAGAGGTTGTGGAGTCTCCTCTGGAGATCTTCAAGACCCGCCTGGATGCAGCCCTGTGCCACGTGCTCTAGGCGGCCCTGCGTGTGCAGGGGGGGTGGACTAGATGACCTCTGGAGGTCCCTTCCAACCTTGGGCATTCTATGATTCTGTGATTCCGTGATTGGGGTTGGAGCAGAAGCTCTGTAGAAGAAAAAACGCCTCTCAATAACTAACATTTATCGAGGATGTTTTTGTGACCTGATGCTTCATGTTTAAGAAAGATCACAGTACCAGCAATGTTCTTATTTCCTTCTATTTTTCAATACTGCAGAATTTTTTCTTCTCCGCTCTCTCTCAATGGGTGTAACAGATGTACTTTGATATGTGTGAGAAAGATGTTCTCAGCCATATAAACTGAGTGTTCTGCAGTTACCCCATTTTCAATTTGATATTTACTACCTTGAGCATTAAAGTTGGTGAGACAGATGCTTGTTGGAATTGGAAGTTAGGTACTGCTGAGTGCTGAATTTGGGCAGTCCACAATAGTGAGGTGGATGTACGGACATATTCACTCCCAGAAATCAGCATGAAACAAATACATCTAGAAGAAAATGTGATGTTAATATAGTCATGCAGTCTCCCATGTTTCTATGAACAGATAGCTCTCCAGGGTACAAAAAAAAACAAAAACAAAAACATATTCACTACTTTGTTTCTCTGAGCTCTGTCAGATTTACAGCTCCTAGCAGGGTGTAGCATCTCCACATGCTGTCTATAGGGCTACAAAAAATAAATAAAAATCAAGTGGTCTAATTCATATGGAGCCAGCTCTTTAGGTCAGAGCTATCCTCCATATATGTAGAATGCTACAAGGAAACCCAAAGTGCCTTCGGGCAAAGCAAGTTGATCTTCACCTTGTATTATATCAGAAAGGGAAAGCCTAACTACATGTATCTTTAAAATAAAGAGAACTTCATCTTGTGTCATCCTTTTGCTTAAACTTTACACATTTACAGGAAAGAAAACAAAATCCATTTAAGAGTTTGTGGACTTGGCCCACGTGGACCTTTGCAAGAGGAGGAAGAGACAGCCCCAAAGCTGCTGGGTGTTCGAGGCACCCCTGCAGCAAGCAGTTTTTGAAGCCAACCCTGCAGCCGGGTGGGTAAAGCAGGAGCTGATACCCTTCATGGCTGCATCGTGCTCCCACTTCCACCAAACGTTGGCACGAAACCAGTTCAAGTCCTAGGAAAAAAGAGTCCTAATAAATGCAGTGATTTAGGGACTTGACTCAGTATGAAGACAGACTTACTTTGTCATACATACCTAACATAAAATTGTTATAAAAAATAAATACTGTGTTTATTTATTTAAGGGGGTAGCAGACTGTGTTAGACTTTCCCTGACATAGATGATTTTAGAGAAGTGCACTCTAATGTGACCCAGACCTCCATGCTTATGCTGCGTAATCTTAAGAAATGTGTGGATGCACATTTTTGTAATTTAACATTCTTGAATAGTCTTTGCTCTTTTTTCTTATTTATATTTTTGCACAAGTATTTGAAAAAAAAAAAACATCTTCAAGTGGACTTTTTCCTAAATGCTGGTGTATCTTGAGTGGGGGCTATCAGTGCATGGGAAATATATGGGAAGAGCTAATTACATTTAGGTGCAAGTGATCCAGTATATGATTGTGTGGTTGAATTTCCTGTGACTTTTGTTAAAGAGATTATGGTATAAAAAAAAACACTATTCCTGTTAATCTTTTCTGAAGGGGTTGCCAGAGAAAGACAGTTATGAAACAATAAAGTATTTAATGTGAAAAATAAAGATTAAAAAATCCTTTCCAGCATTCCCTCCGTGCAGATTTTTAGGAGGAAAGCTTGATTAACTATCTTTACAGCTGTGTTGCAACTTTCGAGCATGGTGGGCCTTTAAATAAGAACTGCTTTGCTATGTTTTCACATCAGCATGTTGTCAGGACAGCAGATTCCTATAAATTCTAGTTAGTTTTGTGCAGTGCAGAGTGTTTTACACTTCTTCAATGACTTCTCTCCTTTATAATTGCAGTATTTCACATTACAGTACCTTATTTATTTATGTGAAAAGCATATGTGCTTTTCACATCATAGTGTATCTTTAATATCCCAAAGCATGAGAAACGTAGAATGAGAGATACTGTTTTTTTTTAAAACTGAAAACAACATTGAGCTTGTTTCTCGTATTCCCTGGTCTGCCCTGGTTTGAATAATATGATTCATATTATCTATGAATCATTTAGACTTACGTGAAATAACAATTCATTGTCATATCTAAGGCCAACAGTATTCAGCAAATAAAGCAGGGCCATTAGAGAGGGAAAGCTTCTTATCTTCAAGGAAATAATAATAGTAATCTATGTCTTAAGATTTGCATGTACTCTGCTTTGGCACTGCTTTGCCAGGAAATTCTATTTTGTGGACACAGCAGAACTGTTTCACTGTTGTCGTAACAATGACTTTTGTCGTAACGTCAACAGAGTAATGCATTTTCCCCAAATTTCTTTAAAGAGTTTCTTTAGACAGAAGAGTAGTTCCTACTTGCTTATTTTAATACAGAAACATAGGAATTTCTGTCGTTATGTCATAAGAACGAGTTCTCATCCTTTTCTTGCTCTTGCCACTGCCTTGATTAAAAAAAATAAAACTCAAATCAGGACAAAAGGACCCCAGAGATCTGCTCAGTGCAAAGCGAGCTGTGTAAGATTTAAATTGGCTTGTCAAAAATAGTCATATCAAATCAGGCTCTGTCTCTTGTCTGTACTGCATTTTACAACCATACAAGCGCCCTCCTGACCGTTTCATCAATGCAGCTATAGAGATAGTTCTCTGAGTAGTAGGTTAGTGGCTGAAACCTCGGAGCTTGTGGGTCAACTGCAGAGCTTGGGCAAGCGGCCGGCAGACCTGCCCTAGGCAGCGTCTTTGCTCTGGCTGAGCGAAGGCCGGCAGAGCCGGTGGCTCCAGCCTTCCTGAGATGGCTCAGCCCCTGCTGCCCCGACCTTGTCCTCAGAGCTTGGCGCGAGGAAAGCCAACGTCTCTCGGAGGAGGCAGCAGTGGCACCGACGGCTCCGTGGGGAGCGCTTTGCAGGAGGTGGCAAAGTGCACGTGTGTGACCCCGCGGTAGCACTTCTGCTTGGCGCTCCAGGCAGTGGGAGTCACTGATTTGCAGCTCACATGCTCATGGTGAAGTCAAGTACACCCACATTTACAGGAAAAGCTCTTCCTGGGAAGCGTAGAGGCAGTGTGGAATCACAGAATCAATATGGTTGGAAAAGACCTTCAAGATCATCGAGTACAGCCGTAAGCCCATCCTCACCAGGTCTGCTAAACTGTGTCCCTAGGCGCGTCATCCACACGTTTCTTGAGCACTGCCAGGGACGGTGGCTCCACCACTTCCCTGGGCAGCCTGTTCCAGTGCTTGATGCTCCACTCAGAGCAGCTGTGCACCACTACTCAGGAAAACATGTCCCTTATAGATTTACGATGGTTTATAGGTTTGAGAGGGACGCAGACTAATGCTTGGGGTTAGGGTGTAAGGCTGCATCAGGGTTGTGAGAGAGCCAAAACCATCTCCGGACGAGAACTTCTCTAGCATCAGTGATCACTGTAAAAGTGCCAACAGGTTAATCTGGAGGAAGAAGATACTGGGCAAAAATAAAAACCCACTTTGTTCTCCGCTCAGAGAGGGTCAGCGCTGCGGTCTGGCAGCGGAGCCGCTCGCTCGTCCCGACGGGGGCTGCGCCTGGGAGGCCGCTCGCAGCTGGAGGCCAGCGCCGCGCGCCCTGTACAGAGAAGCGCTCCTGGCAGAAAGGCTTGGAGCAGCCAACGGCTTTCGCAGCTGCGACACTTCCACAGGCTGCTTATTGCCAGCACCGCCTGGTCACCTTTGAACGATGCCTATTCATCCTCCCCTCCAACTCATTCCTTAAGGATCAGAAAATGTGGAAGTTTTGCCTGACTTTTCTTCTCTGACTCTCCTTTGGCAGTTGTTTAACGCAACGGCTGTGCAGTTGGGAGTGAGAAGATTGATGAGGGTGTCATCTGAGGGATTTCAGCGTGCTTTGCAAGTGGAAAGTCAGATGGCCTGCTTGGTGCAGTGTGCTTCCCAGGATGGAAGGTCCTTTCAAATTATTAGCCCCCTTCACCCATGGAAAGACCCTTTTCTTCATCACTCTTCAAGGATGTTTTGAACAGTAGCCACAAGCAAGAAAAGAAAGTGAGGCTCCTATGTACTTCCTTCTATCATATTGCATAGACTAATTTAGCCGGGCTAAAAGGGGATTCTTAAGAGCATAGTATAGATAATAGTATAGTTCTGAAAAAAATGAATAACTAGAGGAGATTAAAGGCTTCAGATCTGGACAATTTGGGTTATGGATGGAGATGATGCAAACTAATGCATCCATATTTGGTCAGAACAAGGTATAGCAATGTTTGAAGTAAACATTGCAACCGTCATGTTGCAGACAGCGGTGCAGCTCCTGTTGGGCTACGCAGCAGCCGTTCCTGCTTGCCCTGAATGCCTAATTGCCATCCGTCTCTAATTGGGGCGGTATGCAAATGTGTGTGCAAACCCAACCACCCGACCTACTTTGCTGAATGCTGCATTACGAGTTCCAAAACATCCCCCAAGAGAAACGGCACTTAGCTGCTGTGTTTGGAAAACCAGACCTGCTTATTTTCTGAGCGGGTTGCTCTGTGCTAGTGCCCATCACCAGGGCCCTCCACCTGGGGAAGCAGGAGCTCTGCGACAGCAGCGCTTTAAGCCCAGGCAGACTGGCCTCGCTGGTTGGAGCCTGGAACCTTTCCTGGCGGGCTGAAACCCTCCTCGTGCGCCGAGGACAGTGGCAGCAGGACTGGCACACTGGTCACCTCTAAGGTCTCTCGGGTACCTTCTCCTCCAGCAGGGAAGCACAAGGAGGCCCCAGCACAGCCTCCCTGGTGACGATCTCCAACATCCTGTGGTAAAAATACAGCAATGCTTGGGGTAGGAGAGCAAGGGTGGCTTTGCACAGGCTGCTCACACTAATACAGGTGCTTTTATCTGCTGTTGGTTGTCATCGGCTTGTTTATAGGGAAGCTGGTTTTCCAGGTGGTTCACTGGAGTCCTCGCATGCAGAGGGCTTGTTCGGTTGCCATGTGCAGGGGCAAAACGCTCCTTACTGACCTCAAGGCACAGCAGGGTGCAAATAAGTAAGCGGAGCAAACCCCAGGCTTTGATTTGACTAAACAGGCTTTGATTTTGCCCTCATGGGATGGAGCGCGAGCCCTCCCACATAGCAGAGTGCAAAATTCACCCACGTTTGAAGGAATGTTCCAGGGCTGTTGTTCTCTTTTACAGCCTGCAAACACCATCCTGGCTCTGCAAACTTTGAGTTCCTCTTGCAAGTCACGCCACAGGATCCCTCTTCGTGTGCAGTATGTCTTTGAAGATAACTATTGTCACCCGAGTTAAATTTTAACAACTGGGATGAGAAAAGACCTTTGTCCTAGAGATAAAGTCAGAGGTGCTATAAGATTGTTATGCTGAAAGTAATGGATTTAATCTCAGTTTTGAAAAAGTAAGTCTCATGTTATCCTGTGTAGCTGATGCTTAGAAAAAAAAAGAGCTCTAGCATACTAGTCAGTGTAGAGGGAATAAAAGGTTTTAAAAATATTAATCTATTTATAAACTCTTTTAAATGTATTTTTATATGTTTTCATACTGAAGGCATATGCTGGACCTTAACTTTTTAGAAAACACCTAAATGAAGCTATACAAACACCTGTTATGCTGTACTTCAAGACTGTGAGTGACATTATTGGGATGTTCAAAATTTATCCATTAGTTTAAATAATTAAATAAAATGCAGGCATAGAAATGCCTATTTTCAGGTTTGAAATATGCTTGCCACGGGACAAAGCTGAACCTTGTCCTAACCTTGTGTGTCTTGGTGGTACTTATCAACATGTGTGGATCGGAAATGTTATCTTTCAGATTTGGCAGAAGCTTGTGCTTTCTGCATGAGTATGAATGGCTACATAAAGCACAGGTCAATGAGGCACTCCACATAAAGGATGAATAAATGAAATGGGTGGTAGGATAAAATGAAGCAATAGAAAAAAGCCAGGAGATTCTTTAACTTTTCAGTCCATTGAGATGCTGCAAAACAAGTTCTCTGTGGGTGCAGTTTGCCTTCCATATGGAGACAAAACCCCTCAGAAGTCTCTGGCATGGCACAGTCTGCTTCTACCACGTCAGCCTTGAGTCACCCACCTTAAAATAAGCAGCATATTCCTCCAGCACTCAAGGGAGCCAGGACTAGCCACCGCATCTGGACACCCGTCCTTGGCAGTATGCACAGGAGCCAGCGTGACTAGGAGGATCAAAGTCTTGGAGGGGAGGGGGAGGAAAAATAGCCTGGAAGAAATGAAATTGTCATTTATGGCACGCACATCGCCCTGGTGAACTTTCTCAAGTACACAGTGTTTTAGAGTTGTTATCCTGTAACCTTTAGGAACATAGTTCTTCAGCTCTTCTCAAAGATAAGCAAAGGTCGTTCACCAAGCACAATATCTTCAGCCATTTCTATGCACTAAGAAGTCAGGTGGTGGAGAGGTGTTGAATCTTACCCACTCACATAGGGTAGGCTGGGGAAGAAAGCTTTGCGCCTGCCGGGGCGGTGCAGGCAGGTGCCAGGTGGTTATTCGAGGTTACTCCCCGGGGATGCTCAGCTCCTGGTTAACCAGGACCGTCGGTGTCAGGGCTGCCCTGTTGGGGAGGACTCAGCTCCGGCGGAGACCCAGCACCAGAGCCAGGCCCAGCGCAGGCTCTGTTGGCGCTAGGTGCCCCCCTCGCGCTGCTTCCCTGCCCCTCCAGTCAGATGCAAGCAGACAGGGTGCTAAAAAGCGCTTTGCACCAGCACCGGCAGCCACCTGCTAATGCAAAACGGACTGGGATGCTGTTTTAAAGCAAGAAAATTCAACTTAATAGATAACTTTTTTTCTTCCCTAACATATTCTCATAGGGACAGTTTAGTTCTACTTACTTCAAAGAGAGTTCACCTAAACTTAAAAATATTTTTCAAAAGTGACAATAATGGTTGGTAAGCAACAAGATACACACACATGGCACTAAAAAGGAATTTTGTTTAGCTGAGATTTATTTTTTTTTTTTGGTAAGGAAATCTCAAACTTTCAAGCTAGTCTGAAATTTGATGGTGGGGGTGGGGAGGAGCTGCTTATCACACTGGAAAGTCAGTTATTCCCGTGACTTTTTTTTCCCAAAGCAGCAAGGAGACTACAAGAGGCTTTCTCCCCACTGCTCCCTGCTGCTTCCCGAGTTTGTAAAGGCCTTGAGGCATCTCCTTTCCCCTGGCAAAAAGCACGTCCTTTGCTGGCATTTACCACCACCAGCCCCAGGGTGACCCTGCGGGCAGATGCCTGGGGCCACCGCTCATGTGACCGACCAGCACGCGGGGACAACACGGGGCCAGGGCTGCCCCACCAGGCAGGGCAGACCGAAGACAGCGGCACGGCTCAGCGGGCGATGCTGCTTCCCACGGCTCCAGACATAGGGATCTGACAAGTGGGGAGCTCTTTGCAATGGAAAGCCTGGCCCGTCCTTGAGCACTGACTACAGCAGTACACAAATGTGTTACCACTATAATGTCTTTCCAGCATGTTGACTTGGAGAGCAGATCGAGCACTCCAGAGCCAGATGGCAAAGTGCTTGAAAAAAAAAAAAAAAAACACAAAAAAAGAGGTTTCCCTTTAAAAAGCAACCGCCGTCAGCCCCTCAAGATAACACTGGAAGGAGTAAACCAACCTGAGGATAAATGCCTTGCTTGTGCTGCCTTCCCTTTGCCAGGCTTTTGCCTTTTCTTTGAATTTCTTTTCCCTTTGCCAGCCTTTTGCCTTTTCTTTGAACTTCTTATCGTGCTCAGCCCAGGGAGTGATGGTGGCCGCACATGTGAGCACAGCTTCCCTATGGCACTGGCCCTCACCAGGGCCATTTCTGCATCTCTCTGGTGAGGGGAACCACCCCACTTGGCTCAATGAATAGGGCTAGGGCACGGGCCGTGCATGGGACCAGGAGCTGGGTCCTCACTGAGGTGCATGTGTATCTGGTGACATGCAGCTTAGCTGACCATACGTGACCCTGTTTTCTAGGGGTGCTTTGAAGCCTCCTCATGCACTGTGCAGGGCTGCACAGCCCTCAGCTCCCCGGTGGCATGAGCACGGCGAGAGGAGCTGGAGGACAACCGACGTGCATGCGTTAACCAGAGGAGCTGTTAGCTGGGAAGGTTGGCAGCAAGACTTGGGCACACAGAGCCATGAGGAGGATTTATGTATTTTTATGTTGACTTTCTTGTTGCACTTTTCAGGCTGGAATGCATCCCAGCTAACCCAGGTCCAGGACACTGTCAGCTCTAGACAGCAAAAGCTCCCTTCCAAGTTGCTGTCATCCTGGAGTTTCCTTCAGGGAAAGGGTGTCTATCAGCCAGGCAGTAACTGTGTTTCCACTCAATTTGGAAAACAGATTTTTCCTCGGAGGCATTATAGAAAGTTCTGGCTGCCGCAAGACTCGTTTACACTTTCCAAAGCCTCCTGGGTCTAAGTTCGTCTTGCGGCAGAGCCAAGAGTGCTCTTACCAGAATGTCTGCAGACAGCAATTCTGCGGGTGCGCATGTGCCTGAGCACACCTGTACTTCTTGACTACCCGCCAAGACCATCGGGGAGCTTTGTTGTAGGTGTGAAATAGCGAAAAGAGTGGCATGAAAGCAAAGCCCCAGGCCTACCACCACCTCATGGCAAAGAAGGAGATGCTTGGCTTGTTGGATACAGCCTCTTCATTTATGAGAACATCTAATGAGGTTTTTGGCCAAAAGTCTCTATGAAGTCATATTTTCTGAAAAGAATAACTCTTGGTTCCTGTGCACCTCTCCTGCACACAGTCTCTGCTGCGCTCAGGCTGCAGCCAGGGCTGCGTGCACACCTTGTCTCACCACCCAGCGGATATTTTGGGAAAGAGGTGAACAGAGGCAGATGTTGCTGTAGCTGGGCTGGTGGTTTGACCCACTGCATCTGCTGTCTCTCAGAAACCTTGAGAACACGACAGACCATCATGATAGGTGAATAGTAACAAGTGTGCGAGCTTTTAAGGCCACGGGTGCAAGAGTGGGATTTCTTCTCATGTTGGATATTTCCAGGGTGGAGGGCCACTCACAGCAAATGCCCACTACTGAAAAGGAAAGTTTAATGCTTCATGACACCGTTTCTCCTGATGGGCTCATGCTTAGCACCAGCCCTGTGCTTCACTCCCATATGGAACCGTTACTGCTGTTATTACTCCTGTTCAAAGGCAGTACCAAGAACAGCAATTTCCATGTACAGATATTTCTTTAGCACTACATAACCTATGTATTTAACACACAACACCTTTTCATTGCAAATTGGCTGCTGTGGGGATATTCAGATTTTAAAAAAAAAGTGTTTCCTTCCCCAGTCATGCAGTTATACTATAGCTTATTTTGATCTGATTCAGGCATCTGATTATGTCATCCCATGAGGTTGTGGGATGGCATTATTAAAAAGAATGATTAATTTTCCAAACCAAAGAGTGTGGAATAGTTATAAACTGTTTCATAGTCATCTCCAAACCCAAGTGAAAATGTAGTGGTGTAAGACTGGCATGTAAGTGCCAGGCCATATAAAGTTCTTTGTAGGCAGCTACGTTAAAGTAGAAAAATAACATTGAGATATAATATTTGTTCTTATTCATTGGATTAGGCAGAGAAAAAATAAAACTCCCTTCAGACTTCTGTCTGACTGTTTCAAAAATTTCATTTCTATGCTAAGCACAGTTTTTAAATGTCACTGTGAAAATATGTGACATTTTAATTGACTGATTGCCAAGATTCTCAAATCTATTCATTTACATATGAATCACAGTGCCAAACATTATGGGAAAGAAGTGCAGGAAACTAGAATTATGAGAGAATGTTTTACATTCCCCTTGGCTAAACAGATGTTGGGAGGAGTGTCTCTTAGAAATCAAATATTACGATGACAAATGAGATTAAAAAATGCTGTGGCATCCCAGTTTCTACCCATGACTGGTAATGAATTCTTGTGGTCTTTTTTGCAGCTGTTAAAAATAGCAGCCTGGGTGTTGCCTGTTCTTTCAATAAGCCACACAGTGCCTTACAAAATGACAATAGTCATTAGTGCAGTCTTGAGTAAGACATCCCCCTCTCCATCTTTCTGATGCAGCTCCAATGAAGCCAGCAAGATTTCACCAATATCCTTACATCTTCTCCCTCCAGTACAGTTTTCAGATGGTGGAAACCAAAACCAGCACCAAGAGGCATCAATTACAAAACTCCCATGTTCCTCAATTAGAAAGGGCTAAGGAGCCTTCACTATGCAACTCGCAACTCTACGCCAGGGGCTGTGACTAGGCTTCTGGGAGCGACGTTAAGCACATGCATAAATACTTGCTGGATTAGGGTTTATGGTTAGAGAAAATCCTTCTGACTGAAACGAAACTTTCTATCAGGATCTCACTCTTAAACACTTCCAGTAGGAGGAGGGGGCAGTCAGCTTCCTAGAGCAGGTTTTCCCATCTAATGTAAGTATCTCAATGCAGGACTTGGCATATTCTGAGCTATTGTTTACAGCGCCTATGCAGCACATCTGCTCTGGGAGCTGATTTGTGACGGAAATCCACTTGAATGGAGATGTTAAATTTGATTTGCTTGAGAAAAATAAGTGAAGAGTTCTACAGCAAAACAATCTGGGTCACAATGTACTTTGGATTATAAGATTTAGTGCAGAAAAAGGCCCAAGCCACAGAATGCATCAAAGCATCAGAAAGTTTGAGGGTAATTAAAAATAAAGTTTAGTTCATCCACTTGTGTATATGTCTACATAACTTGGAGCTGACTCTGTGCTTGGATCTTCCCATCATCCTTGTGCTCTGTTCATATCCGGAGGCTGTTCAAATCCGGGGATCAGACCCTTCTCCAAGTCACAACAGAAAGCACTAAACCAATATACACATACACACACAAAAGGTTGTTTAAAGGAGAAGACAGCTTGGGTAGAAAGAGGCAACAGCAGGGACAACTAGCTGTGGGTCTGTCATGGTCCGGAGAACATGCAAGCAGGAAGAGGGGCTTGGCCATTTCACAACAATAATGTTGTCCTCCAAAAACTAGACAGTAGCTGAAATAATGCGATTTGGGGCAAAGAAATGGACCAAACAGTAATGTTACTCAGGGAAAACCAGAGGGAAACTGAGAATCAATGTGCAGAAACATTTATTTCCAGGGCTGGAGGCCATGCTGAACATGGCCCTAGTCACCTGGTACCCCCAGAGAGGCTGAGGTTCTCCAGGTGTTACCTGGGTCATGAGGGGGAAGACTGGCCACCCACCTACTTTGTGAAAGGGAAGCCAAGACCACATGTGTGTCTGACCTTGGCAGAGGAACGGTGTTAGTGTGGGTGCCCATGGAGGGACCGCGGGGCATGATGCAGACCCAGGGGTGGCCAAGAGACGTGGCCATGGGTTGCCTCTGCTGAGTGCCAGGAATTGGGACTACTTTTGCCTCACCACAGCATGAGGCCTCACCTAGCAAGGCAAGCGGGCTGCACATGGGAAGTTATCAGTGGAAGGGAAGCTGCTTCGGTGCTGCTCCTACAGTGCAATGCTGTCACAGAATAGATATTTCTGAAACTTCTCCTCTCAATAAGTCCAGGCCCTCCCCACTTCTTTACAGCCTCTCACCTTCTGTTTGTTATGAGAGAGTTCATCTTTGAGAACAGAGGCAATTTTTTTGTGGACATCAAAAGAAAACAAGTGTGACACCCGTTTCTATAGAAGAATATATTATTTAGCAGATCAGTTTGAAAGTTAAAAAAAAAAAAACTGTACACCTTCAAAGGTTTTTCTTGCTTTTTGCAACCACAAGGATAAAAATATGTTTGCATGGTAGTCTCAACTGGGAGCTCCCTTTGCTCATGCTGAAGGATCTCTTGACGCCTATCTGTACCAGAGGCCAAAAAGCAAACCAGCAAACACACTAAGGTTTCTTCTGGCTTCTTCTAGTGTAGAAAAGAAAATTTGCATCCAATATATTGGGCTGTACCGCGAACACTAAAAAATTCGAAGTATTATACAGAGAAATGTGTCATTAGGGCTTATGAGGCAAAGTCACATGCCAGACCCCCTGTCAGGATATAAGCATCTGTTAAGCATCTGTGCTGTAATCAGCATACTGCTGACATGTATATGCAGTATCTGGACTTGAATGATGTTCTTTTTTGGTTGGACTTCATCTTCTAGAAGAGGCTCCTTAGCAAATCTCCGCATTGTCTCTGTAGATTGTGGGTCTAATTCCCAGCGGTCCGCAGAAGGGCAGACCTGCCGAGGGGTTGAGTCCTGCTGCACCCTCATCTGCGCGGCGTCCTGCCAGCATCCGCAGCACACACTCTGGAGCGAGGGCAGCCGTCAGCACCTGCCCACGGTGCTGCCCGTGCAAGCAGGCCATGGGCACGGGGTGGCTGCTAAGCTCTCTGGAGGACACGCTGCTGATGGAGTCCCCATGTCTACTTGGCAAAGATAATAGTTCCGAAAAACCAAAATGACCTTGGGGCTTACACTTTGCTCAGAGTCTTTTTCTTCTCACTTTTCGGTGCTTCCACTGGTCAAGCTTTCACTTTTCTTTTTCTGCAGCTGAAACGAATTGCAAAGCAGAGTAAGCACTGCTGACCCACGCAGTGCCCCCACGGCTATGGGACCGGTGCTACTCTCCCTGCAAGGTGTGTGCTAAATTTCCTGGGAAATAACAGGCAGCTATGTGGTATCTCACAGGCTGGAACTTAGTATTTCTCGTCATATGCTGAGCTAGCCCCTAGGACTATTAACTACTTGCTTTTGTTTCAGAGTATTTCTGAATTGAAGCAGTCCTCATTTTCCCAAGACCTCTTATACACTGTAATTACAGCCCCATTGGTCTGTATTACAACTCTGCCTTGACAGCTTCTGCAAACCAGAAGTTAAATTTCAGCTCAGCTTGAAAAAAAACAAGATCTCAGAAAGGTTCACTGTCATCTTTGAGCTTATTTTCCCTCCTCTGAGGAGTGCTCCGCATACCTATTGTAAACTGAAGAATGCTTGGAAGATTTTCTTCTTGTTTATAAGCTAGTGCCCTCAAAACTTGTGCTCTTTAATAAGTTAAGCCTCAGTATTTTGTGCTGCTGAGAGGAGGACTGTTCCCTCCACAGTGCTTTGGAGGAGGTGGGAGCGATGGCAGGAAGCTGCTCTTCCCCTCACTCAGTCAGTGAAAGATCAAGTGAAGGAACCTTCATTTCCCACATACCAAAGCGTATCAGCACAACTGGTGCTTCGGGGCACTTTTCAATTTATTTTTGCGATAGAGTGACAGATAGTGTCCTGTCTACATGATAAAACTGTTCTTGTCAGGAAAAACCTACAGAGACCAACACTGTGATGCTCTCCTTTCTGCACTTAGATTGTGTGCAGAATGATTGTGTTCCTCATGCATATGATTATGCCATAAACATTCCTACTATTTGGGAATTAAATTAGTATTAAATTATTGCATTTGACTTATTAAGTTATAAAGATTGCCTTTTAGAAGAGATACTTAGACCTTACCTCTTTCATAGCATCATCTATCTGTTTTAATTCCTCATAGCGGTCCCTGGATTCCCAAAGAGGCTGAAGCATCACCTCCTCCACTTCTGGGAATAACTAAATAATAAAAAAAATGAAACAAAATGAAAAGAGAATACTAACTTTTCCTTTTGCATTCACTAACTTATCCATGCTGGAAACAGATGGCAAGGAAGGATGTAACTTGTGTATTCCTGCCTCCTTGGTTAACAAAATTAAATTCTTCACACTCCCAGTTTTGCTTCTCATATTTGATAACTTACCTTTGTCACTGTTTCAAACATGGGGATGAGAACAAATTTAAGGAATCCGATCTGTGCCGTTGGTTTGGTCACTTTATCACGATCCATGAAAGGTGCCACTGGAAGCCCCTCAGATTTTTCTCGGTCGCTCTGCAACAAATATGAATAAATATCCATGTTAATACTAATGAGAAGCTAATGAGGAGAGTAATGTGCTGAATAGACCAATAAATATGATATACTCAGTGGTATATCTCACGAGAAAACAGAAAAGAAATCTACTTCCTTCAGGTTAATATACCCTGCTCTGTTCAGAGCAAGCATCTAGGCGGATCTGCACAGCACTGACATGAAAGCAGGCTTGCAGGGCAATGAGGCCGCCTGATTCCTACTGCCAACTCATGGGTCTTGTGGGGAAAAATATTCCTGAGCATTTAGAAAGGTGGTAAGGGCTCTTTGCCATTTTTGATTTCTTCATTCTCCAGAGTTATTCTTCTTGGGTATTCATCCAGGAATTACAAACCTTCTTTAATAATGACTAAAGCCAGTGTCACCTCATCCAGGGACTCAGTTTCTACAGACTCAGCAAAAGAAAGCTGAAAATATGTGTTCAGGGCTTTAGACTGTGTTGTGTAAAGCACAGTTCAGACCTTTCTTTGGCACAAATGGATATAGTTCCATTGGCTGAAATGAGTTAAGCACCTTACCTGTTTGACTACATGACTCACTATTTCTCTGTGGGTTCATGTGCAAGCAGGTCACGGACTGGGCATCCAAAAAAGACAACCCAGTAAAGACTTTCTCACCGCTCTGTTGGGTCTGCAGGCACGCATTGGTGCCTTTGCTTCATACCTCAACGGTCAAAACAGCAAAGCATACAGATAATATAATTTTAGGTAAAAAAAAAAGGTCAGTGCAGTGAGCTAGAGGTGCTTTTGACACACCGTTAGAGGCCTCTGCCTCTCCTTTACACGCACCCATCAATGTGTGGAAGAAACCTCCAAGACAGATAGCTCCAGCCTGTTGTGCTTCTCAGACCCTGCAGCTGTGTGTCACTTGCAATACTGTTTTGGCTCAAAAGAGGAAAAATATATATATATATATCACATGAACTTGCAAGGCAGTCCCTTTCCAGAGAACAAGCTTCAGTCCGATAGCATTAGGATTTTCAGGTTGCTAATGTCTTTCAGCTACAAATGACAGTCAGCTACATCCACTCACTTTCTGAGCAGCCTTCTGTAGCTGGCAGCCTTCTGCATCTTTCTGTAAAAGAAGCCTTTCCATCCTGGAGCTGGGCCAGGCTCCCAGACTGCAGGACAGCTCCCACCGAAGCGAGGAGCAGTAACAGCAGCAATCGATGCAGCCAGGTCTCTTGCTCACTCTTACCTGCATAAAATATTCCTCTAGCAAGCAGTCCACCCAGGGCTCCGCTACTTCCATTGGGCGGACTTCATTGGAGATATCACAACATTTTATCAGGACCATCTTCAGCTGAAAGAGGATAAGTACTTTAATACTGCAGTCATATTGCCAGCCCTTTTCTCCTATCTAGAACTGGTGCCTTTCAGAGAGAAAAGGCAGTTTTAGGATTAAATTGGAGGTCTTAAAGGATATGGATACTTTTCTATTCTCTCAGTGATCCTGAGTAAACCACTTTTCCCCTCTCTACCTCAGTTTTCCTGTCTATAACTTTGGGATGTGTTAGAGAGGAACATGTGCTTATGTATCACGTGAAGAACTTCTAAGATTTAACCACAAATGATCATAAGGTTCTTTGTGAGTGTTTGGATGGAGTCAGAGGAAAAGCTTCCAGGAACTTCAAAGACTATTGGATTAGGAAGCAGAAGAGTCTTAACTTTGTACTGGACACACTTTCTGCATAGTAATGGAGAATAAGAATTTGTATCTTCACAGAGTAAATGTATTTTATTCCTGATAGCACTCCAAGATTTTTTAAGACAGAATGATTTATTCTATATAAAGTGCTTCCAAGTTTGTAATTCTTTTGGTGGGGCAGAGGGTGTTAGACAGGATTCTTTTATAATAATACATCTTGAAATCTGATTGTTTAAACAAAGTCACATTCATCTGCAAGTTATCACACAGTGCATAAAAAAATGATAATCCACCAAATCTCCTTACACAGGTCATGTGTTCTTCATTAGAATAATCAAAATTTTCCATTTTTTCCTTGAAAGAGTCCAGTATTTCTTCATGTCTTGCCATGTCTGTAGCCAAGATTAATGTAATTATCCCCTAGCAAAGAAAACATGTTCACATATTAACTCAATATTGTGTGCAAAGTCCATTATTGCAGAGAAAAGCTGAGCTATTGCACACACGCACAACAAACAGATGTATTACATTAGTAACACCAAGAGGGGAACTTTCTGACTTCAAACCACAAAGTAGACAAAGAAGGAGTTATGAAGAGGTCACGGTATATTAGAGGTTGGCTAGGTCTACAGCACTGGTGTTGTATTCTGGAGGAAGTGAGTCTTTTTCTTTCTGACTGTCTGACTGTGGAAATACGGTTGTACAATAAAATGTTAAAATCCACATTCTCTTTGCTCAGATCTACTCTTGGTTCCCTGGAAAGCAACATACTTTTGGCAGCGGACTCTAGTAGCACAAAGAAGGGACAAGGATCAGTAGAGAGGCATGTCCTCTGTACTCAGCCTCCTTGGATGAAGCACTTCGAGGTACCCAGCCACAGGCAGTGCTGTAGGGGGGGGGTACCCCCCTACTAGGTAGCATTTATGACTGGAAAATATGTAGTTAATTTAAAGCTACAGGTTTTCATGCAAATCTGTCCTGTTTCGTCCACACATGCTTCCCATATATTGGCAGAATCAGTGACTCTTTGTCCGGGACAATATTGGAGTGTTTTTTCGGTCTGCTGTTTCACTTAGTGCGTAAGGAAGGGAGGTGTGGCATGGAAAGTAAGAACAATATTGGCCCTTAATGCTGTAATGGGAATTATGGTATTGTTCACTGTCACAGAGATAACTGTGATGACTCCCAGTCCACCACAGACTCTTCCAATGGCAAAAGTGCTCTGATGCTCTAAAATTTTCCAATTTCAAAGCCTCTCTTAAAATTAATACACTGTTCTCTTAAAGCATAAACTTCTGTCAGGAGAGCTTAATCCTTTTCCAGTCAGAGCTAATTGACTTCTTCCATAACATAAATATCCACACAAAAAATGTCACAGGCTTTAACAGTCAGGATGTGCTCATTATTTCTCAGCAAGACATTCCAGGGAGTGCAGTTGTGGAAATCATCCAAGAATCCCTTTTGGATCCTTCCAGTGTGAGGGTTTTTCAGTCCTACCCTCTGGGGAGAATGATTCACTTGCCTTGTACAGCAGGGAGGTCTGTGCACACTGCAACTTCAAGCAGAGCTTGTATGACACAGATGGGACCAGCATTCATACCTGTCTTATTTGTTTGAACTGGTCCTGGTCCACGTTGGAGAAAATGTTGTATTCTGGCTGGGATATGATCTGGAAAGCCACAGCACAGTGATGGTTCTCCAACGGGGAGATGTCGTTGTAGCGTACTGCAAGCTCTGTTCGTGCATTTATCTGATAGCTGACATGAAGAGAAACAGTGAGAAGACCTTCAGACATGCACCAGCTGCTCTGAAACATGCTGCTTACTTTTATTCACATTCTTTTGAACATTTATTCAATTAGCCACATTTTTTTGGATTGTTAGTATTAAATCAGACTTTTACAGAAGATGAATATTACTTTAATATCACTCCAGGCACTCTTCCCCCTGTAGCTTATTTTATTTCCCCAACTCTCTGTAGCTTAAAACATCACAGAATGAACTCCGAAGGAACAGCTTGGGTTTCATTCAGCTCCCACGAATACTGACAGATGGATTCTCAATCAGAACTGGCTTCTGCCCTTATTTAGTGAATGACTACAGCTACATTGGATTCTCCCTCTCTCCCTCTCTCTTTCACACACACAAAAGCAGAAGTGACCATGAGTAACACTTCTACTTTCCTCACATGATAGTGAATAGAATGTGATAGACTTCATAATCTATAACGGTGAAAGAATGTTGAGACAAATCACCCTTTGTATTTTATTAATATTTTTATTACATTTCAGTCAGTGAAGCTATACTCATCTATGCCTTCTCACCAGTAAAACATTTCCTCTTTTTCCTTTCTTTTTTTCCCCCTCAAGAATAGAGGGGAAAATGTCAAGGTGGAAATCTAAAAGAGCATTTTCCTGACAGAGCTGCGGGTAGCTGGCAATCCCAACCCAGAGCTGAGTTTTCTGCATGAAGAGGAATGCTCTGGCCCATGTGTGAGTGAGCAGTGGGGCCTTGAGGAAAGGCTGTGGCCAGCTCAAGCTGTGAGGAGGAAAACCTAATCCACAGAAATGCCAGCAAGTGCTATCTTCCCAATAAATTTTAGGAAATAGAAAGCAAGAGACTGACTTACGTATTGTTATAACCAGGGTGATCCAAGTCATGGCATACTGCAGCAGTCATGAGAATCAAGATGTCAATTTGGGAAAATTTCTCCTGCAAAGCATAAACTGCCAATGTAGTCTTGCAATTTCAACTTCCTCTGTCCCCACAAATGAAATGAAGAAAAAAACCCCAACATTTACATTTCAGAGAGATGCAAATCTGAGCAAAATGAAATATGTTTCCATAGTTCAATTTAGTTCAGTCAAGAAAGAGATTTCTGCTTTCCTTTCCAGCAAAAATGACTGAGATATGCCTTTGTTGCATTTAGGTACAGTAGCTGAGAGGACACAATTTGCCTCAAACTTGCCATTACTGCAGAAATTGTATGAAAGCACAGAGATATTAATACAATCTCTTAAAAGTCATTTGAGTATCTTGATTAGTTTAGTTAGGACTGGAAGGTACCTTAGCTGTCATTACATTTTGTATTAACTAAAGTTATAAAGACAGTGAGAAAAATTAAAGATAACGTTGCTACAGCATCTGAATAGGGAGACTATTCACACAAAAAAGTTTTTCTTCATACTCCTGCTGGCAAGGAAGAGACTTAGGCCGCAAACTATGAGGTTTTTAACTACAGAAAATAAGGAATTATTGAGAAATAAAATTAAATGAATGTACAACCAGAGATTTTCAAGTCAAAGAAAAGAAAGGTTGCCTTTTGTTTAGGAAAATGCACAAGTCCAATATGAATCTTGCATATGATGTTGCAAGTAATGCATTATTTGCACTATTATTTGCACATTATTTGCACTCAGGTGCAATTGCAATGCATTATTTACATTAGATCACTCAGGCACAATCAGAATTTTGAAAAAAAATGTGGAAATATTTTGCGTCACAGGAAATACACAAGTCTATGGACCATAATTCAGTTGGCTTTTGTAAAAGTTTTAATCTAACAAAACGCCAAGAGGGCTTCTGTGTACAAGCTGGGAAAATGCTGGAGCTGCAGGTAGCTCCTCAGCAGCCTCTGAAAGCCCAGGAGGTGCCTGGGGGCCGACAGACGGTGGCTGAGTGCTCAGCTAAGGGTGAAAACTCAATACGTAGCCCAACATGTATTGACCAGGGACTGAACAATGGCAGGTACCACGAGACTCATCATTAGCACAGAAGCCAGTGGCCTGCCTGGTAAGCCGGATGGCTCAGGTCTCATGGCGCTCCGTGAAGGAGCACGTGCCCCTTGTGCTGCTATCTCAATGGGGGTCGTACCTGGAGGCTGCAGAGGGAGATCATGCTGTACATCATCTGGGTCACGCAGAAGCAGTGCCGGAAGTTATGGAAGGGGTTATTCCTGTAGTTGTCGTGAATACACAGCTGCCCAAAGAGGGAAAGGAGCAGTCAGAGACAGGAGAGCTCTCTTTATATAAATCTGTGAATACATATACTTCCCAATGTCCCTGGAACCAATGTATGTCCTTACAGGAGTCTTTTGGAGCCCATTATTTTTCTCTGCTAGTACAAAGTCACAGCACAGGGCTTTCTGACACACTTTCTGGAGAAGGACAAGGGAAAACTGCCTTACCTTTTAAGAATTTGTCAACATCTTAGCTTTGGGTTGTCCCCAGACTGCACTAAAAGGGACATATTTCCCAGCCAGCACAGGACTACTTATGTGAAGGCTATGACAGCGTGATGATTTTTCCCAAGTCTTGAGAGCTTTTGGAATCAGTAAACTCTGAGGCAGGTAATACTTGTAGCAGCTTTTCTCTAGTACAAGCTAGCCGTGGGTAAGCATCCCATGGCAGCCATAAATGCATCTCAGTCCTAAAATAGGACCCTGTGCTCTTATCCTGAATTTGTATTTCACACTGTGCAGCCACTAAACAGCCACTTTGGGGTATGTAAAGAACACAAAGTACATCTTCATTCCCCTCACTCACTGAATGCAAATTGCAGCTTGGAAATCTTCAGGGCAGAAATGTAGTTGTTATCTCATTTGCAAATACTCAGCTGGTGCTTTGGGATGTGTCTCTTGGCAGACTGAAGATTTGAACACTTTTGCAGTAGGGTACCTGTGTAGATTTTCTACCCTATGCAGCATGGGCAAGATTCAGACATGCAGACACGTGAGACTAACTTTCATGTATTCTCATTCTCCACAGACCCTGACAAACACTCTCATTACAAATGAAAGCTAAAGCAGTTCTGGTGTGTCCTGGCTACTAGGTGAAGCTGGCACAGCACAGTTAGTTACTTTTATAACATACTACATGGCCTTTCGTGTCTTTTCCTGCATATCAGCAGCACTGCTGGACCTCACCTGCTGAAGATCTGGTAGCCTAATGGGTCCTTACCGGATTTGAATTAAAGACGTTGATAGCATTCTGCAATCCTTCTCTAGCTAAGGAGTTTGCTGAAAACATCTTCAAGACTGTTCAGAATCAGACCCTTTAACCTGGCATGTGACTTCTAGAAATGCAAAGCTCTGGATGAAAGCATGGACACTCAGCATGGGCTTTCACTGCTTATTAAATACTTGAGCTTCATTGCAAAATCTGTTCAGATTTCTCTGCAGCAGACTTCAAAATTACTTCAAATTATTTTAAAATGAGTAACTAATTCCATTATATGGCTGACAGCCAGGCTCACGGGTGGTGGGTGATATCTCCCAGCCTCTGCACAGACACATTGCTCATGCAGAGGCGCTGCACAGCACTGCCTGGGTGTAATGTATATACTCAGCCTATATATCCTGTTCTGGGGGCTTGGAGTATCCTGGAGTAATCTTGACTCACAGCACTGAAGGGCTGGAGTGAGGGGGCTGCATTAGTCATCTTTTCCTCCTCTTTCTGCCATACTTCTGTTGCTGGGGCTGTGGGAGCACATAATAAAGTCTATGCAGGAGGCAGCTTTCTCTCACCCACTGAAGTTCAAGTCAGTGCCCATTGTCTGACTGGGGAAGTATCACAGCTTGAGGCAGACTCCTTGGGGCTTTTTAACCACCCTCCCTTGTGTGATGCTAGTGTTGGAGGAAGCAATTTTCACCATGTCTAAGATTTGTATAAAATATATAGGAAACTCCCTTCATTGTTCCAAAGGAGACTCTCAAATGCTAGCAGTATAAAATGACTTGGAGAAACAAGCTAACGGGAAGCCACCTGCCATAATGCTAGTGGGTGGGTATGTTGATGTGTGTTGACATATCACCTTGTTTCCCATGCTTGCAGGCTGTGAGACAGAAGGAGGAAATTTTCTGTTTGATCTGCCCTGTGCTAGTCTTGATTGAACTGGGTTTCATCCTACCCCTTCTGTTCAGCTATTTTCTAAGGTCAACAATATTAAGCTTTTCAACTGCCTCCTTCAAGGAGAGATTTCTCAGATCTTGTTCATTTTTTTAAAATCTCCTTAAATGTAGTCATAATATTTTTCTAAAATGGCTTAACCAGTGGAACACATAAATTCCAGGTGAGTGTTATGCTTTGCATAGAGACATGTTAATATTCATCCATTTTATCCCTTATTCCAGTCTCTAATTAGCCTAAAGTCTCTTTAGCTTTCGGCTGCAGCAGTACACCAACTAGTGACAATCATTGACATAACTGTGCTTGTACTCAGGTACATTTTGCTCTTGATGTACATATTGCAATGATGAATTCAGTGTTTTGCTTTCTAGACACCTTCTGACTGCGAGGAATTTGTTCAGATCTTTCTGGAAGTCCACATCAATCATATAAAACAGCTCCCTCCTATGCTCTGTGCATACTCTTCAGATAATTAAGCGAGATTAATAAAACATAATTCTTCTTCTTGGAAATCGTAACAAATTTGTTTGTATTATGAACTCCACATTATGAAGTTTTTAGTTATTGTTCCAATAATTTTGCCAGGTAGACATGTCATCTCTGCTAATTATAATTGCTCAGGTTATTCCTAGATCCTTTTAAAACAATGAGTAGTATATTTACTATCTGCAGTCCTCTCAGAAACTGATGGATTTTACTTAGGAAGCCAACATATTCTTAAGCTTTTTAACAATTTCATTCTTACACTCCCCCTTGGGCCTGAAAATGTATTGTTTTTTAAATGCTCCAGTGTTTCTTCTTTAGACATCCTAGTTTCTGGTATGATATCATCTTTATCAAGTCTGGCATCTCTGCTAAATTCCCAACATTGAAGAGCAAGCATAAAAATGTTCTAGCTTTTCAGCAATTTCTTTTCATTCCTTCTGTGCTCTTTCAAAACATGATTTGTTATTTAACACACATAATAATTATTTTATTGACTGGCTTGTTGTCTCTATTTATATTAGGCAAAACCATCAATCACCAGAAATTAACTGCCTGCAGTAACAGAAAACTCAACAAACAAATGCATAACTGATAAAAATTGTCATTTGTGACCACAAGAATGCAAATATTTCCAGCAATACTTACACTCTAAGAGTGTGTATAGATTGACTGCTTTCAGTGGACTCACTCATGTGAGCAAAGTGAATTCCATGCTTTAGTATTTTGTTTATTGATATCTGAATTTGAAAAACTGCAAATATCGGTAAGCTGAAATACTTACCAGCCACCTCTTTAATGTGATGGGATTGATGTTAAAGTCTTTAACCAGCCCAAGATCATGGTACATATGTTCCAAACAGCTCAGCATCTGTGGGAAGGAATAGACAGGTTATTGGCTTCGTAAATACCACTTGAGTTAACAGTACAATGCAAAGTGGATTTTCTCCTTGCACGCCTCCTGTGATTCCAGAGTCCTTTGCCAAGATGAAAGGCAGATGTTCAAAGATTGCATGATTAAAGACACTGCAGAAGGGGAGGCAGAAAGGTTCTGAAAGGTTTTTGAAGTAGGGAGATCACTGCTGACCTCATAGGTTTTGTACAGGGCTTTGAATCACACCTGCAATCATGGTGCATCACGAATATCATAATGATTCCTTCTCAGGAAAAAGCCCTGCCTGTTTTTTTTTTTTTTTTTTTTTTTTTCTAGTTCAGCTGGGATATGTATGGGCTTGTTTTAACGCTCAGTGAAATCAATGGGAATTTTTTCTATCAGGCTCTATCTATAGAGAAATTAACAGCAGAAAATAAGACATGCTCAAAGCACTGTGTATTCTAGACATAAAATGTCTTTTCCCTTTTATGATTATTTGTCAGTTCTTAAATCAGGTATCCTAAATTTTTGTTTGTTTAAAAAAGACTTCAGTTTATTAGTACACAAAATCGCAGCATTTTTATCAACATCCACTGTCACAGTCTGGAACTGTGAATCCCAATGACTTTGAGACAAGGTCTGTGTGGAGGTACAAATTGAAACACAGGTATTATGGCACTGTCACTCCTAAATAATCTTACAGGTTTGAAAATATTGCAAAAGCTCTCTGGAGAGGAATTTGGGAGTCCTGGTTGACAACAAGTTAACCATGAGGCAGCAATATGCCCTTGGGGCCAAGAAGGCCAAAGGGATCCTGGTCTGCATCAGGAGAAGCGTTGCCAGCAGGTCGAGGTGCTCGACTCAGCTCTGGTGAGGCTGCACCTGGAGTATTGGGTGCAGTTCTGGGCTCCTCAGTACATGAAGGACATTGAGCTTCTAGAGAGGGTCCAGCGGAGAGCAACAAAGATGATTAAGGGACTGGAGCATCTATTGTATGAGGGAAGACTAAGCGAGTTAGCCCTGTTTAGTCTGGAGAAGAGATGATTGAGAGGAGATCTTATGAACGTGTACAAATACCTGAGGGGAGAATGTAAAGAGAATGCCGCCAAACTCTCCTTGATGGTGGCCAGTGACAAACAAGGAGTAATGGGTACAAATTGAAACAGGAAGTTCCATCTCCATGTGAGGAAGAACTTCTTTCCCGTGAGGGTGGCAGAGCCCTGGAACAGGCTGCCCAGAGAGGCTGTGGAGTCTCCTTCTCTGGAGATCTTCCAAACCCACCTGGATGCCACCCTGTGCCACATGCTCTGGGTGCCCCTGCTGGAGCAGGGGGGTTGGACTAGATGATCTCTAGAGGTCTCTTCCAACCTCAACCCTTCTGTGTTATTCTGTGATTCTGTATTGATAACCTGATGCATGTAGCCTGTGCATGCAACAGCTGCCACCGATAGAAAGTGAACTGATATCTAGGATTCCAGGAGTGTACGTATTTGCATTCTTATCTGTGAGAGCAAAATCTGTAGGTTAAATGTAGCCATTACATTAGCAGTTCTTACTCTCTAGACTGATCCAGGTGTTATAATATGAGTGTAATATCACAAACATAGTCTTGGAGAAATTTTTAGTTAGGTTTCTATTATTTAAGATCTTATAAATTCTTCAGAAAAATGCTTTAATCTAATAAAATTTTATTAATATATAGGGACTATACATAGTTTACACGGTAACAAGGCGACGGGTTTTGAGTCATCTGCAAAGGAAGAAAAAGACTTTCCCATAAGACTTGAGGGATAATATCATGAGCTGATCTGTGCTGAGATACAGTGTTTTTCATACAGATAAATTTGTCTCATTCCTTGCAAAAAGCTTTCTGAAACAATAAACCTGAGATGGACCTACAAGGGCTGAGTTACGCTCAGGAAATGCCAGTCTCCCTCCTCTCATTGCCAAAAGGTCCCTGAGTGAGTCACTGGGGTGATTTGGAGTCTCAGAACTTTTGCCCTGAAGTCGGGTGAACATGAGATGAATTTTCATTAAAAAAATATAGCTTAAAAATATAGTTATAGAAAGTTATAGCTTTCTTAGTCATCAGCAAAAGCTTAAATATGCTCTTTTGAGGCTTAAAATGAGTGAGCATTTGATGAAGATAATGCAAGTTCGCTGGCTAGCTCTGTTACTGACATACTGCAGAGCACCACATTATTTCCTTGTTTACTGAGCACAAAGACAACAGTTCATTGATAAAGAAACATTGACAGAATTGAAATATTCTCTGCAAACATAAACCAGAACTAAAAGGATGAGGCAGACCCATATGGTGCTCGGTCACCAGGATTTGCGTGGTATCTCACTTCTGGGTAGTGCTCCTCCTTACAAGGCATGCCTGATCTCCATACCATCTCATTAGCGGTGTTCATGCCACTATATAATGTTTCCTAGTACTCTGAATGAGTTACTTTCTAAAATACTATGCTTCAGTATGCAAGAATGCATGGAAAATGTCTTTTTCTTTGTTTTTTTTCCCTATTCTTTCCTACTGGTCAAAATAACAGTGAGCCAACAGCATCATGGTCTACCTGGCAAGTTGTAATTCTGCCTTGCTTGAAAGGCCTGACATACGTTTAAAAGATGGGGCAAGCAATTTTTCCCGAGCAACTGCATGTCAGTGGTGCAGAGAAACGGGGCTGGAGAGGGAGCAGTAATTGCATAGCATCCCGTCTCAGCTACGCATAGGCCACGCAAGGAAATCTCCACAAATGGGAGATGGAGCAGAGCACCATCAGAGAGTCCTTCTGCTCTTCTACCAGCCAGATGAAATATCTTGAATGAAATACGGTACTTCTGGGAGGGTGGGGTCTAGGATACTTTTTCTTGTCATGTTCATCTAGAAATACTCAACCAGATTGGCTCTTGTATGTGTAGAATTTTATTGAAAATTTATTTGTGCTGTTAGTGCCACCTAATACTTCCCTTAAGAAAAACTCAGCACTAAAACCCTAATTTAGCCCTGTCCTTCCTTATGTTTTCCCTAGGTGAGATTTACTCAGATCTGTTGAGTCTCATTTTACACTATATTATAAGCTGGCCATTGGAAATGCATTCTCCTTCTTCATGTTTCCACTGAGGCACATTGGACCATCTAGAAGCTTCCATAATATGGATGATGAACAAGAATAATGATAATTCTAAGAAGCTGTGCATGCAGATTTACAACCTCTTCATAAAGTGCTGCAGAAAGATCTTTGCATAAAATGGTATCACTCAATGCATGTACCTCAGCCTGGATACACAGAGCAGCAGGTAACTCCATTGATTTACATGGGATTATTAATCATTTGCTTAAAATTAAGCATATACTTTCCTAGGGATATATTTGTTCAGATAAGATGGCAGGAGAGATCTCATGTGGCATCAGTGATAGTGCCCAGGTCTTTATTAATCATTACAAAGCAATGAACAATGAAGAGATAAAAAAATAAGGAGAAGAAGTCAAGGTTTTTGGTATCTGTAGGGAAAATGTACTGTGTGTGTACTGCAGGGAAAATTCTGATGTGATGCAATCAAAATACAGCACTATTTTAAGTATACTTGTTTGATTTCCTGATTCAAGAGAAGTCATTTTAAGTTTACAAGACAAGAAGTCTAAAAAAAAAAAGGAGAGAAAAAACAACAACAACAACAACAACAAAAAAAAAAACAGCAAAGGGTGCTGTTGAATAGGTGCAATTCCTTTTTCTAGATGACTGTTTCATCACAGCCAAGTGCATCCAGGAGCTCTTTGCCCTTTAGCACCTCGGCCAAGAGAGGCTGCATTTGTATTCGCCAAGGGTAGCTCAAGGCATGCCTAGATGACCATCTTTTTGACAATTATGTCAAGGCTTCAACGCAGCAAAGCCCCCCGTGGACCAGTGCCAACTGCGCTGACTAGTGGGATCCCTGACCCATGACTGCCGAATCTACCCCCTGGGTACTTTCTTGTAAGCCCAAACTGTTATTTAACCCCTGCGTCGTTACCTCATTGGGCTCCCACAGCCAGACGTCAAAGGTTGGTTTCCGAAGAGCTTCGATAGTCTCTTGGGACAGCATGTACTGCGAGGGAAATGGCAGGCAGCGTTAGCACGGACGCCTGCATCTGCGCAGGGTCACGGTCGCACGTCTCTGAAACTCCCCGGGGCCCAGCGCATGTGCATCTTGGCCTCATTTCCCAAGGAAAAAGTTCTCTCTCACTGCCTTTCTCCTTTTTCTCCCAGTAAGTCTAGAGCCAGCAGGCTGCTAAAGGCATTACCAATGAAGGGATATAGATTGTTCAGGCAAAGTTGCATAAAGAGTGTAGGATGTGAATCTGTCCCCTCACTGCATTAATTCCACTGCTAGCAGAACAATTTAGTGCATTTAGTGCATCCAGTCATGGCTAGATAATATGAAGTGTATATGCTTATAATTTTGAAGTAGTTGATATAATATATTGAGTTCCAGATGATTTATAGTCTCTTTCTGAGTGTTTTTTCAAGAAGTCCTACTCCTTCAAATTGGTTGTCAGCTGGTAAGATTTATGTAATTTTTTATCTTTATGCTCAGTGGCTCAAAACAAAATGCAGCTCGTCGTGCAGCTAAGATTTGTTTATAAAAAGACAAGAAGAGAATGTGGGGGGTAAAAAGATCGGGGAAGAATATGGACATTACTGAATCGTATTTTTTAAACTTTATCGGTCAAAGTCTTTTTGGAGCACAAAAACCTTGTAACTGTAATTGGCCCATTTACCATGCCTGTCTGTAATTAGTTTGGGTTCACTATACTGAGAATCTGAATGCAATTATTTGAGCCATCAAATTGATCTGAGCCATCAAATTGTTGATACTGAATTAAGATTCAGGGAAGAATAATATTAAAGATGAATTTGCCTTCTGGAGAAGAAACAGTTTTCTCTTTCACATATATAATGTACACATAACATGATGCTCTGCCATGAATCTGTGAATTAGCAGTACTGCTGTGTGATTTAATAACAGTGTGGTAGTGGCCACTTCTTCTTTCAGCAGAATCCTTGCCTGTTAACCTAACTGGCAATGGACCAATCCATCACCTCAACAGTGATAAACAAATGTCACAGATCTGGCAAACTGAACCCAAGCTTTTTCTGAAGCCAAAATCTTATAAGCTTTGTTCTCTGAACAACACAGTATCAGTTTACCCTGCAGTCAGTCTGTGCAACTCTCCATAGCATTTGCTATTATTCTAAGTCCTGATATTACAGCAATAGATCAAAGTTGAAGCAGTATCTGGTATAAGAACTTATCAAGGAAAGAAATCAGTTTTAGAATGCTTATGTTTGTCCTATATTTGACAAAATTTGATTAAAAAGAACATTAGTCTAGTGATGCCCACTTCATAGACCTAGACGTTGCTTTAACTAGGCAGGGCATAATAAATAGCAGTCTTCTAATAGCATGGATGGAACTTATCAATTCATTGCTCTGTAAGGCTCTAAATACGAATTTGCAAGGATGTATGTTGTATGTTGTACAGTCAGGTCACACATGGCCATGCAAACTTGAGAGCCACTGAGACGTCTTTGAGCCGTGCAAGCAAATGACCACTGTTAAACTAGGACTTGCACATGTGTGACTTGGTGTTTTGCCAAGGGGCAAGCTGGGCATCACATAGCTGCATCCTGACAGCTTTGAACAACTCCTGTGGAGAAGGACTGCAGGCGCTAGGACTAAAAATCCTGTGTGTTTCATGGTTCTAGCCCCATTCACCACTGTGAATTTCTACCCAGGAGATATTTTTCTTCACACATTGACATTTTCTCTAGTAAACACACTAACTCATTTTCACAGTGGTAATGAATCATTCTGGAGAGAATCCAGTGTAGCATTTTCTATTTGTTTTCCCAACTGAAGCATCTCATAAATTACTTTTAAAATTAAAAAAATAATCCATTAGAAGAAAACAGGATGCAGCACTATTTTAAATTAGAGTACAACATTATAAGCTATTTTCGATTGTGTGCCACAAGCATGCAGAATAAGCAAATATTACTAGATGAAAAAGCATTAAATGTTGACATGTGCAAAATGGTCATTAACATTTCAGACACTAATGAGATTTCAAGAATTAAAGACTACTGAGGATCCAACTCTAAGCCCATTGCAGGCAGAGACAGCTTTGCCACTGGTTTCCAGGGAATTTGGATCAGGCCCTGGGTTCAGAATAATTAAGTGCTAGATGCCTAGGGAGTCGTGCATTATAAAATGGCCTTTGTCAGGATGGCAAGCATGTGTTAGGATGCGGATAAGAGTGAGTATTGCGTGGTACCTTTGGGTAGGAGGGTACATCCCGACGTGGAGCTGGCCTCTTGTTTTCATCCAAAAAGCTGTACTTGCAGGGACAGTTGGTCCTGAAATGAAATAATTGTCCCTTAGCATTGTGGGAACAGCACTGCTTGGTCTTGAAAAATGCTAGGTGTATTTTGGTCTTTGGGTAGGCATTTCTTGGAGATTATGCCACTTCCCGACCTCTCCTTTTCTAATCTCAAATGCTTCAAAAGTGTGATCCTCTTTAGGGGATTCTCCCCGCACGCCATGCTCCCATCTCCTTTTCTACATATATTTGAATTTAGGCGAGGAGTGTCTTTTTTCAGTCATGTATCCATGGATACACGACTGCTTCTATTTAAACCTAGCAACTTCCCTTTCAATGAAGTGCTTTTCACCCATGCGCTTTTCAGATTGGGTGGCTGCAGCCGCACTAGTAGAGAAAACAGGCGGCCACTCTGCTCTGCCCCGCACGCCGGCGGGTACGGCAGAGATCACCACCTTGCACCTTATGGCCCCGGAGAGAGCCGCCTCGCCGAGCACTTCGTGCCGGGCAAGCTGTTCCATCCACGCAATGGCCGTGGGCCACCTGGGAGAGGTGAACGGCAACGCCAGGATCACACCATACCGCACCAGTCTTGGGATGATGCACAGCCTGCATTTTGCATTTATCCCTGCGGGCTCAATATGTGCACGATCCTCTCTCATTTTTCACCCCCATCACTTTCCAAATGAACCTAAAAAAAGCCCCAAATGAAAGTGATTAAAATATTGCACCAGCTCTACCTATCCCCTTCTCAGGATTTTGCAAATTTTGGATTACGTTTCTTTTTACTGCTTCTCTGTAGGGAGCTGGCCCACATCTTTTATTTCTCCCCTTGTCTTTGATCTCCGCTATTCCTTCCTGATGGCACTGTCTGCATCCTCTGCAAAGTCATTTCATCTTTTAGCTCATGCTGGTCAGCAGGCCTCAAACAGCTGCCTCTTCCCGCCCTGTTTAAGGAGGTTCGCAGTCGGTGAAAAGCTGTCTTAATCGTTTATAAACCCATTTCCTCAAAATTCCACTGTGAGGAGTATTAGTGGGGTAAAAATAGGGGGATTGGGCATTGCTTGCCCTAAGGGGAGCTGGCTGCCAGGGTTAGCCTCGGGTCAGCCAAACAGACGTTATTATTTCATAACTGTTGTAAGACTCGAGCCTTCATCCTATAGCACCGGGAGCGCACCAGAGCCAGGGTGCGTCAGGCCCTTACAGACGTACAGCTGTGTCTGTAACTGGTCATAGCTGCATAGCTGTAAAAGGCACTATAATGTTGCTAGCGTCTGCCAAAAGGGAGCACAAAAGGCAGGCTATCAGGAAAAGCAAACTGTGTCAATGCCAGTAGGCTGCCTGGTCTTCTGCTGGGCAGGAAAACACATCTCACTATGATGATGTGATGACTTCTGTAAACCTAGCTGCTCATCATCATCCTGTTGCCTTGTAAAAGTTAATGTGAGAATATGCAAATACAGAAGAATACATATATATACATATATATATATATATATAGTGATACGAAAGGTCCTGCTTCACAGTCAGAGTACACAAGGAGCACCCTCTCCTCACTCATACACCAAAGACAAGGTTGCTTACAGCAACCCCTGACTATATGCTGAACCTGGCCAGGATTTTGTGCAAGCATCTCTGCATTGCTGGTGCAGGACCTCAGTGATCACCTTATGTTAGAAAAGAGAAATGGAGATGCGGCGGGGCATGAGAGTGGATCAGTGGGACAAACAGCTGGAGATATGAGATCCACAAAATCACATCCAAGTCCACAGAGCACTTTTTGTATGTATATATCGCATATTTTTCCAAGCTCCACATGGAATGGTTTTCTTGCCATCAATAAGAAAAAGCAGAGCAGTATGGCACAAGGTGATGCTGGGCAGAGTGAGTTAGACCTTTAATTAAAGTATGTCTACAATTCCCTTGGTAGCCAACAGCAAACTGACTGGGGTGCCCAGCAGTATGTGCTGCTAAGTAATATATCTGTTCTTACCACAACTTTTGCACACCCTGTTCTATGCTGACCTCTGACTTTCAAGGCATCAGCTGCCAGAGAGGAGTGCTTCCACAAACCACCAGCATGAAGCTCACTTGGGTCACGGCAAAGGTACTGTTGTGACCCACAGAAAGGGGAGCTGGGGCTGCCCTGTGACTCAGCCTGTGTGGCTGAACAGCAGCCGTCAACCAGGCCGGTACCGAGCCCCATGGGGCGCTGCTCCCACATGCGTACATCAAGCATGGACCATGCATGAGTTGTTTGTCTAGCAGCGACAGCCATGGGTTTAGGCCACTCTTGCCTTGCTGTCTGTCACTCCTGACTCCCCAGACTTCGGGCTGCAAGGGTCTGCCGGTGCATATCACGCTCCAAATTCCTGCGTGAGAGATGGTGGCGCCTCACAGACGGATCAGCAACTTGATGCTGCCCAGACCCATCTGGCCCCTAAGCTCCAGAGATGCAAAGAGCCTCCCTGGTTATAGGAGAGCGACGACCGATTGCAAGGAAGATTCAACCAGACCTGGAGCAGGCTGCACTGGACAGATGTAGCCCTCCCTGTTCCCGTCTTTCTTGCTAAATGGGTACCCTAACATACTGCTGTTTATATTGAGAAATATAGATTGCAAAAAGACAAGATCTGTGACAGGAGTGAGTCACGGCTGCTGCTGGAACAGACCTGCACTTCCTGATGCATGTGGTGTTAACTGCTTGACTGTGAAGTTGCCATAACTCCTTTCTTTTTTGGTTTTAGTTTTCTATCTGCCTGTGCATCCCTAGACTCATTAGTGCAACTCTCCCAGCTCCCCATAACATTAGAGGAAAAATAAAGACACATGCATGCACACACACATTATCCACAGCACATCAAGCACAAATCAGCATATGTGTTTTTGTGTTTGCTGCCAATCGGCGCTCTGATTTTTCTAATGAGATTTCCTCACACCTGAACAAGAAATGATGCAAGCCCCAGGGCAAACTGCAATCCATCACACTGGTATAAATCTGGAATAGATCTTGTGAGGTTAATAATGTTACTCTCCATTTATGCTACTATGACAGCTGAATTTGGCCTTAGACTTTATAGGAATGCATTAATAGCCTGCCTCCTGACATATCTGGATAGCAAAATTTATAAAAGTCAGTGATTATAAAGCCTAATTCTTTTAGCAAATCTCTCATTGCCCTCAATGGGAAATAGTTTTGAGTAAAGGTCATAGAATTTGACCCCAAATGAAGAAAAAGAGAAAGGCTTTCAGGATAACAGTTACATTTGCTGAGAAAAATTCTCTTCACCTACAGTGTGAGCAGTATGGTAAATCCATAATTTTTCATTAACCTTCCCAGAAGCATTCATAATCTCACANCAGGATAACAGTTACATTTGCTGAGAAAAATTCTCTTCACCTACAGTGTGAGCAGTATGGTAAATCTCTTTTCATTAACCTTCCCAGAAGTATTCAAAATCTCACAGTGATGATTTGTGTGTCCTAATGGGGCACTGGTGGCACGGGGGGCAGGTTTTCCAGCTGAGACCACACACCGTACCAAATGCAATTTTTTGTGCTGTTGTTTTAATTACAGGGAAATCAAGCTTGACAAATGCAGAATGAGACCTTTAATTAGAAAGCAAGTTCCTCAATTCTTGTTGAAATTGAAATGGGCGCTTTATAACAGCATGAGATCATAATTAGAAGAACCGCTACATATTTATTTGATATTTTCCCAGACTATAGTTTAAATCTTACTGGATCTAATTCAAATGTTACCATTTCCCAAGCAAATGCTTCACTTTGCAGAAGTGCTTTTCCCTTTCCCTGTTCTCCCCCTAAAGACTGAAGAGTTTCTGTTCTATATGAGGAAATACAGGAAAAACTATACTCTCTGCTGCAGGACTTTTCTCTAATCATGAAGCCTGCGCTAACTGAAGCATGGCTATAAACCTTCAAATGTAGCAGGCTATTAAATTAAAGCCGATGTCCTTAACAGCTATTTGTTTCATTGCCCCTGTACTCTTGAGACCAGAACATAACTCTACTCTGCAGAAATGTTGCATGAGCGCTGGGAAACACATCCTGATTTCTTCAGTTTGATCCGGAGCAGGGCTTACCTGGTGCTTCTTGCTGCCATTTCCTCCCTCATCTTTTTAATGTCGCTCTTGCATTTCTCAATCTCCACTACTTTCAGGCCTTCCACTGTCAACAGAGGAAAACAACAGGGATGTTACCATGGAGAAACTCGAAGGGTCTCATTTCAACCACTGCACAAACTTTCAAAGGGCTCGCAGCAGCGGGGTGCCGCGGAGAGCCAGGTCCTGCTTGCAGCGCGCGCTGGTCCTCACATGTGCAGGTGCTGCCAGAGCGGCGCATCCCCAAAGCCCGCAGGAATTCTGTGCTGCCAATTTTAGATAATAGCTCGAGTGTTTTAATTCGCAGAGTGGTTACAGCGTCTCATCTTTTCCGTGGCTGTGTGCGGCAGCCAGCTGTTCTGGTGCCTGCGCTTCTCTGCTGCTGAGCACTAATCAAAGGGGCTCCTGAGCAGAAAACCTCCGGCGATGGGATGATAAGCGCAGCTAGACAAACACGTCCCAGTAGGATTAGAGTTCCCATTAAGATAAAAGGTTTTAATTTCAAAGTTCATGCAGAGCATTAAGGAGCTCTAAGAGGCATTACTAGTGATGGAGAAACCAGAGAGAGAATGCAGGGGAGAGAGCGAAAGGCAGAAATGTCGAAAAGTTTTGACTCTAAGAATTGATTTCATTGTGTTTAAGTATTGAAGATCTGTCACCTTTTTTTTTTTGTAAGTCAATTTTGCAATCAAAGGCTATTTCGGCATGCAGCACAAAAATCCTATGTTCCTCTGCCATATGTAATTACAAGAGCCAAAAGGCAAAAAGTTTGATTGCTTGTTTATGTTGCAGTTCATTTCGCTCCATGTAGCTGTGAGAACTTAATGTAGTGCAAATACACGAATATTCTCCTTCTCCTTTCCCTCTGGAAAGCATGCTCAAGGACATAATATAGGACCATTTATTAAGTGCATGTCATTCACATGGAATCATTTCACAGCTCGTTTGTTTACTGAACGTATTGTTTGCATGGACAAGCTGTGTTCAGGGAAGTCGAGGGAACGGGTAATTGTACAATCAGTACCCCATCGCTTTCGCGTAAAATAAAAGTCAGAACCACCATACTCGTCTGGAGGGTTACATATAAGTAATGACAAATTGCTTTGGAAGGGCAGAACTTTGGAGATCAGCAGAGACCTTTACTTATTTATTTATTTATGCTAGTGATTGCTTTTGGATGAGAAATAGGGACAGGGAAAAGCAGAAGAGGTATATAAACCAAGTCCAAAGCATCATATATTAAAAGAGGAAAAGGAAAGGGTTTTGAGTTTTTGCTTGAATACAGGGACACCATCAACTAAAAACATCAGCAATTTCTTTGGGTGATCACCATTGAAAGGGATGACACAGGTAAGATGCTGCCCTGTTTGTTCAGTATTTTCACTCTGGATCTGGCAGCACACTTTGGGGTACTCAGTTCAGCAGTTTTGCTGCTGACCTGCAGCCCCTGCATTACCCTATCCCACCCTGCGCATTTCTCTGGGAATCCATCGCAATCCATTTGCCAATACTGGCTAAATGGGTGGCCGGTTCACATCAGAAGCAGCGGGAATAAAGCAGGGTATCAGACTGACAAGGCAGTGGGGCAGGCAGCTGCAGGGAGCGAAGAGAGATGGTGCAAAAAAAAAGCAGCCCAGAGCACTTTCGGTATTGTTTCTCTTTAGTTTTCTTCCCAAACCTCCCCAGAGAATTTACATAATTATTTTTTTAAAGTAGATGTGAGACGCTTGCAAATTGTAAAGGGCTTTGCCAGCTTCCTTATTCATGTGTTGGCTGCTGTGTGAACGCTGGGACAAAGTAAAGCCGTGGAACAAAGCATTTCCAATGCTTTCTCTGCACGGATGTGTTTTCCAAGGGGAAGTCACAAGGTTTAGATTGGATTTAAAAATCAGTTAAAAGATCTGGCACCTAGAAACACATTTCTGCGATTCTGTCTCTAGACAGTAATGGGGAGGAAGCTGAGAACATATTATGTGAGGTGCAGATGTAGAGCTGTCATGAACTCTTATTCCCACACACGTCCCCTCTGGGGAAGAAAACCTGGAGATCACATGTGGAAGTGGTGGAAAAGGGATTTCTGAAGGAGGCAGGAGAAAAGGCAAAACAAAAGCACTATTCTATCCACATTTGGCTTGCAAGTGATAAATGGCCTTGTCATGTGCACTGATTAAGGGCTCATTATCTTATTCTGCAGCAAGAAATGCCTCTGAAAAGACCCTGTGCTGTCTAAAGAAATCCTTGGGCTGAATCCAGTACTGAAACGTGGCTCTTCGGGCAGCCACTCGGAGCCTTGTCTGAGTAAGGAGCTGGGATTCTTCCTTCCCCCTCAGTTCTGCCTACGCTCTTTTCAAAATGTTGCGGGTTTGGCTCTGCTGCAAACTCTGGAAGTCCGATTCTGAGCAGATGGGTGCCCCTGCAGACAGGCATCCCAGGGAGCTCCCGTTGGAGCTGCCGTCACAAGCGCTGCAGCAGAAGGGCAGCAAGCTGCTGCGTCTGCTGTTATTTCCATCAGAAGAGAGTGTAAAAAAAAGAAATCTCATTTGGGAAACAGAGAATTTAGTTCACCTGCCTGGCATGGCAGCTCCGGGAATGCTGCCTTCCTTAAACCAGCAAAAAAGTGCTGTTCAGTGCAGATGCCAACTCCTTTCCTCTGGCAGCTGCATGAGCATCTTTGTTCTCTCCCTCTGTGGCTGGGGCTGCGGGGCACAGCCGGGAGTCCTGGCAGCGTCAGGAAGAGACCAGAGAGAGCCAGCACCCGATGGCTGTGTGGGATAGTCAAATTCCCCCTTGCTGCTGGGGAATAGGGAGACCCATGGGAAGGAAAACCCCATTTGCCTTATTTGCTCGAGTCCGGGAATAGAGCCCAGAGCACTGGAACTGGTTAGAAATTTCATAAAAAAGGAGAAAACGATCAGCGTTTTCAAGGAAAATGCAGAGCAACGGAGCTGATTTCTTTTTCTTCTTCCTTACTTATTTATTTATTATTTTGGGAGGGGGTGCAGGGACAAAGCAACAAATCAGTGGTGCCTCGGATAAACTGCGGCCACGCACAGGGGTAGGATCACTCCTGGGTTTTTGGCACGCTGCAAGGTGCCCGGCACAGGCTTGGCTGTGACGGCTCCTGCTGCCCTGGGCCTTTGGAAAGCTCCAGCCTTGGGGTAAAACCCTGCTGGAGTGGCCCCTGGGAGAGGCTTCCCTGCAGCTGCTTTGTGAATAGGAGATTTTTTTTCCCTTCCCTGCTGACAAAGGCATCAGTTTCACTGAGCAGCTGCAGGGTCAAGGTAGCTTCTGGATGGGGGAGATTTCAAGATTTTTTTTTTTCCATGAACCAGAACCTTTTTTTTTTTTTTTTTTTTTCAGACAACTCTAGTGAGAAAGCAGTTTTTGCAGCTGTGGTGTGGGGGAAAAATCTGTCCATTTCTGACTTAAATGTTGCATGTCAATGAGGATTTGACCTTTGGTGTCAAAGCTGTGCCATGTGACAGGGTCTTATTCATATCCCTACCCTGGCTTTCCTGAATCTGTTTTATGCATAACATACTAAAAAATTACAAGGCCGATGCTGCCTGGAAGAAAAACAGAAAAGGAGCTCTTTGACCAGATGAACTTTACTTTGTTGCTGCACGGTAACTAAAAACAATTGTATTGCTGTCAGCAAATTAAACAAACAAGGAAAACTAGAAATGATACTGTGTGCTGGCTCCGTGTATTGCTGTCAGCAAATGAAACAAACAAGGAAAACTAGAAATGATATTGTGTGCTGGCTGCGTTCTCAGATGCAGTCAGGAAATAGGGCCTGCGAGGTGTGGATTTCTGTGCTCGCAAGCCAGAAATCACCGCCTCTTAAGATCCAAAGAAACACCCTTTGGTTGCGTTTAACTATACCTTACGCAGCGTGTTTATGGATGTTTCTCGTATCATCCCTGATTTATGCATGCATGTGTGCAGATATGAGCAAGCTTCAGGGTAAATGCTAACCCCATTGCAGCCCCACACAGAGCAGAAAAAGGCAGAGGGAGGGAGGGTGACACACACTTAATAGAAACATGCTCAGATCTTAGTGCTCAGGATGGACTTTAGCCAGTAGTAAGAACAAGCCCCATCGCGCTCAGTTTAATATGCAGTGAATGTATTTCTGAAAGGACAGAGTCTAAAGGAAGGTAAAAGAGGGTTTGTCTCATACAAATATCCAACATAACTAACGTGGGAGAAGGCAGCTACATCATCCTCCTTTAATTAACTCGAAAAAGTAGTAGCGAGCTTGAAGGCAAATAAATGGACACTCACATTCAACTTTTTTCTCCAGCATTGCCAAGTGATTAGCTACTTCCGTTTTCATTTCATTGATTTTAAAAACCCTGAAAAGAAAACCCTCATATATTAATGTTATACATACAGTGCCATGCCTACGCTACCTACAAAAGATTTTGTGTTAGAAATGTCTACATTTTTCAGCAGATGGATTACTCTGTCTACGATTGCCATAAGGAAAATAAAACTTGCCTCAGAAACGTAAAACTCTTGGTGGAAAATACACATGTGTTCAAGGGATTTTCAGAAAATTAAAACCAAATGATTTTGTTGCATCCACCATGGCCCTGAAACACTTCAATACCCCCTCTCTCAGCAGCAACTTGTTATTGTACTCCCATGGGAAGCAAAATTGAATTGAAAATGCTTCATCTAACAGGAGCATCTTGATATTTTGAGACCTCTGAAGCTCTCCTCCATTTGAATTTTAAGGGTGATTTGCTGAACTAGAGTGGAAGAGATCTCTCTTATTGAGAGCAGCTGGAATAAAATAAGGAGCAGTACAGACTTCAGAAACCCTATTTGAGGAAAGGCATATCTGTGTGATAACAGAAAAAAAAAACACAACACAAACACGATGATTTTAATGCTCTGTGATGAAGCATTTCTTTTGCTTCCTAAGAAGACAGAAATACAATAAAAACACTTATATTTTATACATGATATCCTCTTTAGATCAAACATATGCTCAAATCACTTCTGGTTTGGGCTACTGTACTGATTTTAGAGGGAGACACATGTGTACCAGGCTTAAATTTGGCAGGAAGAGTGGGCTTTGAAGATCTCAAGTACCCCTTTGGCTCCTGTGAATAGCTCTCTTCAGCCCAATAAAAGAAATGGAATTTTAAATTGATAATAATAATGCTCAGTTGCTTACCTTGAGAATTGCTCTGCAATTTGTCCCAATAAATTCTGAAACAATTCTTCTTTCTCTAAAAAAAGCAAAAGCAAGAAATAACAGAAAACAATATAGAGAAGGCACATCCAGCTCTCCTGCAAACTTGTATCTGGAGATTGCCAATTCTGATGATGAACCATTTAGCTAAAAAGTCACCCTGGTCCTTTGAACAGTGGCACCATTTGGGAATGCAGATTAGTCTATGATTCCTCTTTCCATGTAGCTGCTAGTTCCTTTGATTATCTCCCTGCTGCTCTGTCTCTGCCGATTACAGTCACAACTTTCTGAAAGATTTTCAGAGGTGCTGGATCTTGGAAAGACATTTTATTTTATTATTTATAAAGGTGTCGCTCTCTGAAAAGGAGACTCCTTTCATATTTCCCAACTGGGACACCAGAAGTGTCACTCTGTTTTGGAAGGCTTGACTCAGTGCCTGGCCTCCAGCTCACCAGGACTCCCTTCATATCATCAGCAAGAGAATGGTAAACTGATCATAATGCTGTTCAGCACCAAAGCACCCAGAAACAACACAGCAGCACTTACAAACAGAAGAAAACCCAGCTTGCCTTTACAAATTACGCTGTGACAATACACTGAAGACTGCTTTTGTAGTGCAAATTTGAGAAGATCATATAGCTACACATAAGCTCCATGCAAGCACCAGATGCCAAACTGCCCATCCTTGCAGGATGAAGTCCACTCTGCAGAGTCCCTGGTATGGGTCCAGCGGGACATCTGTAGTACAGATTTCCCAAATCCTTTTCCCCTGAGAACAGAATTTGGGCAGACCCGGAGGAGCCTGCAGGAGGTAGCTCTGGTTAAAAGATCCCATCGTTGCTGGTGCCAGCTGAGGAGCTCTGGTGTCAGTAGCCCTGAGGACTCAGTTCACTGCCTCCTCCTGCCAGCTTGAGCACTGTGGCACTTAAAACTGGCTCAGGAAAGTCAGCTTAGCGAAGCCCCAGGACCCCAGCTTGTAAGGGACAGTACATTTTAGAAAGGAAGAAGCAGCACAGTACAAGTTTTCTGTTCTTTCTGTGCATGTCCACACTGCCTTCTCACAGGAAGAAGAAAGGGAAGCCGTGTTCACTGAGCCCTGGGCTGCTGTACCGCTGCTGCTGCCGCTTCCCCTGCACTTGTGCACTGGACCTGCACTTCGCTGCCATCGTTCCCGTGCCTTCTCTGTGGGTCTGGGTTCCTGCCTGAGAAGCGGGAACATCTGCATGCCTTCATGTGCACCCCCAGACTAGAGGACACCCCCATTCACCCTAAGCAGAAATGCCCGACTGACATCTTTGCAGGGTCTTCTTGTGTGTGTCCATGTGGATAAACTTCCTTCCAAGTGCAATCACTCGGGCAAAACGCATCAGACTGAAATACAGCCCGTCAGTCACAATAGATTTCTAAAAAATCATCTCTGTACCCGTTGAAAAGACCTGCAGTTCCTCATGTTAGCGATGTCAGAAACACATGTCAAGAAATTCGCTTTTCTGTTCAAAATGATCTGGCGTTCGTGTCTCCGCGCACCTCAGACCTCATTTGCTTTTTCCTGGTGCCACCTGGCTCCCAGCGGAGCAGCCAGCAGAGCCCAGGAAGAGATTAGTTCTGATTACAGAGGCTCCTTTCTCAGTTTCCTCCCCTAAAACCACTCGCAACAAAAACTGGAAATCCAAGGGCCGAAGCAAAGCAGGCAGGGGGGTCCCTGCGCGAAGCGGAGCGGGGTTGCTTACCGTCCGCGGTGCCTGGGCTCTCCCCCGGCTCCTGCAGTGAGGGCGGGCACAGCAACCTGTGTCCCTCACCTCACCGTGGCTGCTCTGCGCTCTGACAGCGGCTGTAGCACGCGAGAGACTGACAAGTTCCCTATAAACACTGTTCCAGTATGAAAAAAAAAAAAAAAGGAAAAAAAAATCTTACTTTCACTCCCTCCCCCTGTCAAAACCCGCCTGGAGTACTAGGACATTCTAATCCCAGGAACAGTCAGCTGCAATCTGATGTTTATAGATGTAATAAAAGACTTTAAAAACGAAGATGTATGTTTTTATAACCCTAGGGTGCAGTAAAGATATATGACTAAGAGTGGCAGTTCTCCTCATCTTAAAGAGACAAAGATCTATTTCTTTCGCCCCTGTTCCTAGTGAGAGGGGACACCTCCGGTAACCCCTGTCTCCCACAAAAATGAGCAATTTTGCCGGCGTCGTTCAGTCTGGCACATTCTCCCTTCGCCAAACAGAGAAGGTGGGCATCCTTTTACCCCCTTCCTCATTGCCCTGCACCTTTCCTGTCACTCTGTACAGGGCTGATGCCCCAGGTCCACACTGTTACCTTTTTCCTCAATTCCTTCGTGTTTTTTTTTTCCTTTTCCAATGTGATTCCCTATGGGATAACAGAATGCCTCTGCATGCAGTGCAGGCAGCTGCAGTGCGCGCCTTGGCAAGGGACCCTAGCTCCAACCCCGCTGTTGACAGCCACCCTCTCTCTTCAGCGGAGGCCCCTCCAATGCTGCAAACACATTTTGCCTCCGGTTTGACCAGAAAGCAGGTGTCCCCACGCAAGCACCGGGAATACAGCAGGCAGGTGCCCAGGAGCGCCTCCTGCTCCAGCACTGCTCCCTTTGGCAGCTGGGGTTTGGTACGCTGCCCAAATAGCTGTGCCCCTTCTTCCTGGGGCCGGGGGAGGAGGGACAGCTCGTGCTGCCGTGGTCCCGCGCGCTGACTCCAGCTCAGAGCGCGCCAGCATGACCCCCATCCCTGACCTTGCTTTGCGGGCGGCTGACCCAGTGCTGATACCGCACTGGGCACTACCTAGGATAATAATCTTAATTCCCATCTGTCTCCCATGCCTAGGAATGGGCAGGAAATGAAAAAGTTTCTTAGCAGGACTCCTGTGAATATCTCTTTTATTGGATAAAAGCCATTGCTTAGATTTTCCTCCCCAAAAGATCATGCTTTTCTACCTTATCTTTGGCAAAGAAGTTAGTTCCACTACAGCCTGCCTTGCTCTTTTCCAGCTGCCTGGGAGACTGCTGAAAAGAAGTGCATTTGCTCCAGCTGTTGTGAAAATTGTGGTGACTCTTTTTTGGCAAGGGTTTGGACAAGTTGCCTTGGAAAGCAGAATCACGCAGGCAGATTTGTTTAAGAAGAGAAGACTAGAACTGAGCTTTTTTTTTTTAATTTTAATGAAGAAGAACAATTTCCCACTCTGTTCACTCTCCCTACTCTCAGCAAAACGTCAGGAATGTTTAAGATTAATGGCAAGCCATGTAAAAGAGAAACAGATACCAAGGAACATTAGTTCCATTGCACAGCTCAACTTACCTCCTCTTTCCATAGTAGAATTTGCTTTATGCTTTGGCAACCTACCACCAGAACTTTTCTTGCCCTTTTGAGCTCAGATCTTTGGAAAACCCTCTTTTATAAATTGCAGGGAGGAAGCAGAGACCTTGTTGACATAGTGGACTGCACTCTGCACAGAGCACAGTCGTGCTGTCAGCTGGAGTGAAAAATGAGGGCCCTGGGAAAGTGTGAAAAGTCATACATGTTCTTACAAAAATACAAGGTCAGGTTCATGCAAAAGTAAGTCAGCCAGTCTTGAAAGCCCTTGTATCAGATTCCCATCTGATATAATGGCATGGATTTCCCCAGTGGAGTCCCAACTGGGGAATTCACTAGCCAGGAAGTGGCTCTCTGTATCTTGGGGGCAGTAAGCACCGACTGCAAACACCATGCAGAATGCAAATATGCTGCTCTTATTAACAGCCCACCTGCTCGGATCCGATAATGCAGGCTGTATACTTCGAGAAGTGCGAGGCTGTTCCAGTACAGCTCATTTGAATGAGGAAATAATTTAGGAGACAACTTCCTTCCCCCTAGCAGTCACGTGCGTCCCTCAGCTTGGAATACCTCCCTGGGGCAATAAGCCGTAAGCATGGATTTGGGATCTGTTTGCAGTGTGTAACAATCCTTGTAGCAATCTTGGCTTTCTGATCCCCCCAGGCACCCTTCTACATTGCTGTCCTGTCCCTATGGAGGTTTCTGCCTGAGCGGCAGCCAGTAACTTGGAGAGCAGCCTTTCCCTGTGCATCCTCCCCAAATATATACCAAAGTGGTACCAGACACCATGTTTTCTCGCACAACACCAGAGCCTAGGAAAAAAAAAGAAAGTCTTGCCCCTTCCCAGAACCTTATTCATTTCCATGCCCAGATGCTCCCTCCTTTTCTTTCTAGGGACTCTGCCTTTCTAAGAGGATCTTAACCTCCGCTCCTTGTGTCTCACCTCTCCAAGCTGTGTCCCCAGATGATGTCTGCTGTCCTCTGACTGTTCCTTACACCCTCCCAAGACGTGCTGCCCAGGCAGCCAGTTTCTCCCTGTATCTTTACAATGCACAGGCCTGGGCTGTTGTTCAGGCTGCCTTGAAGAAAGTGGTAGGAATATCATAGTTGCAGAAATGATGTACCAAGAGCCAGATGTTTTACAAGAACTGCCCCAAGTAAAGGCTCGGGTTCAAAATCTAAGAACTACTGCCTTGAGCACAAAACTTGAACACATAATGTGGAAATGCCACTTTAGTCCTCCCAGTGGAGGACAACAATAATGGGAATGTATTACAGATGTTTTCTTTCATCCAGGACTTCTTTAATCTTGTCAGGTATTTTAAAATATTTATTATACCAAAAGGTGCCATACCCACAGAAGAAATCATGCTCTTTCCTCAGTCATTTTGAAATATCTAGGGTATATTGCACTCAGATTTGAGTAGAGGTTTTCTTAAAGAAGAACAGGTTTAGCAAAATATTACAGAACAGACTTTCAAAAGGGGTCTGTGTTGGCTCAACAGAACCACTGCTTGGTGTGAGTCTTTTTCCAAGACATCCCTGGGTGCTGACTCAGACCAGAGCAAAGCACTTACTTAGAAAGACTTGGACCCCAGCCATTCCACCTCACCTTCAAATACTTTGAAACTGGAAGACAAACATATTTCCTTATAGAATATTTTGATCAAGTACTTTTTATTCTGTTGTAGCTACAACCACTAGTGACTCATCTTTCTTGCACGATATAATTTCCATGTGAAAAAGATTTATGATGAATGTAAAATGATTGCAAATTCGGTTTTAGCAAGTGCAGTTCAAAAAAAGGTGTTTTACCTGAGAGTTGCCCAGTGGCAACCGGTATTACTTTGTATGGAGACCTGAAAAAGTCAGAGAGGGGTTAAATTAATAACACTGAGGAAGCATTTTGCATTTCACATTTTTACTCCCTGAGAAGTAGGAAGAAACTTTTGAGTATTCTAAGCCTACTCAAAACCTGTCCACTGAAATACGAAGCAGGCACTTGTAGCGAATACATAACCCTCCATTTTACTACTGAACAAGAGCACAAAGAGATCTTGGTTGTACTGTACAGTCACACCACAAGCATGGCAAAACAGCCTCCTTTTTGGCAAATCTTGATAGCTTGGAGGCTGAGATGGTGAAGAAATTGCTGCAGGCCAAGAGGAAGTGCCAGTGGAGGGGACCATTTCTTGATTCGATGTTTGCACAGCACTGTGCACAATAGATCCCTGCTACTCCTGAGGCTCCTACGGATGGTGTCAGCAAAAATAATAACAGCAGTTGCTGAAATATGCCATGATCCATTCCATATATGTCAAATATGCCATATTCCATTGCTGAAATAGGCAATGGAATAAGTAGCAGCAAAAGTCATCACTGCAAGCAGTCAGAGTGAAAATAAAATGGCAAGACTGAACAAAAAACAGGAACCCAGGAGCAAAAGAGAAAGGGGAGACAAAAGGGATCAAGGACAACATGGTAGAACCTTGAACTCATAAAAGACTTTGTCTTTGCAAACAATATCATGGTTAAGTTCTAACAGAGCTGCAAAGGAGCGAACAAAGGAGCCGGGAGACTTGACAGCAAGCAGAGTGGGGAGGGAGCAGATGTTCTACATTATATACTTAAATGCAGCATTTTTCCTCAGACAATTACTCCTACTTTAATAACAAGGAAAAAATCTTCAAAACTAGGAGGCATTAGTGTTATAAGCCAGGATGCAATTCTTGCTGTCATCTCCCTCCCTGTAGATAGCTGCTCACAGCACACGGCATATAGGAGGCATTCGTAGCTGAACACAACTCTTTCCCTTGGAATTGACTTTGTTTTTCCGAGCGCAGCACTGAGCAAGGCTTACCTCTCTGAGTTTGCGGGCATTGTCGGATCAATGGATACCATGCAATTGTCCACAGTCAAAAGGGAGATGGTTGTGTTCCTGAAAGGTATGTTTCCAAGAGGTTTATTTGACCTAGAAATGTTGGCTGAGGTTTTGCACTGCTACTTATGGTACATGGCCATTTTCTCTCATGCAGCACTACCTTTCTGGCCCAGCCCTGTTTCATACCTGTTAAACCAGAGGAGTAAATGCACAGGACAGGCTAGGCTTGATGTTTCACCCATTTCAATTACCAGAAATGTTTCTGACAAAATATTAAGTGTGATCATCTCTGATATTGGAGCAAACTTTGCTCTCTGCTAGCTTATATATTCTGTTGAATTACCAGCTAATGACTTCTGTGAAGGAGCTGCGTATGATGATATATTGACTAGGCAGTTATATACTGACTAGCTTAAGTTGCAGAAATGATTATCAGGGCTATGAATATCTTGAAATTGTCTGGAGAACATATTGTATTACAGAAACAAACAAAACAAAAGTCTCTCTACATAAGGGCCCGTTTTTTTTCATTATCCAAGGCTAAGTGTGATCTCATAGGCTCAGGTGTAAACCTCGATGTTCTCCAGGAACCTGACATGTACAGTTCTTCAGAAGTCTCTGCTGAAAATGAAACATCAAATATATAGCCTCCAAATTTGCCTGGATGTGAAGTAGAAGTATTTCACATCATAGGCAAATGAGAGTTACCAACTTCTCTAATGTCAAATGGAAGGAAATAGCAAGCTTGAACAGGGCGTTAATTCTGTCCAGCGACTTATGCACATTTAGAGTCAATATGGTCCAATTTTTACTTTAACACCCAGAAATAGAGTCATGCAATAAATCTGTGATTCAAGGCTTGGTCTATTTTTGTGTGCATTTTTGTGTTGTGAACCTGTATATACAAAGGTAAAGGCTATGGCTTATTGCCTGCTGCTGTGTACCTGGCCTGTGCTGTTCAAGTCCCATAGACAGGCAACAACTATTCTCTTCTAGGTGTGGATTTGTGACCTGATTAAAGGATTGTCTTCCCCCTGTGCTACTGTCCTGAGCAGATAGTGTAGAAGTGACTGTACCAAAGGGCTCTTCCAGGCCCATGTTATCCTCCCCATCTTATCCTCCCCATCTTAGCACACAGCTACATCCAACCCAGAATTCCTCAGAAAACACTGGTTTAAGTTGGGAGATACTGTCTGCATGGAGAGTAGGGGAAATAAACTCTTCAAGAAATTTGAGCAGGGAAAATGCATCAAATTTACAGAATAACATAAATTGGAAAAGGTGTGTCTCAGCCAATTAATTTTGGAATATTTCTATTCTATGAATATAGATTTTGTTTGTGTTTGAATATTCTGCACCTGGGATTAGATCGTCATGTGTCTAAATATAAAGATTGTCACTTAGTAACGGACTGTGATTCTATCCTATCCTATCCTATCCTATCCTATCCTATCCTATCCTATCCTATTCTATCCTATCCTATCCTGTTCCATTCCATTCCATCCCATTCTACCCCATTCCATCCCATCCCAGTCTATCCCAACCCTTCCCAACTCATTCCATCCCATTTTGTTCTTTTAAGTGTACTCAGCACTGAGGTGACTATAATCCTGTGAGAGTCTCATGCAATTTTTCCATTGATGCTATGTTGCCCCAATTTTATCTACCACCAAACTGGAATGAGACCAAAACCTGAAACCATTTTGGAATTGTTTCTGGGTTGTCCCTAAAAGTAAAGGAACAAAAGCGAAATGAATGTCACGAATGAAAAGAGAGACCTACCTTGGTAATCCCGTTGCAATGCAGAAGAGGTCCATAATATCTTTGGAGTTGCAGTATTTACTAAAGATCACCTTCCAAAATGAAGAGCAGCAGGGGAAAAATGAAGACAAAGGAGAGAAAGGACAGTTAGTTCCCAGTGAGATATGAGTTCTATTCAGGCATGAACTGGGCTAATTTTAAGGAACATCCTACCATTTCAATTATCTGATTTGGCTGTGAGCTGGAATATTTCTCTACTTCTGCTTTAATACCTGCGCTTTTAGATAAAGAAAGAAGGCTCTGGAGACCTATTTGTGCTGTTCAGAAGTGGAGCAATAATGTATGTGAACTGACAGCAAATGGTATCTTCTAATACTGTAGAGCTGTGGGATGATAACAACCACAAATTTCAGAAAGGAGCAACCCAGATTTAGGAAGAAAACAACATGGATTTAGGACGGTCACTGCTGAATGGATTACACCAGCTTAAACTGGTTTTAAACAGAACATTTTTTTTCTCTCTCTTTTTGTGCCAAATTCCCTGCAGTCTAATGGACTCCTTTGTTGCTGATATGTGGACAGAGTTCTGAAATTTGCCACCTTTATCATCCTATTCTTACTCTGTACACCTGCCCTCCCATGCATACCAGGCAACCCATGGGTCGAGAGCACAGCTCGAGCTGGAAAGGCAAACACCCGTAGGTTTGGAAAGGCCACCATTAAGTCGTCAAATGCAACTTTAACTTGATCTCTCTGGGAAACAGCCTTTAATGACACAATTCCATGATATGATTTCTCCCAGATTCCTGTTTCCTTCAGGACGCATGGTGATGGTTCTTACTGATTGAGAAACTCTTCAGGGTTGTTCTTGATGGGCCAGAGAGCCTGTCTGAGTATAATTTATTGATTATGGCGGAGGTTTTGAAACTGCTGTGGAAATAAAATGCCTTACTGCAGTCGCGTCTGGCTCATCTTCTCCAAGCCAAGAACAACAGAGAACAGTGGGTCTTACTTGTTTGGAAGTTGCTCAAGTCAATGATGTGGCCACAGGTTACAGAGGCCAGTTTGTCATGGCAGAGTCGGGGAGGCTGTGGTTTGGAGCAGTGGTTTCCCTGGGAAATTGAAGACTTCAACTCCCTTGCAGCCCCCAGAAAAAAATAAAAATAAAAAATATATAGTCACAGAACCTTAAAGTTCAGGATAAAGTAGATCAAAGGGACTCACAGAAATCTGTTAACTCATCTATAATAAAACCCATGGGGTGGTAAGAAAGTGGTGTTTTGCAGACGAGAACTGAGGTACAGGTTGATGAAATTAAAAAGTCTCCTCTCCTTGCAGGTGCCTATTTGGAAACACTGTATTCCAAACTGCATAATCATTTTTCATATCTGATATTTTCAGGCATAATTTCCATTGCCTTTCACTGCAGGCATGAGTTCTCAGCTTGTCTGTGGATCAGACTCAAAGCTGGTGACCCAGAAAATGAAGAATGTGTCATCGGGGACTGCCTTTGAACAGCTTATTTTCGCTGACTTGCCTCATGTCAGCTCTGAATTCTGGGGCAGTCTCTGTGAGAGAAGCTGGCTCCCAAGAATCGTGTTCAGCTGCTCTGCTCGCAGAGCCTCGCTGGTAGCACCGCAGTCTCCTGCCTCCTCCGTGACAAGGGCGGAAAGGACGAGGCAGGGTCTCCAGACAGCCAGTGCTGCTGCCTCAGTCCCCTGACTGACTCAGCTAAGCAGGGTCTCTGCATTCAGTGAGGCAAGGACCATGCTGGAAAAATAACCTGGCATCATGTAATGAAAGACTCATGCCAGGAGGGTGCAGGTTAGTTGATGCTGGAGCTTCACTCTCGCAGACTTAACCTTTGTTTTCTAGATCATAATAATGTTGCAGGAACATAGTCCTCATATGTAGCTTCCAAGACATCATTTAGAAACCAGCAGAAGTCCCTCAGCTGGCCTGGACCCCAATCCTCTGTTCCTGGCAGCAATGAGGGCTGTGAGATGCCCTACTGAAACCCCAGCTGCCAGAGCAGGCAGAGATCAGCAGTAGGTTGTTGTGCCCTGACAGACCACGGTAGAGGCCATGAGAGACTGCACCAGCCTCTGGAGAAGCTGTGATACAACAAGCACAAGCTCTCTGCCTCGCTCCTTTGACTGAAACCTGTGCTCCATGCTGTGGTTCCAGTATTGGCTTTTCTATATCCTATCTTCTTGTCTGGGCAGTGCTTCAATTCATCATACCCACCCCAGCCTTCTTGCCCAGACTTCCCTAGTCTGCCCTCGAGGCCCAGCTCCATGTCCTAGATATGTAGCCTAAGCAATTCACAGTCTAGGTGGAGACTGATATGATCATGACTTTTGCAATGATCCTCAAAGTCTTTCTTTCTAAAATATTGTAAGAGTACAGACAAAACTATAAGATCTGGCCATTCTGGTTCAGTCCCATCAAGAATGAGATGTCCTGTGCTAAATACAAGGCACAAGCTTTTTCAGTTTTGATGCTAAAGTGATAGTTCAGATCTTAGTTTTCACAGGTTGCTAAAAAAAATCATTTTATTTTTTAAGTGTGTGCTAGGGTTTTTGTGGCACAGAAGAACACATTTCTGACCTCAAGAGAAAGTTATGACTGATGCATAAGTTTATAACTACCTTCCTTTTTTTTCCGACCTAGATAAAATTATATTAGATAATATATTCAGGTTATAAACACTCAAGGCAGAGATAGTTAATAGCTTTAACTGGGGAAATGGGTGGGATTAAAGACTGGTGTGTCCCAAAAGGCTGTTCTGATAATCACTACAATGATTCACCCTTGTTTATTAAGATCAGTGGCAATCAGAGCAATAAAGCATAGTTAATCGAGTTCAGATAGGACTGAAACCTTGCTTCTTGCAGAACACAGCAGCCTGATGGAGTGATAGCTGCTAAAATTGGCTAGCAGAACATTGGAAGGCTGTTTTTGTGCCAGCAACTGATACACGCAATAACTGAGCAGATGATGTTAATTGTGGCTGAACACAAGGAAACGGTTGTGATGTGCTGGGAGTGTTATTTCAGGTAGTCAGATTTCTTTTTCTGGAAATCAATTATTATTGATTGGGACAGATAAGAGAAGGAAAGATTAAAAAATAACTTTAAAAAAGGATTAAAGGTTAGAAAGTCAGCCTGACTCATAGAAAGCAGCAGGAGCTTTCAATGTATTAAAGTTGAATTTTAATGCTTCCTTGTATTTCATATAATAGTTTAAGTGTGGGAAGCAAAACAAATAATGTAGATACTATTTTGTGATTGTGAGCTGAATTTTGCTAGAAGTGGATTTGTGAATCATCTGCTGTATTTTGATAGTCATCTCAGGATGAAAATCCTCAGCTGTTCTTTAATTAAAGAGCATATAAAGCTCTCTTTTTCAACCTGCTGAGCTTTTCTATTGGACTTCCTTCAGTTTTAAAACAAAGCAGACAGCCTCAAACATTTTCCAGCAATATGCAGTTGTTCCTGTTATTGCCTGCAGGTTTATGTTCCCAGTAAAGTCTATGTATGTCAGCTGTGCTGATGACTTCAATTGAAATGTATTTTGGAGAGGGGAGAGGACAGTCTTCATACTGTATTCTATTGATGGTTCCAGCACAGTATAGAAATCCTATTTGCTGAAAGTCCATTATCATTTCAGGGACATTAGCACCATGAAGCAAATTTAGAGACATTTGGCCTGCAGTCATGCTTCACCCAGATGGGACATGTGATTTCTTCCATGACCAGGGAAGGTGTTTAACCAACAGCATTGGGAACAGCCAACTTCGATGTGATGAAACTGTTCCTATTCTGTCCCCTTCTCTGTGTGCTCTTAGCACTGGGAGGTGAAGCAAGCATCTTACCTAGCCTCATGAAGGTGTCATTCCTTGTGCAGGTGCCCTGAAGCCGCTGCTGTTTAGCTCAAGTTTGCATGATGACATTTTTCTGGCACTCAGAATTTATGGTCCTGCTCCAAACCCACCAGTCAGCACACAGGGACTTCACTGCCCTTCAGACCTGCCTCAGTTGCTTCTAACCACAGTCACCTTTTTGCTTGGGCCCTCTCTTCCTATCCCTGGGTGGCAAGCCAATACCAAGACAGGTCTTGCAGCATCTCATTCCCCATGTTCATGCACAAGCTGGAAAAGATCAGTGTTCAGAGCAGGACTGAGACCTCACTACAGAGTGTAACCAAATATATGAGACATCAGTTGCTTATAGAAGTGTGATGGTGGGCTAAGGCCACCCATGTGAAGGGCACAGAAAATTTTTTTGCATAACATGCAGCCAAAAGATGAATAGTTTGACACAAGCCAGTGCAGGCTGAAGAAGCCAGGAACATAGTTCCTGACACTCCTCATATAAGGAAAACCTGGACACAGGGACTCCAGGGTTGCTTGGAGGTATGTGTCCTGCAGGCTGGGCCAACACAAGGTGCTTAGTCACCAGAGTCATTTCTGTAGGAAATGCAGAGCCCAAATCATATAAGAATAGAGTTTCAGAGGAGACAGACCACATGAGAAACGGAGACAGAGGGCCCTGCTTCAGTTTGGAGGTTGACAACTGAATGCCATGAAGATGATCAACCACACATAAATCCTGCTAATTGTATGTTCCTTACATTTGTTATGGGAGGAAAAGAACATATTCTTCCCAGATGACGCAGAATGTGCAAACAGTTAATTTCCCCTGTCTGAGCATTAATATTATTTAATATTTTGGCCCTTGTTTCCCTTTACTAGTAAAGCTTCTACCATGTTTAGAAAAATGACAAGAAGGCAAGTCCCCCCTGAATGCTTCACTTGATAGTTTTAATAAGTCTCTATCAAAACTGAAAAGTAGCCATTTGATTGAGTATGCAATGCTGTCTGCCTGCCTTGGAGAGTAACATGAAGAGCAAAAAAAGAAAAAAAAAAACAGAATGAATAACTGAGATTTTTTGGAGTGAAAATAATATTTTGATGAAGCATGGAGTGACTGTGAAGTAGGACAGTGTGACTCAGTAGGCATGTCTGTTTCCTGGCCCAGAGCTCATATCTGTGGTACTGAAACTGTGGATTGCTTACTTTTCTGGGAACACTTCTGCACTGTTTGAAACGTAATCCTCCTCACTTAATCCATAGTACCTACCTGTGGTAGAGTAGTGATATGTGATGCTATGGCCATTTTCCACAGTCAGAAAAGCAGTTGAATATTAAAGGACTATATTGGAGCTAATACTAAGCAACTGTAGAGTACACACTCTGCAACCTACCAGTTTACAGCTAATCACATTATTCTTCACTTTTGGATACGATGGGTAAAAAAGACAGCCTACAAATCCAATTTCTGTTCTATATTTGATCCTCAGAACAGCTGTAAACTGCAAACCCTGTACAGAATGTTATCATGTTCTGATCTTTTGTTGGTAATTAGGTTTTATTCCAAACATTTAATCACAGAATCATAGAATGGTTGAGGTTGGAAGGGACCTCTAGAGATCATCTAGTCCAGGCCCCCTGCTCCAGCAGGGGCACCTAGAGCACATGGCACAGGGTGGCATCCAGGCGGGTCTGGAAGATCTCCAGAGAAGGAGACTCCACAGCCTTTCTGGGCAGCCTGTGCCAGGGCTCTGTCACCCTCACAGGAAAGAAGTTCTTCCTCACATGGAGGTGGAACTTCCTGTGGTTCAACTTGCACCCATTACCCCTTGTCCTCTCACTGGCACCACCGAGAAGAGTTTTGCCCCATCCTCTTTACATTCACTACTCAGGTACTTGTACATGTGGATCAGATCTCCTCTCAATCTTCTCTTCTCTAGGCTAAACAGGCCCACCTCACTTAGTCTTTCCTCATACGATAGAGGCTCCAGTCCCTTAATCATCTGGATTGCTCTGCGCTGGACCCTCTCTAGGAGATCCACATCCCTCTTGTCCTGGGGACTCCAGAACTGCACCCAATATTCCAGGTGTGGCCTCACCAGAGCTGACCAGAGGGGCAGGATCCCCTCCCTCGACCTGCTGACAACGCTCCTGGTGCAGGCCAGGATCCCATTAGTCTTCTTGGCCACGAGGGCACATTACTGCCTCATGGTTAACTTGTTGTCAACCAGGACTCCCAAATCTTTCTCTGTGGAGCTGCTTTCCAGCAGGGCAACCCCTAATCTGTTCTGGTGCCTGGGGTTATTTCTCTCCAGGTGCAGGATGCTCCACTTGTCCTTGCTGAACCACATGAAGTTCCTCCCTGCCCAACTCTCCCTCCTGTCCAGGTCCCTCTGAATGGCAGCACAGCCCTCGGGAGTGTCGGCCACTCCTCCCAGTTTGGTGTTGTCCACAAGCTTGCTGCAGGTGCACTCTGTGCCCTCATTCAAGTCACTGATGAACAAGTTGAACAGCACTGGGTCCAGTACTGATCCCTGCAGGACACCACTGGCCACAGGCCTCCACCTAGACTTGGCCCCATTTATCACCACCCTCTGAGCTCTGCCATTCAGCCAGTTCTCAATCCACCTCACTGTCCACTCGTCCAGTCCACACATTGAAGTAACATTTGATTTTTTTAACCATAGTAGAATTCCTAAATGAGTAATGGAAAAATATTTTCAAAACCAGTCTATCCTCAGTTTCCAGCCCTACTTCTTTCTGCTAGTCTCAACCTGCTCTATTCAGGTGTTCTAGCACTAGGTGATGTTTTCTTCATTCGGCACAGCAAGCAGTTAAGAATGAGGGCTGAAAGTGTAGGGTTAAAACTATCTAAAAGATAAGATTTAGCTAATGAGATGGAAGGATATTGTGACAGAAAAAGAGCTCCCTAAAACTCGGTTGCATATCATGTATGGACTTTGTTACTGCTCTATAACAGCAGTTTCATGGAGGAATTTTGAACTACTTTAGCAGAATGCTGACAGGAGAGTTTTTATTGTGATTTTTCTCTTTCTTTTCAGCAGTCCTTGTTGTCCACATTAAAATGAATCAAGTTGAGTAGCTTTTTGATGCTGCTCTGTTGAAATGACCATAAATAACTCATTTTTTTCTGAATTTGTAATCAAAAAGGTCTTCTTGGGAAAATAGCAAAAAAAAGTATTTGCTTTATCAGTCATGGTTCCCAAAATACAACAGAGACCCTACTAATATCTAAACCTCTCTTAGATTTCTCATCCTTTGAATTTTAGATACAAGTATTACAGCATGATACCAGCTATGTCCAAAACATCTGTGTATTCTTCTTTATTTCTCACACTAATTAGCAGCTGATATTTGGAAAAAATGCTCTTTTTTTTCCTCAGCTTCAAATGTTAGACAGTATTAAAAATAGTACACCAGATCTCCCATCTGTTTGATGCAGTAGGAGCTTCACCGAGACAGGAAAAGAAAAGAAGAGCATGTGTATATCTGTGCAGGTGGGTGTATGGGAGAGAGCCCTGATCTAAGAACCTGAACAAAAATAATAGCAACCCTAAGATTTTAGATGTCCCTTCTGTCAGAGAAAGAGGGATGTGGTACCCTTCTTACTATTTCTAGTCAAAGCTCTGCAGTCTTGCTGGTTCACATTTACCTTTGAGCAGCAGCTTGACAGCATTCATTTCAACATGACACCTATAACAAATGCACAGGTCGGATTCCTCTGACGTAGTTTTAGATACCTAGACATTAGTTTTCTTATGCACCTTGCTCTGCTAGACTCCCTCTATTGCTGGCAGAGACAGAGGACCACTTCCAAAGAGCAGATCAGTGCACACATCACCAAACACTGGTTTACAGTGGGATGAATCATTCTCTGGAGACACCACCCACCTCCCCACCAACTACGGGGGAACCTGTATGACTAGCTTGGGCTAGTCATCATTGACTTTAAGATGACTATAGTTTAGTGGGATGACTCCCACCAGTTTTCTAGTAAGGTACTTTCCCCTGAAATGAGAGACAGGAGGCAGAACAAGCGAGCTGACATATCAGGATCACAAGGTATGCAGATATATGATAAGACATAATTCATATCCTTTATAATATTCCTGAAGAGAGAGCTATGGAAAGAAATCCTTTCAGGAAAAAGAAAATGTCTATGATATTCTGATACTTGTGAACACCAGGACCGTCCTCAGGACCTGTTGAGTTGGACAATGTGGCAGATATTGGAGGCTCTGTCACCATGAGCAAGGAAGGATATCATCACTTTTTAGAGATGTTGGCCCTGCTAGAGAGGTTACATTAAAGAGTCTTGTGCAACCTGCCAACCATCCTAAGGGATGATTGCTAACACTCGTTCTTTTAGCACTAATGACAGCAACATATAACCAGGAACCAACAAGACTCATTTTGAGAAGCTGAACAATAAGTTTCTTAATTTTGACAACAGACATAAAAGTATTTCAACCTTTGACAAATAACTCAAATGTCTGTATTCTGACTTCCCTTAACATCAAAAGGGCACATAGCTGCTGCTAATGGAGTACTAAGTGCAATTAACCTTTACCACAGCAATGCATTAGACCTGAAATGTTTGTAAACTGGATAATAGGATGCTTTAACATTAAATGTCCTCACTAAATGTGAGTGAAGTCAGGCTGTGTGTCTCAAAAATACTCACAAATTTGAGATCTGATTATCTGACCAGCTTGATAATAGAGGAGCATTAGGAATGTATGTTAGTTAATAGACTAGGGAAATCAGGTGCAGTGAAAGACCAGTGGATACAATTTACAGCTGTAAAGGTAAGTGAACTAGAAAGGTGATAAAAACAAAATGTCTTTGTCTTGTTTGTACTAAGAATCATGTGAGTGTAGCATAAACTGTTGAAGTTTCCTTGTCTGAACCCTCAGGTAACACCAGCGATAGAGTGTTCCACTGACGGTTTTTAAACAGTTGCTGTAATAACTGTAATAGATGGTGTGTGACCTCAAAAAGATAAATGCCAGCAAACAAACCTTTCCGGGCAAGTTATGGGGGAATCACGCAAGCATGCCTGGATGACCTGATGGACCTCATTGAGGAGGATGGGAAAGGAGGGAGAAGGGACAGAAAAGCCACAAGAGGAGTGTTTCCTCCTACATTTTCCAATTCTTTTTAAGCAATATTTTTGTTCTTTAAAATGTTAAAGTATTGTACAGGAACAGTAAAATGATAAAGTTTTAAAATACTCACTCTTCAGTTTTTGCTACATTACAATGAGGATATCTACCAGGTGCCTTAAATTCACCGACGCCAGTTAAAATCCAGGCGCCCAGGTTAGCCAAGACCACTGGCCAAACTGAGGCTGCGCTACCTTACATGCTCTGTTGCCCGCAGTGATCCACTGCTAGCAGAGAAATGGCTGTGATCCCACAAAAATTACGCCTCCCTGTGCTACAGAGGGGTTTTGGCATAGACTCGTCTGTGTGTGGGAGGGATCTGCGAGTCCTGGCCACGCAGAGCAGACCCCGGGGCGCGCATTACCCGTGTCCCGATAGCTTTTGAAATGTGCCTCCACACACCCCAGCCTCCCCGGCGCTCGGGAGCCGAAAGCAATTTCCTAAATAACTAAATCCTCTGGCTAGACAACCAGGGAGCAGGGAGCTGTGGGCACCGTGGAGCATGCTTGGCCCTGCTGAGCCAAGGGAGTCGCTAGGACTGTCTGTATAGTGTTTAGGGGTGCGAAAATATGTAACGACCTTGAACTGATCATCACGCCATTATTTTTCTCCTGTGCTTTGTTTTTAATCTGAATTCAGTTTGGTGTGTTAAAAATAGCCTGTCAAGCTTTGGAAAAATCTGTTGGGTTTGCTAGAGCCTAGGCATTTATACCACAGTCGCTGTTGCTCTAATTAAAAAGAAAAGCTCACATGACGAAACTGTTCCTAATGGCTGACATTTGAGAGCAATAACCACAGCACCAAGACATAATCTTGGCTTTGTTCTGCTCAACAAGGACCTCAGGCCAAGAGGAACATGAGCAGTGGTTGTCCCAGGGTCCTGCTCTACAGGTCAGCACAGCAGAGACCAAGAAAGGCTGGCTTGAATAAATTGCTTTTTCAAAAATAAAAAAAAAGGAAAGTCATCTCTCTCTTTGGTATCCAAAACAACTCAGCAAACCAGCAAAATTACTCCAAAATTCTTTACTTGCTTTCTGAAAAGGCAGAAAACCAGCCTGAGTGATTTGCTTGAATCTTAGACAAAGGCAGTGGTCTCTCTTTTTTTTTTCCTCTGGTTAATTCAGGCTCTGTACCCTCATTACTTTTCATCCTTGCTACAAATATGCTGTTGATTAAGACGCTGGAGACAGAAACCATCTCAGACTAAGCATTTTCTCAGAGGAATTCCTCACAACTCTGTAAGTGAAGCCACTACACCGTGACATTTGAAAATGCGAGCCCTGAAGCCACCCACTTGGGAACACAGTCACTGACTGGCTCTGTTAATTTTGATCTCAAAGGTCAAAAGAAATTCTGATGTTCCCCTGTAGTTTCTGTGTGGAAAATATTCAGGCAGCAGTGTCCTGCGTTGGTGGATTTTTAATTTGAAACAGACTCAATAGAGATTTTTCTTTAAAAAGTAGCCAAAGGGTTAATATTGTTGCAAAAGAAATAAGATTACAGATCTGGAGCTCTTGGCTTCCTCAGGTTTTGCAGAGAAAACCTTCCTTCTCCACAGGCTGCTTTGGGGTTTTGGTGCTTGACCCCATCTAGTGGCACTCCAGGAACAACGATAAATCCCCATACGCTGCTTCCTATATGAAGCAAGGCCATTGGTCTTTTTTGTGTTTGTTTTTTCATGACCATCTGTTCTTTTTTGCCTGACATCAAAACAGGCTGTGGGCCAGGTGGGACATGAGTGTGTTGCACAAGCGTGTTAAGTCACAGACGGATATGCGTGTAAAGCGTAGTGACAGGCTTTGAGACCAGGTAAGTGGGTTATGACTTGCTGTGCTTCTTCAGGCAAGAAGATCTTTTAAAAATAAATAAATAAGCAGCACTCATTCCCCACAGAGGCACATCCACTTTATTTAGGCCCCGAATAGGAAAATGGAAAGTGCATTACCTTGTAACTCCTTTTTTTTTTTTTTTTTTTTAGTTTTAAATCAGCTTTAAGAGTAAATGGACCTCTTTGAAGACGAGCTCTTAAGAGCTGCAGTTCAGCTAGCATCTGTAATACTACAGAGGCTTTGATCTTCCCTCTGGAGCAGCCCTACGTGGATGTTTCTCTCCCACTCTACTCCTTGCAGTCAGCGGCACCTCGACCCGCCCAGCGATGCCCTGTGTTTTTGGCAGAACACAGCTATTCCCAGCTGTGTGTGTCCTCCTGGCTGATGCCCAAGCCCCCCTTTTGCTTGTGGCTGCTGGCAGCCATGTGTCTGTCCCACTCGTTCCCATTCGCAGCTCAAGTTCACTCCTTTCCCCTGGGTTCAATCTTGCTGCTGGGAGCAACATGCCTTGGCTGCGGGCAGGAGGAGCTTGCTCAGCTCTTGACCGAGGCGAGGTGGAAATGCTCCCTGACGTGAGGATACATGTCCTTGCGGGCGCTGAGCTCTGACCCCTTGGGAGAGGCCACAGGGGAGATCGTGTTGTTCTGCTGAGGACGTTAGTCACTGATAGCTGCGGCCTGACACCCGGAAAAACCCTCCAGCGACCCAAGCACAGATTGGCTATAAACCCAATTGCCAGGTGCTGCTTCTTTTAAAGACTGTGGTGTGTATTTGCTGTGCTGAAGGAGCAGCGTAATTATCCCAGAGAGTGATATGCTCTTTGCATGCATCATGAGTAATAATCGCACTGGGACTGGGTGCACCGTGCTTAGCACAGACCAGGCGTGCGGGAGCAAAGGTAGCAAACTACGTGCTCTGCGGACACTGGAACTGCAAGGGAGGCTGGCCGCGAGAGCCGTGATGTGGAGCAGACTCCGCTTCCAGCTTGTCCACAAGGAAATGACCAGAGGGGTGAGTTGTCGACCAGAGGGGTGAGTTGTCCCCTGCTCTGCCAGCAGCAGAGCCCTTGCGGTCTGGACAGAGTGGCATGGGGAGGAAAGGAAAAGGAGGTCTGGATCTGATAATTTCCTCTCAGGCATGCTTGCTTTTATCACCATCCTACATTCAACCCCCAATTGATGTTGCCTTCTTTATTTTGGCAGCCACTGAGAAGGATTTTAAAGCCAATGACACGCCTTCCACCCCCAACAATTTGAGCAAATTACTCAGCCAAAATATTTTGCCCTACCTGCCGTCTCTCTCTGACAGCACTCATACCTGTTTAGCTTAATTTGGCACTCATGCTGTAGAACATTTTCAAGGATCCAGCTGTAGTGTGCTGGGATGGGGAGGAGGAGGTGGTATGGTATTTCCTGGGCTTGGATTGTCCCTTCTTTTACTCTGATATGGTAACTTCTCCCTAAGTAAGCAGCATGTCCTGAGTTTGCACTGGTGTGAACTCAGAATTGGGCCACAACCATAAGCATAATATTACGTGTTAAGAACTGCTGTTACAACCGTCATTGTGGTATGCCCACATAACAGTGCAATACTCATCGAGGCAGTTGCAATTTGGAGCTAAGTCCTTTCAAACTCAACAAACTCTGCTCTAATGGAGCTTGTACCTAATTACGAGGTTAAGACGGAGTAGCTTAGCACTGATTTAACAAAATCCCCTTAGAAGCCTCAAATACTGTATTCCTTGGAAGACTATTTTTTTTTTTTTCCCTAATGATGTTGTTACTGAGGAGGCATAAGAATCTGTGATATGCCCTGCTTACCCCTGAGTGAACCCCATTTACTCGGTATTTTTACTGCAGGAATCCTTCCAAACATTGCACAGATGGAATTTCACATCTGACAAAAGAAACAGATAACATTCATCAAGCAAAAAACTTAACACTGCCTGAGTTCACATTTGCTTGCTCATGCAATTGTGACTCTTCTGTGTTTTTAGTGAAAAAAGTACTCTCTGGAGACTGATTCCGGGATTTTTTTTTTTTTTAAACAGCATGACTGACAGATAATATGATTTAATGACATGTATGGAAATGCTCACAGCCTTGTTTGAAATGCCAAAACATTTTAATAGTTAGCTGTAGAGATGCCAGAGAAAGCATTGACACTGGGGGCTGTCAGGAGACCAACTCATTTAAATCCTGGCAAAACATAAGCAGCCCCTTTTGCTTAGCAGAGCTTGTGGGCACCTCTCTGCCAGTATGAAGGAACCCACTGCAGCAGAGGGATCACCTCTGGTTGAAGCCCCAGGACCAGTGAAGAGGAGTATTCTGCTCTGGGAAATCTTGCACGGATTTTAATTTTTTTGAAAGTCTTGTTTCTGATTACAGACTTATTCACTTGTGTGCTCGTAGTACCTGCCTCAGCATGGGGAACATGGTAGGTCTCCAAAGCAGTCACAAAGGGGACCAGAGGCAATGGCACTGTAGGACACAGTTGTAAGTATTAGTTTTCTTTACTATTTCTTTTCAAAAAGGGTAAAAGGAAAAAAGCACAAGGCTGGGTGAAATGAAGATTTAGAGCAGGAACACAAGAGGTGGATGTTTGAATTTTGCAAGTCAGGGTTTCCTTGCTCTTGAGCATCCAACTGGCTTTCAGTCAGTATTACATAAAACAACGTGCTTGGTTTGGAAGAATTGCTGACAAAAAGAACATGAAGAGTTACTTGCAAAAAAATGCTATAGCTTTTTTTTTCTGTTTAGAAGCAATGGGCTATCTGCTCTACAGTATATGAGCTCTTTATTCTACCCAAAATACTTGTTTCTCCTGCAGTTTCTCCTGTGCTGCATGCAGTGCTTCAGCAAACACTAAAGAATAATATAAGCTAAACTTTCCATTAATGTTTATCAACATTTTTGAACAACTCCATGAAGGTGGTGGGGACCCATCAACAGCACAGCACAGCACAGTACATAACGAACCAACACCTGCCTACCATCAAACTTATCCACAGGAGAATGCCCAGCATTAAAACCCTGGTAGGCAACCTCAAAACAGCTCGACACACTCTGCTTTCCTGTTCTCACTCCCTGGGTGAAAACCGGGGAAGCATCTCTCTGCAGGCAAAACTTTGTAAATACGCCGAAATGGTGCTCTTGGGGAGAAATCCTAACGGCAGGATTCCCACACAGCCCACGCGCGCCGGCAGCACAGAGCACTCGCCTCCTGCTGCTCTCCCCTTCCCCTTTAAATAAAAATTCATGCACAAAGCAGAAGCCGCGCAAGACCCCGCCGAGTTCCCCCTCCCCACGCCGCCTTTTAAAAAGAGATGTGAACCCCGCAGCGGAGCTGGATGCAAGCGTGCGCCTGGCTCGCCTTGCAGAAATAGGTCGCGCAGCACAGCCAGCTTGCAGCCGCCGCTGGGTCCTGACACGCTACTTGGTGAAAAACAGCAAAAGTACCTTTTGAATTCTTCCATCAATATCCAAATAAATACACTTGGGCCGGTAAGTTGAGGAGGCAGATCCCATCTCGCCACAGCTGGGGTTTTACTGGACTTTTTTTTTTGCTTTTTCCAGTGCCAAACAACAGAAAATAAAAGGTTTATCCTAAGAAGCTGAGCCACCGCTGCCTGACAGTTTGGTGTCCCTGCTCTTCTGTGCACCACTGTACTCCCATTCGGGGAAGGTCCCTCCTCTCGCATGCATGCATCTTGCCGTGCCTTTCTCCCCCTGCCACCTCCTTGTAGTTTTGCTTCCCTCCAAATCTGGCTGCCTCGGGGGGCTCCCGGTGCTCTCCGCAGGTGCCCTCCCGATTCCCATGGCAACAACCCCGCTCGGGAGCGCTGGGGCTGAGAGCTGCCAGGCTGCAGCCCGGGAGCTGGGGCTGCAGGATCCCTCCCCACGCGCGCGGCGCCCGGTGGTCCTTCTCGACGGGGAACAGCCTCCCCTGTCAGCGGGTTGAGAGACGCCCTTTGTTTTCACGCCGAAACGGGACTCTTCCCTGGGATTTAGCGCCCACCTTTTCTGAGCACTCCTCATGTTTGTTGCAAGACGCTCCCGGCTGCACCGCGGGCCCAAGCTGCCTCTCGGACACCCGTGGCAGTCGGGGCTTGCGCCGGCTCAGCCAAAACTCGTCTCTGTCATTCCCACGTCCTTCCTGCTGCCACTGCCAAGGCAGGAAGAAAAAGCAGCAGCCGGAGAAAGGTAAGTGCCAGAAAGCATGAGGAGGACAGGTTCTAGCCCCATGCCCTCCAGGCCAGCCCTGAATACATCAGTATTTTACGGCTTGGGGAATATCATAGCAAAGATGTATCCTGTTTAAAGGTACAGCTGAAAAAACAGGGGGCACGTGAGTGAAAACCGTGGCTTTTGCCAGTGGGCTCTCTAGACGGGTGCCGACTGCCACCAGCTGCATGTCAGCATGGGGGGCTGCGGCAGCAGCAGCGGGCGATGTTCACTCGCGGAGGGGAAAGTTTTGGAGGCAGCTGAGCTGCTCCACTGCCCTCCCAAGGGAGATGCCACCTGACAGGCTGCAGGCACGCAGAGTGGCTGGGAACGGCTCATCACGCTGCCCTTATTGCTTGGTGGGTTGTTTTTTCTTTTCTTTACTCGGGCTCCTGGTGGAGGAGTTGTAAAAGTATTTCCCAGCTCCTTCTGTGCCGGGGCCTTGGGGAGCTCGGTGTGTGGGAGCGGGAGCTTCCCTGCCCGCCCGCAGGCCCTGAGGTGAGCGAGGCGCAACCCGGCGTGGGGGGCGGCCGTGAGGGCCCTGCGGGTGAGCCCGGCCCTTCGGCAGCTCTGCCTGCGTTAGCACGGGAGGGCTGTCGCGGGAGGGGGCCGCATCCACCTCTGGGTGTCCCCCAGGGACCCATGGTGACAGCCTGCATGCGCCGAAGCCAGGCGACGGCTGCAAGGGAAGCGTAGCTGTTCCGAGAGAGGTAGTGAGACCCCTTGGGCATTTGGTCTTGTAGACCTCTCCCAGCGATGACCCGCTCTAAGGACAGACGGACGAGGTCACTGGATTCAATCTCATAGTATCAGGAGATATGAGGATTGGGATCACAGGCCAGTGGGCAGTCACCTTCAGAACGGTACCTTAAAAAGCAATCAACTTCTCTGGCCCCCAAAACGACAGTCTCCAAATCCAGTCTCCAAATCCAGCTCACGATTCCTGGCCTGCCCACCCTCCTTGTTGTATCTCTGTGTGCTTAGATGATGTGTATTTCTTTAGTTCCTGCACACATCTCCCTCTTTTACACTAATACCAGCTGAAAAAAGTGCTTTTCTATAAGGCTAACTACTAACTTTTCAGCTACAAGTGAATCTGCACAAGCTGAGCTCTTAGAAACTATGGTGAGAGCTTGCTGTAGGGCAGGACACAGCTCAGACCCTGGGCTGAATGGCCACAAATGACAGCGTTCATCCACGAGGACACGCATCTCCGTGAGATCAATGCATCCCTTTAATTGTTTTAATCCAACTAAATCCCCTTATTTCATTATATAGTCTGCAACTGAGTTAGGAAAGTCATCCTATTGTATCAAACCCTGCATCAGTTCATCAGCTGGGCCAAATCCTGGCACTGCAGTACCAAAGCACATTTATCTATCATTTGCATTAAAGGAGCATTTTGTTTAACAAAGAGCAGGACCAGGCCACTAACTTTCTAAACCACATGATGCAAGAGCCATATCGGATGTTGCGCAGCTTTAGTTTGCCTTCTCCACTAATCTGTTTCCTGAGGCTCACATACATCACTTACGTTTGCATAACCCTTAACATTAGATGTTCCCTTCAGGATACTGAGAGGGATTTGAGTCCTTGGCCTGAAACGCTGGCAGGCTGGCAGCCACCCAGTCAAATGTCACTTACCCAAGCTGGCACTCTCAAAGAGTGAAAAGGTGCCTCCGACTCCCTGGTCCAGCATCTGCTCCGCATATGCAACTCAAGAAGCTCTGTCAGGATTGCCAAATTGTAACTAGGAAATCTGCAGATCACACGTAGTTTCACACTTGGACTCACTTCTATGGAGGTATAAAACAGTGAGCTGTTGAGGCCAAGATGGGTGCTGTGCCTCTGCACTCACCACACGCATCTCCAGAAGTGAATATGGATACCTTGCCATGCAGGGGAGCCACCAAGCCATGGGCAGCCCTCCACAGCTGCTGGCCTGCACAGCAGCCTCTGAGCCTACTCATATGCACCATCCCTTAAGCTCTTATCCATCAGTGTCAATGTCTTTCTCATCCCTGCACCGATGAGACCATTAATAATCCCCAAAAAGATTGTATTCAGTCATATCAGATAACTCTGCTCTCCTTCAGTGACTCTAAACAGACAAACAGGAATGAACAAGAGGTGCAGGCATGTAGGATATTTTCCTGTTTTCCCCATAAGCACTCCTGGGGGCAGTTTCTGTGCCTTACATTCAGTGCATTTTTTTCTCCTTCAAGACAGAAGGACCCTCCAGTGCCCTGAGGAGCTGCCTTTGTCAAATGTACCTCAAGGTTACAGCATCCTCCTGTAAAACCCTGCCATAATATGCCCCTTCTCCAAAGCACCCCGTCTTTTCTAGTCAGTGATTTGCAGCTGCTAGACTGCGTCTCCAGGGCCCACTTTACTCATTCTTAAGTGAAAAAGCAATTGAAAAGAGCAGTTCCGAGGTCGCTGTGCTCACATGGTGGCTCACATCAACCATTGCAGAGCATTAGGTGCAGCCTCTGCAAAGCCTTGTTTTCCCTTAGCACTCAAGAAATTAAGTAACCTATGATAAACAGCAGCACATTCAAACTGGGGTGAGGGCAGAGTAGCAGTTTTCAATGAAAAAGGGATTTAGGAAATGTAGGAAATGAACAGCCTGGTCTGAGAAGATAATGGGCTGCTGGAACACGAATGTAAGGAAGTTAACATCTTAAGGAAGCTCATTTATTTCTAACTAACGTCAAGTAGAAGAAAAAGCAGAGAATAAAAAGAGCCTATTTTGTTTTCTTAGGTACTTGATGTCTATGTCTCTCTGTTGCTGCCTCTGCTCATTAATCCCATTTTTCCAGGTTTCCTCCTACAGCTGTAAGTCTCTGTCATAGGTTCTTCTCTCCCCACATTCCCTATGGGGCCTGGTCTTTCTGCTTTACTCCTCCACATTGGTCCCTCAAACTTACTGTAACACTTTCTCTACCCCTGCTGGAGCTCTGAAAGTTTTGCCTTTGTTTTCTTAAACTCCTTATTTAATTATTTGCCCAGTTTTCTCTCACTCCCCTTAGCTATATTCTTTTGTTTCATTGCCAGTCTTGCTTCTAGAATTTTCTCCCCCAATAACACATGAACCAGGACTTTATTCTACACAGAAATTAATTGTTATAATTAATTAATAGTTATGCTGGTAATAGCTAACCTGATCGTTTTACCAACTTAATCACTTCTGTTCAAGAATATGAGCAACTTATTCAGTTCAGCTTTTAAATCCTTTACGTAAATGTATGGAAAGTTGTGACTACATGCATATGGACTACATGACTACATGCATATGGAAATTTTAGCATACTTCTTTGCACCTTTTTTTTTTTTTTGCACTGCTGATTTTCCATTCTGGAAATGATCACATTTAATGCTAATTGCAGAATGGCTGCTTAATAACACTGGGCCCTTTTATATAATTTGTCTGTTCAGACCTTCAAAGCCTTCCTTAGACCTTCATCCTCCAGCAGCTCATCTGCCCACCTCAGTCGTGGCACCATCCATTTTTCCATGGGAGTTGCCCCTCCCAGTTCCATCCTGAGCCCATGTTGCGCAACCAAGATCACCCCAGCCTTGGTTTCCATGCTGCCCAGGTGTGCGGGCTGGAAGGGAGCTGTAGCACCTCTGGATGAGGCTGGGGCAGGGAACCATCATGGTGAGATGCCCAGACCTATGGGGTGGGGATGTAGCAGTGCGCACTCGGGAACTGGCCTTGCCGCAACAACGCCAACCAACTCAATGTCAGTATTCTCTTCATTCTGTCTGTGATTATCATTAAAAAAGTGGTACCGGTGTTTTCTCTTGTGTGCCAGAACCCACATGCAGGCTTGAATTCTGGGATTCCAAGTACTGTTAATTTGCTTGTCTGTGTGTGCACTACTGACTTGGAGAAGAGAGCAGTCCCAAGCCACAGTTGATTCTTCCACTTTATGAAAACACATATCCATTGAAGCTTTTGATGTACCATGTCTTTTTCTTTTGTGCGTTGAGGTGCAGAACTTCTCTCTAGAACTCTGTGTTAGCATTTTTTTGTTAAGCAAATCTGGCTTTCATTTTTTATAGCATTTGCAATATTTAGTAGGCCTCCCAGATGACAGCAAGTTCCTTACAGCAGGACAAAGCCTGTTCCTTGTTGGAAGAGGAAGCTCAAGCTTCACAATCTCTTTTTTTTTCAATGCAGTGTTATGATCAGGTCCTTGTCATAGACTACAACACAGTGGCACAAACAATCCTATGTCCTGATTTTTCTGAGAGCATTTTGCATCACTAGGCTGGATTCGTTCCCCCTTGACTCCCTTTTCCTGGCTCCCTTCTCCCTGTGAGGAGCAGGAAGGATCTCAGCCATTGCTGAGGCCTGCCATGATACCATGCGCTAAAGAGATACTCAAATGCACTGTCTCCTGCTGCAGCAAGCCTGCAACCATGCTCATTGTCTCTTAGGTTCCCTTCTCTCTCTCCTTTTCCACCTCTTCTCTTCCTTACCTCTTTTGCTCTTTATTCCACCTAACTGTTCCTAGCCCTTCATTTAAAATATGAATGTGGCCCCTGCTGCAAGAGGAGTGGAGTCCTTTGCAGTCTTAGTCACTGCTTTAAACACTGAATCAGGCAATACTTGTGCACAGTCACACACCAACTAGACCTGAGTGATACATGTAGCTGACATGTTGGATCGCTGCTATAAGAGTCTGGGAAAGCCCAAAGTTTTCATAAGGTTATGGTAGAAATTAACAGATCCAACTTGAATTTACAACACCTGATGGGAAATAATAAATTAAGTGAGAAGTGGTGCTAGAAAGGGCATGCCAAAGGAAATGTAGCAGTGTATCCAGACTGGTGCTAGGACCATATTTGCTGCTTAGCCAGCACTAGGCATGGTTACTTCAGATTTAGGGCTAGGGTTAGGGTTAGGGCTATGGTTGGGTTAAAAGAGAGAGAAAAGCTAGCGCCCTACGGGGAGTGGGGCTAGAAAGAGCATGCCAAAGGAAATGGAGCGCTGTATCCTGACTGTGCCAGGAATGTAATTGCTGTGTGAGTGCAGGAATGTAATAGCTGAGTAATTGTGCTGTGCTGTGCTGTGCTATGTAAGCCTGGTGACTTCAGGCTAACCATAGACCCCAGGTCTATGGTTACGATTATGGCTATTGTTAAGGTAATGGCTACAGGTTAGAGCATAGGAATTCCATTTGCGTATGAGAAAGAACTTCTTTACTGTTATGGCGACTGAGCACTGAAACAGGCTGCCCAGGGAGATTGTGGAGTCTCCTTCTTTTGAGATTTTGGAAACCTGCCTGAATGCAATCCTATGCCATGTGCTCTAGTTGTCCCTGCTTGAGCAGGGTTGGTTGGACTAGATGATCTTTTGAGATTCCTTCCAGCCTCAACCTCTCTGTGAGTCTGTGTAAGTCTTTCTGGAGTCACTCACTAGGTCATTCAGAGGTATGATTGCCAAGAGATGGAAAGTGAATTCCCTCTACTAGACAAGCTTTGTTCATGCTCTTGGCTGGAAAGCCTGAGCTGTGGGCCACGGCTTATGCTTCCAAACAGGAGATAAGCAATACATGGCTCAATCTGAAAAAACACGTCTGTCATTTTATGTATTGCAGGAAAGTAAGGTTATTTCAAATTCAAATTTGGGAAGACAGTCTTTTAAGGTTAGTGCTATTAGCAGGTTAGTGCTATTCATTGACTCAGTGCAAATGAGTCATTCCCGTCTTTCTGACAAGGGTATCTCAGACATCCTGAAGTTTGGGCACGCTGAAAGGTTGCTCATATCAGCATCAGATGGGAGGAGCGTAGTTACCGCAGTCACAGTGCTGACCGGGTTGGGGCACAACGACTATGCGCTCCCATGTCTGGATAAAAGTCCTGGCAGAGGCAGAGCGTGGAGTGTCACAGCTGCACATGGGACAATCCGGGAGGGACAAGTACTGCCACCCCTGGGTCCCTGCAACACTGGAGGCTCAGAGCTGCTGCCTCCACTCCCTCATCTCGGAGCTGGATGTGTGAGGCCACAGCAGCTTTGGATAGTCCAAATCTCTCTCTCCAGTGCAGCTTTTTTGTCTTACACTTTTTCTCATGGCAGAACATTGTCTGGACAGGTGTTATCTGTCACGGTTCTCCTTCCCCAAGGGGACAGCGCACAAAACCTATAAACATCACAGTGTGAGATCACTCCCAAGCAGGAGACAACTCAGTGACCAGAGGGTTGCTGCATTTATGACTCATCCTTCTGTGCCTCCTGGCCTGCATTCTGCCTGAATACCCACTACATACACCACCTAGCCACAATCACTTCAGCAGAAATGCTGGGAAATATATTACTACTCGGGTCTGTACATGCACCACCAAAGTTAGGACCCTAACTGGGAGGTGCTTCCTCACTTGTATCACATCTGTAGCCCTTAAAAATCACATCCAGTCATGTGAACTTCTCTTGGATCTATACAGAGAGACGCTGCATGATTCTTTGAAGCAAACACTGAAGTTTAACATGATTTTATACATATATCTTCATATTTATTTACAGATTGCTAGCCTACTGTGTCTATGTCTAATATCCCTATTTTTTTTATAATGTAAACATCTTCTTATATTGGCTCTGTTTGCACAGAGCTGTTGCTATTTGAACTGTTTGCTTCAGTTCTCTTTCCTATAATGGCCAGAAGCATATTTTCTCACTAAAAAAACCACAGAGTTCTATCTTTTACTATAGAGGTCCAGAACATGGCAACAGATGCTGTATGAAAAGGATGGCAAAAGCTCCCTGGGCCCCACTAGCACTGAACACATCTGATCTGCTTCAACAGAAAGCTGAAAGGTATAAGAAACTGGGAGTGATTATTTTTGCAGTTTTCAAAAATGTGTTGATTTTATCAATTATTTTCCTCTTAGGAATATTAACTAGACAATCACCCATCATATTTCTATCTATTAGTGTCAACAGCATTTCTGAAAATTATAGGTCAAGACCAAAGAAAATAATAAGATAAGACCAGATGAGAATTTATTAGTGTCAGTTTTCAAAAAACACATCTGTGATATTTTTTCTAACTTTTTTCCTGTTTGCTGGACCTCGGGTGTGGATTCAGGTAATGTATGTAGGCTTTCCTTTACAACTCTGAAAGCCAATAACTTTCACTAGAAACCAACCAAACAAAAAACAAAAACAAAAAAAACACTGAGTTTCTCATGGAGCGATAGTGCTCCAGTTCCTGAGGAAAACAATAAATATCATACATTTAATGGTACAGTCAGGAGCAAAGGCAGCACTGAAGTATGGAAAATGAAACAGAAGGGATGCCAGCTGCCAAGTCTGTTGCATATCTCATGGGTTATCCTTAGGTTGGTGACCACATACAGGGTTTGGGTAATCCTTTTGCTGTCTTTTGGAGCTGACATCTGGCAGCACGTCAACATCTCAAAAGGGAGCGCTGACCTTTCAGTAGGTGATGAACAATTTTTCTGATAAGGAGCTGAGCAAGTCAAAAAAATATGTAAACAAATATAAGCAGGGTAAAAATCCATCAATTTGCCACCAAAAAGGGCACGAAGTTGTGGCTAGCTCCTCATCTTTTCCATGTACTCTCATTCTTTATTGGTTTCTTTTGCTTCTTTTCCCTCATCATGTGCCCTGGTCAATACTCGGCTCCCCAGTGTATCTGCCCTAGGATGTTCAGGCTTAACCACAATGGTTGGGGGTTGTCCATCCTTTTCTCCCCAGCCCATTTCATCTGAGGGCCACAGGCCCCACACCACTTCCCATTATGTCTTAGCCTCCTCAGTGCAAGCCAGTGTCACTCTCTCCAAGGAACCGTGCCAGTTAGAAGAGGAAAAGCTACAGAGCCAGAATTACTTCTTATCACTAAACCAGGATTCCTACAGAAGAGCCAAAGTCCGGCTTTCTTTGGAACATGTTTGTGCTTGACGCTTGTGCTTGCTAGGGAGAAGGCCAAAGGCAATACATCACATTGTTTCCCATTATGAAATGGTGCTTTGGCTCTGTTTGTATTTGTCTTCTACACACCATGTTCATGGATTGAGCAAGTGAGACTAGATTGCTTTTTTTAAGAACTTTACTTATTGCCGAAGAGCTGCTGTTCAGGGCACGTCTCATCTGCGTGAGCATGTCTGTGAGCACATGCATGTCTGTTTGCTCTATAAATTTTTAAGATTTCATGCATTATGAGCAATATCCTTCCAGCTGAGATGTGTGACCAAAACTAGAAATAAAACAGTGCTAGCATGCTATAGCATCATACTGTGGTAAGCAAACCTTGCCATTTCTATCTGCTTTGCATTGCTGAATGTTACCTGTAGGAATTCCCATGGAGTCCTTGATTAGGAGAACAGAACATTGATCAGATACAGAGAAGAAATCTTGCTGGGACCTCAGAGAGGTGGTGTGCTCCTTTTGTGCCTTTGGGATCCATTTTCTTCACAGTGTCCTTGCTACTCTCTGGGTGCATCTGTGCCGTGTTTCTTTCGACACGGCTGCTTGAGAGCCTGCCGGCTTCAGCAACTGGCTCTGCTTCATATGCTAAAGGTGATGAGGTTTAAACTCTGTCAAGTTCCCCAGAGAAACAAATCCATCACCGTGGACCATTTCGTGAAAACACTCTGCCTTTGGCATTCAGGCCCAGCCTCCGTTAGCCGGAGCATCCCATGGAGAGCGGTAGCTGCTACCCCATGTTGAGATAGCTGCATGAGCAGAGCCTCACAAAGGCTGCACACTCTGAAATAGATCCAGGATTTGATTCTGGGTGAATCAAACTAAAATTCATGAAGTAATTACTTGGACAACCTTGCTTGAAAATAGACTGCAGCCACAGAATATTAAAATTGCAGCACCCAAGCACTCGATATCTGCTTTTTGTCATAAAAAGGGAAAAGCCTACCATTGTAGTTTACGACAGGTTGTGCATGAGGGTGCATATTCCTCTGAACAGAACACAGTTACATGGGCAATTTCAACAGTGCCTGAAAATCAGGAACAAAAGAACGGCTTAGGAGGTAGTTCTGGATATTTAGAGATGCATAGGTAAAAGCACTGAAGTTGCTAATCATTCATTTTGATCGCTTTTTAAGGTTTGGGAGAACTTAGAAAACAGTGCCTTTGGGAACCAGAATGTGCGTAGAAATAATATTTCCTTCCCAATCACGCAAAGGAATGAGATTTAGATGTGTCTTCGACAGATGCACTGTGCTATTAGAGGATTGCAAGTAGGCAGCCACAGGACCTTGTTTTCCTTGCTGCTACATGTTATCTGTAACTTCTCGAGCAGGAGGCTTCAAATGGCGGTGATGTGAAAATTATTCTGAGAACCCAATGCATTAGTTTTATTTCAAATGTTCAGGGGTTTTAATCAATTCACCATTTGTAGATGCGTTGCTGAGGGTTTTTTGCTCTTTCAAAAAATTATTAACTGAATCTGGCGGCATTAAGTCTAGAGCCTCCGGATTTGCCCAACGGCAAAGACTGTAAGAAGTCAGTTTGTCAGCTTCAGCCCTCATACTGGTATCACACTAAAACATACATCCTCAGGCTTCTCTGCTTATAATCCAGATTTGTTGGTGAGCCCAGCTTTGCATTTCTGGGCTGTATTTCCAATCCCTCTTTTGAGTACTGCCAACATGAAAACCAGACCAAGGAAAACAGAATGTTTCTCGTTGCTTTAAGCAGCTATGCTGCTTTGCAACCAGATACACAGCCCAGCTGTGGCAATACCCTTTCCTCAGCACAAAGCAAGCAAGCAAACTCTCCTGCTTTTAACTCTAACAAAGCCAAGAGGAAAGCGAATTGCTGCTCAGTGCTGGCTGAAGGGACCCTCACGTCCACAGGCAATGGCCACCCCAGCACGTAGGAGCCCACACACCTTTGAGGTCTGTCTTCCCTTTGGGGTGGAGAACTTCCCTCCTTCGTTAATGCGCTTGATTCCTTTCACCTACCTGAAAGACTGCAGAAAGAGGGAAAGGGGGAGGATGCTTTTATAAAAAGACTCAATGGAAATGGCTGAATTGAATCCCTGAGTTACACGATTAGTAGCTCTAGGTGCCAGCATGGAACCAAACATGCAGATTCTGTCACAAAGCAACAAAGTGTTCAAATGTTTCCCACCATCTGATAAGAGTAATTTAATAATAGATTCAGAACCTGCTGTACTTATTAAGGTATGGTCTCGCATGGCGTATAGTGAAATTGGATGAGTCAGACTCAAGTATAATACTCCATCCTCCACAGCAGAAATAACATCGTTGTGTTTAGCAGAAGATTCAGAAGAAATCCAGTGCATCCAAACCAAAGGTTTTGTTTGTATGTTACTTGGCTACTACACACTGTCTAGTCCTCTGTATCACAAAAATGAAAAGGTGAGAACTCAAAAGTTACTGATAATTTTTTGTGCCTTTTTTTTTTTTTTTTTTTTTTTGGAACTAGCCCGCCTGTGTGTACTGAGCAGTTTAATATCGACCCCTTTTCAACTGGTTCCCAATTTGTGCTGTAACTTAGAATCATAGGAACATTATAGTTGGAAAAGACCTTCAAGATCATCAAGTCCAACCGTAAGCCCATCCCCACCATGACTGCTAAACCATGTCCCTAAGTGCCTCATGCACATGTTTCTTGAGCGCTGCCAGTGACAGTGACTCCACGGCTTCCCTGGGCGGCCTGTTCCAGTGCTTCCCATTCTTTTAGTGCAGAAATTTCTCCTAACATCTAACCTGAACCTCCCCAGGTGTAATTTGAGACCATTTCCTCTTGTCTTATCAGTAGTTATTCTGGAGACAAGTCTGATCCTAGCCTCATTACAGCCTCCTTTCAGGTAGTTGTAGAGAGCTTGTGTGAGTGCATTGGTGTGTGCTTGTATATATATGTGTGTGTGTGTGCGTGTGTATATACACATAAATATGTTTGTGCAGCTGCCAACATGCACGCACACACACACCTGTACTCCTTAACATGTGAACTTGGGCTGCTGCTTTGAGTTCTGACTGTAGTATGAGCTGCTGCTGATTTCAACTAACCTAAGAAAGTTAGGCCACCTGCTGTGGATTTAGGTACCAGATAAACTAAAGAAGTGCAGTTCCTAAAATGACAATCAAGCACTTAAATAAAATCTTTGGGTTCTCAAAATGCTCACTCCTTAGCTACTCGAGTGAGAAGAGAATTAGTTCCTGGAAGTAAGGACTCTGAATAGATATTTGCAATTGTTTATGAGTACAGTTGCCAAAGTACTGTCAGGTAGATAAGGTTAACCAACTTATTACCTAAGCTCTGCGATAATGCATCTATGCAGTGTAATCTCTCCAAAGTCTGCAAGTCTTTCTGTCAAACAAACAAACAAGCAAAGAAAACAAAACAAAACATTCTCCTGGTCATAGATTGCAAGCCACAAAAGGCAATTTTCTAACGTCTGAAAACAATATCCTGCAATTTTGGGAAAAGCCCTACAAATGCAATGTAAGGCTTGCACAAGAAGGTGACCTCTTGGAGTGAGGAATAATAAGAAACGTTTTTTTTTTTTTTAATGTTTTATTTTTAAAAAGACACTATAAAGATGGTAAGAGCAGGAGAATCTCCTGAGGACACAGGCTCTCTGCCAGTGCCCATGTTCAACTCAGCCTAGTTACAGCCTATATTTTAACTGTGTCATTACCTGATGTCCTCCTCTATCTTTTCAGCTTGCTTCCAAAACTGAACTGCCTCTCTTAGCTTTTTTAAAAGTTAGTAACTGATTTTTCTTACGCAGTGGACTCAGCTGTTTTTCAGAAGAAATCTTCTCAAGCTCATGACTGCAGCCTTCTGCTTAGTGCCTGGAACTTCAAAGGAGAGAGGAAAGAGCCTGTGAAAACTGGCACTGAGCAAGTTCCTGCGTCTGCAGATGCAGCCTGCAGATGCAGTGGGACTCAGTGACTCCTAGAGATGCAGAACGACCAATTGCCAGGTGCTCCTATCTGCTGGCATAGCAAAACCTCATTCACAGGCAAAAACACCCCCGCTAATTTGGTAACATGCTTTTTTTTTTCTTCCCTAACCTTTGCAGAAGCACAAGAAACAACTATTATTCAGCATTCACATACTAACATGTACTTTATTTATTATGTAAAACCTCACTGTGAGCAGCAGATGTACCTCTCCAAAAAAAAGTTATTTTAGACTCATTTGTATCTATTGATAATTGGATAGCTATTTAATGGCCACAAGCAAAAACCTTGTATGTGTACATATCCTTGTTGCATGGTATAGAATATACCTATTTACACTTACAGACATAAAGAGAATCCTTTACTGTCTGAAGCTGCAACTTCAGATACTAAATGGCTCAAAAAGCTCCAGGTGACCAATCAGTGGAATCAATGATCAGCAAGGTAACATCTTTGTGATCCATCCGAGTGAAATGTTACCTTCACTGGGTACATCAGCCTTTTAAAAGTATTCCAGTACTTACACTTAAAAGCCATTATATGCAAAGTCAAATTTTAATGACTTCCTCTGCCAAAAAGAAACTTCTGGACCAAAAGGCATACTATATATTGAAAAGTGGCTAGGTAGGCTGCTTTTATAAAAGTAGCAGGGAGATAAATCCTACCCCCAAAATAATCATGAGGTAGAGAAAACATCTTTTAGCTAAGAACAGCATCAGGAGAGACAGTGTGGGCAGCTCATCTGTCAATGGAGGGGACCAGCTGGTTCTTTGGAGTTTTTGTATTCCCACCTTAGAGGGGTGCGAAAGCTGCTGCAGGATAAGGGGTACACGACGTCAACGGGAAACTACAGAGGAAAAGGAAAAAAAAAAGAGTAGCAGTAGCTGGTGATGTTAAATAATTTTGTTTTTATTACAAACTGAAAACCAACTGTTAGAAGGGAGGAAAAATACGACATAGCAATCAATTTTGCTAAGTCCTGAAGAGAGACACATAGCGCAATAGTGCCACAGGACAAGAAGCTGAACCGTAACAGTAGTTACGCTAGCTCCTTCCCAGCTCTCAGGATGACAGAGATGTTTCTAACTCAGCATGGCAGAAAATGTAGCACAAGGTTACTAAAGCCCTTAGAGTATTTTGATGCAAAATTCCCCATGGAATAATGGAGCCCTGTGTCTACAGTCATTTCATAGACATGACAGACTCACAAAATTAGCAAGGAGAGAGAAGGAAGAATTTATATTACTGCATTTGCAGTTCAGCAAAGAGCAAAACAAAATCAAAATAGATTTGCTCTGAGGTGAAAGTGACATAGTTCAGCAATAAGAACAACATATCAGATAAACTTTAGGGCTTGGAAAAATCATCCAATAATCTAATCTAGCCTCCTATATAATACACAGGTCATAAAATTTCATTCAGATCAGAGAATTTTACTGGTACCCATTCTAGGCCTAATAACTTGCTCTGATTAAAAGCAATTTTTCCCAAAGCAATTTTGTATGAAGAACAAGCAACCTGCAACAACTCTAAACATTCTCGTTTCTTTTACAGTGTATTATGTCCATCTAGATTTGAGCACGACTTCTCTTATAAGCAACTCCACCTATCAATCCCTGAAGAAATCTATTAGCAGCAACTAAATAGATTCTCCAGTTGAAACATTTAAGTCAGTCAGAAGTCTGATACAGTGAGATGCGAGCATAACTATAAATGGAAGATGATTATTATCCTAATGAATTTATGCAAGAAATGCACAGCACGTGGAATAGCCTTCAGAAGCAGATGGCAGAATTGCTTTGGGAAACATACAGGAGAAGGTGTCTCTTCATGCACAGAGTATGGGAGTTTAACCTAAAAGCAAAAGAAGCGTCAAACTGACCTGTGAATATGAACACTCTCTTGTATATTCGGCTGTTCTTTCCCCCCCCTTCTTCCCCCCATCCCATAGGCCCTTCCTACAGGCAGAGAAAAATTGCTGCTTCACAGCATGTCCCACAACAGCCAGGGCAAAAGGGTCTGGATACGCTGTTCCGTGCCAGAACAGGCAGAACGGGAACTTGAATCCAGGTCTCCTATCTAGAAGATGCCTCACTTGTCACCCTCTAAGCCAGGGAGGCACTATGGGCACATATCGGTCAGAAATTCTAACCAGATTTATTTTTCCTTCCTAAAATTTCTTCTCAGTGCATGATTTTGAACTCTGCTATATCTCTGGCAGATTCACACAAACCACACTAAATATAAAGGCATCAAGACCATAAATATTCAAAGTGATATGAGGTAGAGAGAAGAGATGAAGCTTTTCAATTAAAATTCCATTTAAATTGACAAAGAAGGAAAGCAGACAACAGAACAAGCATCCGACAGTCAAGGTGCAGAAGCTGGAGTCACCCCTTTCACAAATACCTTCCTTTCCGCTCAACCAAAATAAGGAAACAGAACATCCCCATCTGACGCAGGTGATTGGGAACAGTGATGCTGTACAACCCTTAAGACCATGGAATGCCAAAATTGCATATTCCATTGAGAAGGCCTTTGTTTTCAAAATAAAAGAATCTACTTACCCTCCTAAAAACACTCAAACACTTCAATTAGTCTTACAAAGGATGAGATTCCTGTCCTGGTAGATATGTCTATCCTTCACAAGCAAGAGAAGGCACATTTCTTCATGGATGTTTAAAAGACAAAGTGATCAACATTTCTCATTTTAAAGCGGATTGCATTTTTATTCAAGACAGGAGGGAAACAGATAAAATTCACAATAACCATCAGGAAAAACCAACAAGCCTGCAGTCATATTTAAATTCAGCGCTACCTACTGGTCACCCATGTTTCTATACACAGAGTTTTGTCAGTCTTGTTCATTTCACACTAACAGATATTGGCACACGGTAGTAACAAAACAGAGTTTGTTCCGAACTCCGGAGAACTTTCAGGTTGTTACAAAAGAAAAGCAATCTTTATATTTTTGTCCAACACACTTGCAAGTGGGAGGAGCCAAAATGCTGCATGTTAGGATAAATCGACATGTTAACGAGTTCTAATTCCTCCTTGCAATCACTGGAAGAAAGATTCAGCCCAGCACCTCCAGTATTATCATAATCCCACATCTGAATCAATGCAGTGCAAAAGCTTTTCAAATAAATAAATAAATAACAGCAGCAGTCCCCAAAACTAAAACATTACATGTAAAACATAAGTAAACATCTTTACAACATATAACTGTTAAATATAACTGAAAACATTTTAACCTAAGACTTCAGCCCATGGGGAAGAGGCTCACAAAATCTCCACAAAGTAGAGTTTAAGGGCACTAATGGTTTTGGTAAGTGAATGTAGAGTTTTATGTACCCTCTTCTATGCAAGAGGGATTGGCACCTTCTGCTGAAGTCTTCCCTCCCTCCTTCTCTCTCCACACAGACTTTGAGTTTGTCCCAGCACAGCTGTTTTGGGACTTGGGTGACCTTTTTCCCCCATCACATGCTAAACCAGCCCCCTAATTGGGCAAATGGTCCCACCAGCAGTCAGGCTGGCCAAGAGAAGGTGTTCTGTGCCTGTGTGCGGGATGGAAAAGCCTTCAACAATATTGCTGCAGAACTCTGCCACACCAAACTACAGCCCAAAGCCCAAATGCAGAAATTATGAACATGAGTGACTTTGTGCACATCAAGTATTCCCATTGATCTCAACAGGTTTACTCGTACAGTGTGGAGTCAACCATTCATATAAGTAACCACACGTTTATAGCCTACGTAGAGCACTCATTTGTGAGCATTTAGGTACATGCCTTATGTCTTTGAGTGACTGAGAAGTTCCCTGTATCCCTGTGTGCAGCAAAACACAGAAAAACGAACACATATTGTTCAAGTCAAGCACAAAGTACATGCTGAACCAAACCAGAGAATAACCGATCACCGACTGCAAAAGTACAAAACAGCCCAGGATATTCACCACTGTGCCAAGACATGGCACGTAACACCAGCAGCTCATGAGACATTTCTCCATATGTTTTGCAGGACTACTTTAGCTCCATATGTTTTGCAGGACTATCTTAGAGAATGCTGTTTTATTAATCAAGTACCAAGACTACTGCATTGTTTCACAGAACCTAGAGCAGAGTTTAGAACAAGACATATCCCTACAAGCTTTAATAAATACAGCTAATAATAATATACGGTTTAAATTATTTAACCTTTGCAATCTAAGTATAAACACCTCATAAAAAAAAATCCTTTACTTTGTACATCTAGAAAAAAAAAAATCACAGAAACATCTGTTTTGCCAAGGAGATATCTGTATGAAGAAATGATATGTTTTGAATACATTAACCTTTCTATTTGCTGGGTAACACTAGTTACCAAAATGTTCTCTCTCAACCTACCACCTAGGACATCTTATTTTGTCATATTATACATATTTTGGCTCTGAATCCAAAGTTCAGAGCCACTTGAAATTAGCCACTTAAAAGAGATTTCTGGTTATTAAGGCCCAAATCTGAAAGTGACTTCCATGTGCACACATCAACACAGAAAGCACGGAGCACCCAGCTGAGATCACTGTGGCAATGGGCACTAAAGCAGATAATCCTTCTCATTCTGCAATACTTTTGTACAACAGCTTGCAATTCTCTTCCACTCCAAAGGGACATCCTTTCATTTCAGCCTGACCTCGAAGGGTAGAACAACTATTATGTTACCTTGGCACAACCAGTTTATAATGCCCTGAAAATCATTACAGTCCCTCACTAACTCACAACCATTTTTTTTTTCTTGTGGTTTAGGACTCTTTTTTTTGCACAGTCCTAACCGAGCACTCATATCCATTCAGAAAGTCTGTGAAGACTCTTACTGCAGTGCACTGCAGCTCAGAATTCCATTTCATTGCCTACAAAACACTCAGATGTTGTCCTTGGGATTAGAATTAGTGATGTAGTTATTATCTAATGATATGGTCAACTTATCATTGTCTGAGCAGCTTCAGAACACTAAATAGTGGTGTATCTTAACAGCCAACTGGCATCGTCCTCCATGAAGGGATGTGCCCTCAATGTGCACAGGGTGACAGGAGGGATACTTTGCTTATCAACATTTGCTGATACCACTTGGGCATTCCACTGCTAGACTGCTACAGTTTCAACTTCCTTGTGCTCTATTTTTCACTTCTTTTTTTTATTTTAAAGTTTAATATGTTAATTAAAAACATTCTATCAAAAGAAATAAAAAGGCACTTGATATTTCTCTTTGGCTCAGTAGAGGCGCTCTGCTAGCAGCTTCCCGAAGTTGCTATCTCTCCATCTGATGAATAGTTGGCATCCTTGAGGTACTTATTCATGTGCAAAAATAAGAGCTTCAGGTATTTACCAGTTGCAGTTCTCAAATTGCTCTGGTAAATGTGCAAAATCCTTCACCAAGTAGAGTCTCTTAAGTATAGAATAGCACGCTCCACAAGGCTTTTTCCAGGGAAGAACTCTGATCACTTCCACAGTCTTTATTCCAAGTCTGTTCTAGCTCAGTGTTCTTTAAACCTGGGAAAGAACAGAGGCAGGAAAAATTTATAAATGAAAGATAACAGTCACTAATTTCAAAATGCAGGATCTATTCCATGCTATGTAGTTTTCTATTTTTATCCATTTTACTTTTCCAAAACTATAGCGAAAGGGGCCTTATTTATTTATTTATTTTGCTTAAGCCATTGATTCAGCCAATTTTTTCTCAATTCAAATGGTAATAAAGTTAGAGCCACCCCTTCCTTTAAGCAGACTTTTGAAAAAAAATTAGCAAATATAAACCAAACAATCAAATAGCTTCTTTTTCCTCACCCGCATGTGGTGTGATGAAAGCAAGATTATATATGCAAAAAAGAAAAAGCAAAAATCAACTATGACAGAGAAATCTGTTTTCAAAATAAGATGCTTTAAAGAAAAAATGTTCTCATTTAGAGTATCAAAATAAGATTACTCTTTTGAAGCAGAAATAAAGCAGAGAGAGAAATGCACACACACAAAGATTAACACTTTGTTTACTTCTAGATATTATGAGAAAATGGGTGAGTAATGTGCTTTTCAACTGTTTTTGGATAGAATCAGCCAGGTATAATACTTACAGGTTATAGTCTGCATTACACCGGAGTTCCTTCTGTATAAGACGGAGTAAGAACTGTAAAGATAACAAAAACATCAACATATGTTAACAACTACAGAGATAAGCCAATAGGCTAAGATTTCTGATACAATGCACTTCCTCATTTGAAACACTACCCTGTAATGTTCAATGTTAAATAAAGTAAAAATAATTAAAAAAAATAGTTTGGAAGAGGAGTTTGTATCATGAACAGGCAATAGACAAATCTGCATGTCAAAAACAGCAGCTTTCCAAGGTTACTTCACTAGCAGAGCTGGAAAGAAACCAGTAGAGGGAACTCAAGACTTCAATAAAACATGGCAGATACCTACATGCTCCAAAAGTTGCATTTTAGGTGCTGTTCTGAAAAAAACTGTGTGTATGAAAATAAGTGTATAATTAAAACTTTTAAGTCAGTCATGTTTATTTGCACTTGTAGGATGAAGACTGTCAAACTCAAAATTTGAGGATTCCCAAAGACAGAACTTATAAGCTTCCTTATCCTCAGAGACTCACTGTCATAAATGGAAGTTTCCTCAATATATTAAGCACTGGTAACCTAATATTTCAGAGGTGTATAATAACCATGTGAGATACCCAGATATCTTTGAAGAAATAGTAGCCAAAAAAATGGCATCTATTTGTGCTACTGCAAAGAACAAGATTCACAAAAAGCAGGATTTATCTCAACAACACAGAGTTGATGCTCTCAGGAGCACAGAACTTTACAAAGGCATTTTAACAGAATTTATAAAGCTGCTGACTACCACTAAGAACACCTTTCAGGTACTTTCTAATTAATTAATTTCCAGATATTTCGTATCTTAAATATGGAAAAAAAATGGTTTAAAATTTTGGGCTTGACTTGAGTTTAGAGAAAATAAACAAGCGTCGCAGTCCAAACTTCAAGCAAACGTCTTTTTCCTGCGCTAGGCATGCGTTGTCTGATGGCCTTGGCAGCAGCCCCTCTGCAGGGCATGCGCAGCGGAGCAGAGCGCTGTGCAGGCACCGCGTTTCGTGTAGGCATTGCCTGAAGGGAGTGGGCAGCATTTGCCAAGCACCTCTTGGACATCCTGCCCTTTTATGAGCACTTTCATGCACGATTTCAGAAGGAGAGAATAAGCGACACTTTGGGAGACCCGATGTAGCTAGCACAGAATTATGCTCTACTGGAGAGGAACAGCTATAAAGATGGTTTGGATGCCTGCCAGGAAAATCCATCGCAAACACAAAATTGGAGCCTACAGGTTCTATTATTTGGGTGTGTAGAAAGACTGACTTTAAAGGTTCAGCAAGACCCTCCTTGGCTCATCTTGTGTTCTCTTTGGTCTCCAAAGGAAAGCAGGGCAAGCCAGAAGAATAAAAGCCTTTTCAGATCATCTATCCATCCCAAACAGAAGAAAAAAAAAGACACAGATGTACTCTGCACTAAGGCACTAAGGAATGTGTCGCACTCCATTCCTAAGCATCTGCTCTTCGGCACCGTCAAAAGTTACCATGCCAATCTTTGGTTTAACCTAGTACACCAGTTTTAAGAGCCCATCTGGAGAATGTGGCATATTAACTTCCAACAGCTTCATTATCATAGTGATTTTGTTAATAGAGCAATGTAGTGAAACGTTCATTACTGCTTCAGTAAATTGTCTTAAGAAAAAAAAAATAGAAACAATTTTTCTGAGAGCAGAATCTGAGGCATCTTTTAGGCATATATGGGAAGGTTTACTTACAATTATGTCTGCTAATCTGCTCAGCCAGCAATTTACTTATGTAGATTGTACAGAAACTGGAATGCATCAGAACTAATCTGCATTTTTGATTAAAATTAAATGGGAATTTAAACACACGCAACTTTGCTGTTTAACTGAAAACTGCCTGTACAATTGGAATACAAGTTTCTTACAAGAGAGAAATTTTCAAATTTGCAATTTGAAATTGCAAAAGAAAAAATACATTTTAATATAAATAACTTGGCATGAAGGAAATACATCATAATTCCATAGTATTTTTAGACTTACTAGCAAGGCACATGCATCTGCAACCATCAGCATGTAAAACACATTGTTCCAACCAGATGGGGAGATGAGACCAGCTAAGAGAGGTCCCAAAGCTGCACCTAAAATTCAATATCGATATTGTCAGTATGATGCAATGTAAGATTTACTATGAAGAAAAACAGTTATTCTCAGTTAGAGTATCAATTTTTCCACCTCCTTTCTTTGACTCAGTATTACTTTATGTATTAAAAGGACCCAGGAAACACAAGATATTATTGGTGCAGTTGCAGACCAATGAGGAACCTAACATTGGAGAAGCTAGAAGACTAGAAGTTTGAGAAATGCCATCCTTTGGCTCAAAAATGCCCATCCAGCATGAGGATGAATCCTACTGAATTCTCTTCCACATACCAGAGCAAAGGGTGTGACTAAAACATCCTTGAACTCAGAAACAGCCCCATGGCATCTGTGCAGCTTTGCCATCTGTGCATCAGCATTAGTCTACCACCCTCTTGCTTGCTCTGTCATGTCTGGGACCACAAGGAAGCTTAAGACTAGGTTAGTTCTATTCCTCTCTTCCAACTGTGCTGAATTCTAGCAAAATGGGAAATGGAGAAAAGCCATTTTCACAAAGATCATTTGGTGGCTAAAGACCCTACAGTGGCTAAGGCAGAGCTCTGGCTCACCTACAGATCCTGTTCCATCGATGATTGCAGTCACTGTGGACAGGGCTCTTGCATTTCCTTTCAGGCTTTTATGGGTACCCTGAAGGGACAAAGACTCCTTAGAACCATTTTGAGTTGAGCTTAGAAAAAGTCCCTACAAGAGCATTTAGACCCTCTACAATAAATGCACATAGTAAAGTTGCTTTCAATATCTGAGCTCAGATCCATTAATCACTACTTCGAAAAGCCCTCTACTCCAACCTATCACCTACATAATTTCCCTTTATTAAATCACATCCTTTTAAAAACAAGAACAAAAAAGCTTTCTGTTCTGCAGGCTGGGGATTCAAGTAGCAAGGACAGCACTTTGCAGTGTGCTATAAGGCTGTATTCATGACCATCATTTCCTCTTCTGATAACTCAAAGCTCTGCAGAACAGAAAAAGATCACTATCATAACAGGAATACTGGAGCACTAGAATTACAGTTATAAAACAAAATATTCATATTCATTCAGAGAATTCTTAACCCAGAAGGCACTTTTCATTTGCCATTTTAAAAGACAGCTGTTTAGAACAAAAAACAAACACAAAAACAAAAAAACTCTCACAGAAATTACTTAGTAGTCAGATAGGAGGAGAAAAAAAATCGCTACTTTGCTTTTGCTCATATCAGGGGGTTGTGTGTTGCCATCTGAGGAATTAAATCATGGTTTCAATTCCAATTCTCTAATTGTCTTCCCATGAAATAGGCTCTTGTGGTATCTTGTACTATTTCTAGCTTGCAGTCCCTTTCACAAGGATATGGATAAAAATGTGCAATGCATAGTGGCCTTCTTGCCAAAAGTTCCGGGCCAAATACAGGGTTTCAGAGGAAGTATGGAGACTGTGGCCCTGCTCCTTTGCCTGTGCTTAGTGTGTTTGTTGTTAGAGAACTTTTGTCTTTTGCTCTGTGCCCTCATGAGCCTGCACCTTTGAGGGCAACCTTCAGAAGCCCAGCTAACGAGAGGTACAAGGGTCAGTGCTTTCACATGGCACTTGTAACTGAGAGACCTTATCCAGATGTATCCAGATGGATGTACAGGCAGCTAAAGTAGCAGCAGAAGAAAGGGCAGAAGGTAGCATAGGAAAAAGTAAAGGTATGTGTCACATGTAACTTTTTATGATGATGGGAATGAAGTCTCCAGCTCATTTCACACACACATACCCCTCCTTTCTTGTTTAAAGATGCAAAATATAAAAGGAAGTAGAGAGAAGGCATCTATAGAGAGACTTGCCCTTGCATGCAAATTCCACATTCATCTTGGGCTGTAAGCTACAATATTCTCTCTTTGGTCTCTCTTGTTAGCAGACAATAATTTAGAAGCCCCTCGAAAGTATTAGACTAATTCATACTAACACACAAACACTAAACACAATCCCAGTTGCTGAATTCAATGCTCTGCCTTACCCAGCTCCTTAACTTAGAGTCAATGCAGCCCTTTCACTGAACACCCTGCAGAAGCTAGCAGGCTCTCTCCAGAAGCCAAACTTGCTACACTGCAAAATGAGAGAAAGCCAAACTCACCAAGTCAGCAGAGACAGCAGTAGTGATGAGCGCGTAAGGGCCATTCACCAGGGCACCACTGATGAGCAGCATCACTGTTGCAAATCGGACAAAGAGGAGATGTGAGTTGTCTGGAATGAACACCAGCTGTAACAGCAGATGGCATTGCCTGTAGTTCTCAAATAGCTTAGATCATTCCTGGCCTCCCCTGAATTCCATTCCAAAATGAGGAAAGCAGGAAAAGCTAAATGTATTTTTGCAATGTTTACTGCATTAGGGGAATTTCTAAGTATAATATAAGATAGGACTCGGTCAAAAAACTCTTTATTGATCCTGGTGGTTCAGAACAAGGAAAAGCCTAACCGAACTGGACCACAAGAGAAGGGGATGCTCACAGAAGCCAACAATAATTCCCTTCTTCGCTTGTGCAGCACCAAACATCAGAGGGCCCAAAGACTTAGCAAGGACCCTGGATAGGTGAGCTACTGCTCACCTGTGTCTCAACTCTTGTTTTGAGGTAACAGACAGAAAATGCAGTGAATTCAGCCTATACCAAGTAAAGCCAAAGTTCTTTTCAAAAGCGGTCTTTAAACATTGCTGACATTCAGCATAGAGAATACAGTAAAGGCTGTGCTGACGTTACAAGATTCAGAAAGAGGCCAAAGGATATTAACTGATTCACCTTTCTCTTGCTACCCTTTATTTATTTCCTAGCCCCTCTTCCTACTCCATGAACCAAAAAAAAAAAAATGCAGGTAATTTGATTTTCTTTCCCTCTCAGGGAGAAAAAATAAAAGAAGGAAAAAAAGGAAAGGATCATGAATGCAAAATATACATAAAGCCAGGCAGAAAATGAGTTAAAATACTCACCTATAGTAGCCTCAAGGCCCATTTTACTGACTGCTGAAAACATGTACAACTGTGGTAAAGATGAAAAAAACAGACATGCTAGAATACAAATATAGGATTAATCCTATGGACCTTATTTGCTTTATATTAACTAAAAGCATCTTAGCTGGTATATGTGAAAAGCAGCTCTGTTTTCCTGTATTTTTATAAAAACCCTGATAGACCACAACATGATGGTTGTTTCATTGGATTGGAAAAGAAAGTAAGAAGTACGCTCCTATTCTCTAGTATACCCTCTCAGAAGAACAGGATACATGATAAGACCATTCAGTTTTAAACTCTCTAGCTGCCAGCTCACAACAGCATCAAAATTTCTGAAGAAAAATGCACCTCATATGCACAGCTGTCAGTTTTCCAGCACTAATTGCACAGTAATTTGAGCAGCTAAAATACTAGCTAAAAGCTGGAGAGTACATTTTACAAAAAAGTAATAGATTTTCTATAGAATCTCACAACATGCAATGCACTGGACCTGTCTGTTTAGTAAGGTCAGCCTAAATCTCTACCTTGCCTCATATGCTCAAGTTTACAGGCCAGTTTTGTATTTGGCATTAATTTTGCTATTAGAGTTAGCAGATGCTCTTTTCAGAGAATCCTATGGACAATGCAGACAGAGTCTCATGGGCAAACTCTTACTGTGGGTGCTGCCAGCAGTAACATCATTCCGCAGGTTGATGCCCTCTTTTCCAGTCGATCTGAAATTAAGCCAGCCAGAATTCCACCTGAAATAAAAGTTATATATGTGAGGGGCATGCTCTGTGCATACCTATACACTAGGTACTCGATGTATTTAACAAAACCCAACCCAGATTACAACAGTATAGCATAGTTTTAGTGTAAAGTTATACACAACACAGGATAGGTGACCGACAGTGTAATTTGTATTTAGTAATATCCTTATTAACCCAACTAGGTTTGATGTAGAAGATAACCACTGCAAATAATTCTTTTTCTTTACTCCAAGGCCAACTGAATAGCCAGGATGATGTAGACAAGAGGATAGAGAATAGAAATATTTAAAAACCACTGTGGTGCTGCTTTGAAATGCAGCATGCCTTGGCACTGGGTGCTGTGTGCCTGCATTCTGGCATCCAGCTGTGTCCAGCTAAGGGCTCAGTAAAGCCAATTTCTTAACTCCTCACATGCAAAAATAAGCTCAGCTCCAGCATATTATACACTGTATTCTGTGCATGATTCATCACAAACAGGGAAAATAAGAGTTATATTAGCTACGGTGGCAAACAAGACGTTTTTTCTTGTCTCCAGGCAGTCACTCTGGCAGTTTAAGACCTCTTGCTTCTTGTGCTTGTAAATGACTACACACAGGAGTAGTAATAGGAGTGTGGCAATGGCACAGGATTAGAGCTGGCTAGAAGGTCTGGAGGAAGTTTTCGTAAGACTAGCAAGTACAAGTTGTATGTGTCACAAAGGTTTTTCTAAACTGGTCTGATTAAGAATGAAATATTAAACTTACCAAAGATTCCACCCACATCAAAGAGTGTAGAAAGATCCCCAGCTCTTTTGGCATCAAGATGCTCTAGCAACAAAAATGAAACATTTGTCTTATTTCAAGACTACAAAAAGTACACAGCTCAGTACAATCTTGTCAGGCTAGGGTAAAGGTATCTTACAGCAATACTGTTTATTCAAAGGATAAGCTACAGTAAGGTATTCTTACATATTGATACGTGTCATGTAAGAATATATTGCAACTGGTTATTCAGTGATACAGTCTTTTGGATATATATGCATAGCAGGGCATTTTAACACTCTAAGTATTAACACAGTCCAAGCAATAGGGCTGATTGTTAATTAATATGTCAGATACATTCCAAGTTTAATGATCAGATTCATAAACAGGTAACTAACACTTGTTAGTTAAGCTTTTTCTTTTAAAATTATGATTAGCATACATTTGGGTCACTCCCTGAGCCTTGTTCTAGAGACCAGTAATATTCATAATTACATTATGTTTAGCCCCCTGCTTGGCATAGCATAAACTACACAGTTTATGGGGACTCTAAAGAGATCAGTGTTTGCATATACTCCCACTTAGCACTTAGTTTCAAAAGGAACTGAATTTCTGAACTTCTTTGGTACTTTTTAAAAGTCTGAGAAAAACACTCAAAAGAAAAGTATGTGCTAAAACAGTGGTGTCACTCAAAATGAATCAGTCAAAGTACAGATGGGAAGACTGTTCTAAATATCATCAATTCTTCTATTAACAGGTGGCTGCTTTCAAGATATATACTCCTGTAGGAACACTGATTGTTTGAAGCCCACACAAGAATTTAGGTACAGTATTTGCAACTCTATGCATCTTCCTTTGACATTTAACCTGCCTCTCTCTGCTAGTTGTTGCCATTATACTTGTCTACCACAGCCTTTTTAGGTAGCTGGGGGCTACATGATGATTCATAAGAACATCAGTTTCTCCAGTTAGAGAAAATTCTTTCCTCTGTATTCTACAGCACAAAAGAAAATAGTAGTAGTGCACAAATACAGAAAATTATTTATTTTTTTGGTATGCTTTCAGAAAAGGTACTTTAAACACTTAAAAATATAATAATATTTTTATTTTATGACCTAAAGTAAAGTTTGTGATTGACTCTGAAGAGCTGAGGGCACACCACTGTGGTTTCTCTCCAGCTACTGTAGCAAAGGTAGCTTATTTCAGAAGCAGTGATGTTTATTTTCTTATTTATTTCAAGCTCATATTTTCAGACACTATTTAGGCTTAATTTTTTTCTCTCTTACTGTCATACTTACCTACATTTGTGATATAGAGGGGAAGCCAGAAGAGGAAAGTATAGCTCACCAATTTTGCAAACAGAAGACAAAGGGAGAACTCTATGACCCCCTAGGAGAATAAGAGGAAACAAGAAGTTAGAACCTTGATAAATATTTCTGTTTGTTTGTATCAAAGATCAGTTCAAAAACTGTTCCTAAGAAGTACTTTAGGTTTTTAGCTTTTCTCAAGAATTCTTAAGAAGCTTTCTACCCTTACAAGCATAACACTTACAGTGAGAACAGACTGGTATTCTATTCGTACACTTTTTTTACTCTTACTTGTACTTAACTTACAAAAGAGAGAACATTAAAAAAAATAAGGAAAGATTTGATCCTGTTGGGAAACCTATATCACTTATTTTAATCATGTAAAGATTTTTTATATAGCACTATAGCAGGATTACAGTACATACCAGAGAAATACATATACCAGTATATACTAGAGAATGAAGTATATTTTGTGTTTTTCAGACCCCACCTTTTTTTTTTTTTTTTTTTTTTTTTAAGATAAAGATAACCTCACTTGCTGCTTAATGTTTTACATATAGCCAGTTACATATAGCCAGTTATCAGTATGACACAGGCCTTCAAATCAGTAAGTGATAAAACCACATCAGACATGGTAGATGCTCATTTGAAATATTTGTTCCATCTTCTTTCCTGCTGGGTATATGAAAGGTGTGCTTACTGCATAGAGGTGCCACTAAATTGCCAAATTAACCTATCTACATTCCCCTCGCCATCTGACATCTCTCAGCCAGAGACAGATTTTTCAAATCTATGGTATGGTGCACTGCAGTTATCTGCAGGGCCAATATAGACATGCACTGACTCCACATATATTCATGATCCTCCCTAACATCAGGCAGGAAAAATAGAGCAGGAATTATAGAGTTTTAAGGTAGCAACAACTTTTTTTTTTTTTTAAACTATTACTTTCATTTTTTTCTATGAAAACCAGTTGAGACAGAGTTGAGATGGGACAAAGCAGTTGGGTGCTGGGGACTTCTTCCTTTACCTTTACATTTGGTCCAAACAAATTTGGGTACGATTCTAATTGTGCTCTGTAGTGCCAGGTTGTCCCTGAATTAAAGGAACTTCTTTTTTTTTCTTTTCCAGCAGTCTGAATGCTAGGGTAGTTTGTCTTCTCTGTATCAGCTATACAGGAGATTTAAAAACAATTTTCGGGAATGTAAAAGGAAGCTATGGAAGGAAGTTTAGATGCAGAGAAGAGAAGCTCAAGTGCTTATAGACTTATCCTGCTCTTCCCTTCTCAATCCCCAAATGACATGCGGGGATATTTTCAAATCAGATTAATACTGTAAACTTTTACAACACAGGCTGGGTGAGTACTACTTAGATCATTTTTTTTTAATCAGTTTTTGTAGGTACTGAAGACATTTGTAGTTTTTAAGATGCTACTGATGTCCTTACATTTACTGGGGAAGAGGGTCGTCTTGAGGCAGTTTTCATTTCCCCTCCGAGAAGATGGTATTCCATCACATATATCAAAATACTGCTTTACATACGTGAGAGCTGCCAACCCAAGCTCTCGATGCACCACTAATGCCACCTACCTCCCCATTCAGAACTGCAGGAGAAATACGACTGTTGCAGGAACAGGCAAAAAGAGCCTATGTACTCACAGGTATTCGCAAGGCCCCAAAGAAGCTGATAGCTGATGTCCCTTGTCTACTTTCTGCAGTGACTGCAGTGCCAGAGTTCAGTGACACAGTGCAGTTTTCGCTGTCATTAAGCAAATGCTGCATTTCTGGATCCTGTAATTTCCCCCCAGCAACAACATACACAAAAAAGGGAAAAAATATATTAAACACATATCAAGTAAGAAAATCATTCCAAAATAATTTTAAAATACTGCATATGCTTTTATTACAGAAAGTTATGTCTTCTTAAATGTCTTTATTTGGATCTATAAAGTATATAGAGAAACAAGCCTGTTTGTGCCTGACAGTGTACATTGCATTATCTAATTGAGTCCCTGTTATATTCTGGCAGATTTTAAGTTGCAAAAACCCACATATTTAAATGTGGCTTAACAAAATCTTTAGGCTTCCCTTACACAACTACATAGCTAGTCTAACTAGAATCAAAAATCTACTGGGTATTAAAACATATTTCTCTGTAAAACCATGTATAATCTACCTGCTGTACCAATATTAAGTTCCTTCTTTAGGCTTTATTCATAAAACACCCTATTCATTGATTTAAATAGAGATAATATTTTCAGTTGAGTTATGGACAGGGAGAGCTTTGTATTAACTGATAATTTTTTTCACATGTTCTTTTTTTTTTTGAGCACTGCAATCTGCAAATTAGAAAAGTCTTCATTTTCCTGCCCTAGGAAGTATTGTGCTTTAGTAATTCCACTGTCTGCTAAGTATACTTGTAAAATATGTTTGTGGCTGGATCAGGATGACCTGTGTTATTAAATTCTATCCACTCACAGCACTGAACTGAATTCTCAGAACAGACCTTGAAATTTACACTTCACAGCTGTACATAAAGAAATTTCAACTTTGCCAACTCAGAAAAAGGACAGAATGTGGCCATTCTCACTTTCACCTGCCTACTCAGGCACTTAGCTAGCTCTGCTCTCTTAGCAGCTATAGATGCATTCTACAGTTTTCTTTCTCTCAGCTGCTGTGCATTTGAAAAAAAAAAAATATTGAAAAATTATCACCCACATATTTTTGGCTGTATGTTAGTAAAAATAAAATGTACATCATTCCATTTCCAGCAGCAATTGCAAAGATGAAAACCCTCTGTGTACCTGAACCTGGACACTACTTTAGAAGCTATCATGTGATATCCAAAATATCTGTATAGGTTTGGCAGATAGGATGCAGAACCTTTTGGAGACTCTGCAACCTGCAGAAGCAAGAACTGTAAAACAGGAAAAAGACATGTAGGGATGTGTTAAATGGCACTGCACACCTACACTATGGCACCTGGGTCACTCCATCAATACTCACCCTCTGAATTACCGGGGCAACATCAACGCTTTAATTACTTAGCAATTCGAACCACCAGTTAGTAATACTAAAAGATATGCTGACAACTTTACTCAGCCAAAATCCCCACTGGAGTAAATGGAAGATATGCCTGGATAGAGACTAGATGAATCTCACACCCTTTACACAGCAAACCTAATCAGAACTGTCTGCGATAATACTGCTCATTTCTTGAACAGGTGACTCTAAACCTAATAAAGAGGGCTAAATACCAAAGCACAAGTGACCAACATACAAATACAACAACTCACACTGAAGACATTTATTGATAATATGGGATTTTTATGTTGCATGTGTCTGGATTAAAAAAAAAAAAAAAAAGTTTACACTTGGCTGAGACTGTTCAGCTTTGTCAGCTTGACAGACCATGTGATCAGCCATATGGCACACTCTTGATCTCTGGGGAAGGATTCATTATCCCCCAATTTCTTCTTTTTAATTTTGAAGAGGCCAACCTGACACAAACAGTAATGGACATGTGGAGTTACTCAGGCCACACAGCAAAAACAAACAAACAAACAAACCACGCTTTTCAGTCACTGCATAACCTGAATATTTGCTTTCTCTTTTTATAGTAATTGAAGCAGTCAATGAAAAAACACCAAAAGCTTCCACCCTAGTGTGCTTCGAGTAAACCAGCTCATAAATATTAACCATCTGCTGTTTCCACAGACACAAAAGTAACAGTAATAATCAACTCCACGCATCTGGAACAAAACAACTGTAAAAAGTAGAGTTCAACTCTACTTTGACAGAAATAAGACCTTCTATGACAGGCACAAAAATAGAGGTCCCAAGCCAAGACAATCAGATTTTTTTTTTATAAACCCTATTTGTATTTCATATTAGAAATAAACATCCCAGCTAATAGGAAGGAGAAAAAAAAAGGAATATAAAGGAATATTAACAAGCAGGATGCAAGCACCAAGCGCCCTCATGCTTCATTGTCAGTGTTGTCTCTGTTGAGCTGGAAAGTGCAAGCGGCTATGCTGCCTTTGCCCGTGTGTCTGCAGACTCTTTGCAGAGGCAACTCTGAAGGTGCCAAATAGCAGTACTAAAAAACAGAGTTAACAGAGTCAGTTTTGCCTACTAAACTGCTAACTACATTTTAGCACTGTAATTCTTACAGTATCTTCCTTATTTTCCAGCTGGGTGTGGGATAATATTGACAAATTATTTCTGGGGGACTGCTCCTGAGCAGCCCAAAATGAAGAAGAATAAACCGAGTAAGGAGCGAGTTGTACACAGACTGTTCTGGCAGAAACAGAGAGTCAATCAAAGTCACAAATAAAATGTTGCCCTAACAAAAACTTCAAAACCTTTTCATCAGCACTGATTATTATTCTATGGGCAAAGAATGAAAAAGAACATGAAGTTTCTGTTTTCCCATAGAAGTCTTAAGAATTAAAATTAATTAATTAATTAAAAAAAAATATATATATATAAAGTAAAAAGGTAATCCTCACAGCATGTGTTTCCCAAGGGCAATGAATACAAATAAAATACCTGAAATGGGAAATTTTCACTTCATGTTCATCCTAAGTTAAATTTGTTTTTGTCTATGAATGTGCAAATCCTGAGTTCAGTTTCCAGTGAGAATTACCAGCACTTACACTTACAAGTTTTAAGCAGGTTTCCTGTGAATAACTGCTCATATTTAGAACTCTCTGTCTCCATGAATAATCCTGCAAGTACATACATCTATTACATTAATAAAGGAGCGAAGTGAGAGAGCAAGGAGCTGACACACAACAGAAGTAGTTTAAAGACTGCAAATGTGTTATCTTGAAAACATTTTGCATTGCATTTCTTTTTGCTGAAATTTAAACTAAAATTGAGTAATCATGTTATCATATTCAACTTGGTTGGCAGCATATAGGTTAGATAACGCTTAATGCTCCTGTTCAGCATTACATTTGAATATGAAAAGGAAAACGGATTTTCAGCTTTCTAAAACAAAGACCAACCTTTACCCACAGTAAATCTACTGTAAATATTCCCTGTGAACTTATTCTATATGAGGAAGTCTTCCATACTTTTCACAATAGATATTACATTTTACCTGAGATTTGCCACTTTCTTTAGCATTTAAGGTCGGCATCTGGACTCTGAATCGACTCCCACCGTTCAAGGAGGCTTTAGAACTCTGAAAGAGGGGAGGGAAAAACAATAAAGTTCTTGCTACCTTCTTTTTTTTTCTTTTCTTTTTTTTTAAGCTTATGTCAGTGTTAATCATCTCTTAACAACAAAAGTCTCTGCGTATCAGACTGTAAACAAAACCCCAAATGGAGTATCTCTAACGTAATCACTTAAAAAAAAATATTTAGGAAGACTTATTGCAATCTATATATAAAACAGTCACTTGAGGACTGATTTCATACTGTTCTTGTACATAGAAACAATGAACCAAATTCAGAGTACAGTCATACCATTCTTAATGTCTTGAACAGTTTTTTTTCACTACTGAATATTCACTGGCATTTCAAACCTCTATTTTCTAGTTAGCAAATTACTTCAATAGCAAAAACAGAAATTGAGCTGATTTTCTGGGAGGAAAAACTTTTTTTTTTTTTTTTTCACTCCCCTAAAAAAAGCTTTCGCCATTATCTTATGCTTGCTCTAGTCCTCCTACTCAGCAATGGCCAAGGGGCAAACGGGGTAACGAGGAGAGGCTGTGCTTCTGGGGGAGCTCCGAACAGCAACTGAGGCCATGGTCGGTATTGTAAGATGTATCAGAGTGCAGAGTGCGTTGAAATTACAAAACAGTTTAAGTCAGAGCGAGCTCCAATTTCCCAGACAGCCTTGCTGCAACCTACTCCACTCTCTCCCTCCAGGCAGCTCTGGCAGAGGCCTTCCCACAAATCACACCCATCCACATTCTGCACATTCCTTCAGGCCCCAGGGGGATCTTGGCAAATAATACTTCTTTCTATATATTCTACCTATTAACATAAGCACTCCTTGGAAAATGTCAGCCCCAGGATCCTGGGCCGAAAGATTTCCTGGAAAAAATCTATGATTCTTTTGCTAAATTAAATGTACAACTTGTATGTAGTTTGCAGCCAGGTAAGAATAACCTGTGCAAAGACTACAAGAAGCTTTGTGCAGTTCTTCAGGGATACATCCTGAATTCCACATCAAAGATAAAAACAAAATGAAGAAATCAGAAATGAACGCCCATCCTAAACATTTCAATTCAAAGTGAAGTACTCAGCAGTTCTTGACCAACAAAAATTCAGGGATGTATCTTGAAGTTTCCTTTAGACAAACTGCCATTCATTCACATATCCCTCTAAGAAGGCAAAAATTTATGAGGTGAGGGGAAGTATAAGGATTTTGGCAGTCCAACACTGTGTACAGACACAAGCAATCCTTGGCATTCATGCTCCAAAATAAACAAAACCCAAACCTCCAGGTCTGATAAAATAGATTTTTTTTTTCTTACTGAAAATTAGGCTCTTGTTGGAAAAATGGTTTACTACTATCTATATGGCAGAAAATCCATTATCTACAGAAAAGTCATCTATATCTTTATTCAGCAAAACAGCAGCGAAGAAAACTGAAAGACTTTCATTTAACTGTCAAAATAAGATTTACTGTGGAAGTGCTGGGGATAAGGACTAGACTGAGGATGCACATTTAACACTTAGATTTCTTTTCTGCCTTTCAGAAGATAAAAATTATAGTCTGTTATCTTTTAAATGCACAAATATTTTTCGCAGGAGTTTAAAAGAATACTTTTCTTGGAAACACAAGCTCACGTTGAAGAAAGTTTCTAGAACATAAAGAGAGGTCTGTATGAACATTCTGCAACTAGCATGTGTACCTATAAAAATAATACTGTGAGAAAAGTGATCAGAGACTATAAAAATGTTCTAAATTATCATGTTTTACAATTGCTATTAAATCTAGTCTCCAATGTCCAGTATCAAAGTGTGCTAATGCATGATAAAACACAATGACTTCTTGCATTTATTTGTCACAGGTAGTGCATTTTACCACACTTAAATTATTTTGAAACAAACTGCAAATTGATAAATCTGAGCAAAGGTGAATACAGCAAAACAAAGTACACCTCAAGAAACTGGTGAAGGAAGCATGAGAACTGCATATCCAAGGTGCTCAACTCAGCTTTCCCTTGCCCTTCTGAGCAACTCAGTAAGATGAGATGACTCACCATTGTAAACTCTGCAGAAATACTGCACTCGTGAATATGCTGCAAATAAACAGTGGACCAAATTCATCCAGGACAGTAATATCACAAAGAGATGAATATGATCTATAAATCTTAAGACAACTCTATCCCCCGCCCAAAAAAATCACTCATGTTAAGCATATATTGTAGTTGTGTTTAAAATTAACCCACTTCATCTTACTACAATGAAGTTCAGTTTTTGGTAGTAACAGGCACAGCTGCCTGCATCTAACCAAAAATTTGTCTGAAGTGATCTGCTACAGCATTATCAGTATAGCACATATGCACATACATGCATAGGGGTGTGTGTGTGTGTGTGTATAC
>VWPW01004793.1:0-41367 GCA_013389825.1 Crypturellus undulatus | reverse complement strand
TCCTCCGCAGGGGACCCCAGAGGCCTGTGGCAGCACAGGACATCACCGACCAGGAGAGCTTTATATATATATGTATATTACTGTACGTATGATATATTCCTATGCATCCTCATGGTGCTTTTTCCACCATAACAGCACTCCCAAATCCCTCTCCTGGCTGGATGCAGGGAGCCCCGGGCTCTCGCAGAGGACCAGGGAAGCAGCCGCAGCTCTGCAAGGTGAGCGGTGATGGACGGACGCAAACCCCTGAGAACCGACGTGCAAAATAAATAATTGAATTGTGATGCTGTTGTCAAATCGCGTTGCCCAAAATAGGAATGTTTTCAGAGAGGATTAGGCATATTCACAGGAGATAGGTCCTTCAGTGCCTATTTAAAAGGATGATTTAGAAACAGCTTAATTGCTTTTTGCTGGAAGCTGGGAGAGTATCCTGGAGCAAAAGGGATCATTCTCGTGCAGTTTTCCTGAACTCTGGTAGTTGGGATGCTCCCAGCAGGAGCATGAGGAGCAGCCCCCAGGCCACCCCTCTGCTTCCAGCACTTCTTCTCCTCATCCTGAGCAGCTCTGGGGATCCTGCATGTGCTCCCTGGATCTACGTCTTGGCTCTGCAAAGATACAACTCCAGCATTCCCATGTCTTTCAGTAGAAATATGTTTTAGTTTTCCATCAGTATTATTTTTCTGCAGTGACTGAGTTAGATTTACCATGTGCAGAAATAATTAGTAAATGACTTAAAAGCTCAGAGTGGTGCTTTCTGCCAATGATTAAATGAAAATGCCAGGACAGCTCATGCATTTCCCAATAAAACCTTCTAAGATTCAGATCACTTCTTTTCCACTTACATATTTTTCTTGTTCTTTGCAGTAAAAGACCATCAATGTCTTCAGTGGCTGAATAACTTCCCTGCACTATTTGTGCTCATGATGAAATCATCTGTGGTCCCATATATGTAAATGTAGGGAAGAACTGCTAGCAGCATAAAGGGGACTTGAGTTATTAAGATTTCTGGTGTACTAGTGTTAGAATATCCTGAGTTTCACTGCTGCATATTAGTTATGTTTGAACATGAATTTTGTTGCCTCTAATTTATCCTCAAAGCAACTGCAGCATATGGACAGTGTATCCATAAAGAAAAAAATGAGCACATAAAATACAGTTCTTTTTTAGTGCGCTTTCTCTGAAAGTGCTGGGTGACATGCCAATGCAGGGAAGAGAGTTTAGCTGCAAAGTAAGGCTGTGATCATCCATAATTTACGTTCTGACAAGCTGTTGCTGTGTAATTCAGGTAAGGCTGAAGAAACCCACTTGTTCTGGTTCAGTATGATGTGACATTGCGACAGCTCTGTGCAGGGCACAAACAGTGACCAGAAGGCAAAAAGCCCATATTAGCTACAAGAACCAGTAGGACTGACCATGGTCTCATTGCTAGTCAATTCAGTATGCTCTTCCTAGGGTTTGATATCCTATAATTCTCTTTCTTCTCCTGCCTCCTTGCCTGCAACATGATATTCATTACCAGTCAAGGCCAGATGAAAAAATATTGTGCCATCTCTCGAGCTCCCATCGCATGGATCCCTTTTAGGCTGGTCATTTCAGCCCGATTTCCAGTTTTTGTTCATAGGACGCTCCTCATTTCACCTCCCTGTAGGAAGCAGAACCTCAGTAAAGTCCATGCCCTAAATAAAGCGGTTATCACTGCAACTCGACTGCTTTTTCCTCCCAACAGATTGATGCAAGGAGGTGTGATGAAGGACAGCATACAAATAACTTCAGATGGGAAAGAAACACAAATAAATTCATACAAATAATAAGAAGGTACAAATAAATTCAGATGGGTTCAGGAGGAGCTTGTGTTATGTCTTGGAGAAACGATCTCCTCTTGGCAGATCAGAGACCTGTCAGCAAAATTCTGCCCACCGGTAGGACAGGTCCTCTCCAAACTCTTCCATCATGGGCTTTCCATGCTTGGGATCACTGTGCAGNATAATAAGAAGGTACAAATAAATTCAGATGGGTTCAGGAGGAGCTTGTGTTATGTCTTGGAGAAACGATCTCCTCTTGGCAGATCAGAGACCTGTCAGCAAAATTCTGCCCACCGGTAGGACAGGTCCTCTCCAGACTCTTCCATCATCTACACGCTGGTTGTGGGAGGGCTTTCCATGCTCGGGATTACTGTGCAGGATTCACCAGGTTGGGTACGGTCCCCTTTAGGTACCTTCAGAATTCCTTCCTTTTAGCCCCAAACGTTTTGTGAGACCTCCTCACCCCTTCGTTAAAAATACACGACCTGCCACCTAGAATCACACATCATTATGGTTGGGAAAGATCTTCAAGACCATCAAGTCCAACTTCTGGATCGAGTCCACCCTTCACCACCCTGCCATAGGGAGTCAGGTCAAATAACCAGTTAACCCAGACCTTCTGGTCTCCTTCATGACCAGAAGGAAGGAGTATGAGGGCAGGCCTAGAATGAGCTTCATTCTGACATGTCTCCCATGTGGAAGGGCTGCAACAGGTTCAACACAAGTATGTGCAAATGGTGCGGGACAACACGGCTGGACGCCTCGGGAGAAGATGGGCGGCCATAGGTACAGGACACCATAGTCAACCTTGTCCCCAAGCCCCTGAGCTGTGCTACCTTCTGAACTGGCAGGATTTAGCTATTGTGGGTTACTTCATCTTACATCCCAAGGGAAGTTATATAAGAAATGTGCACGAACTGAAAACTGCTGGAGAGGTTTCCTGTTGAGTGTTATGAGTCTGGAAATGCCAATGGGAGGGAGCTGCACCAGAACTGAGACCACAAGCGGGGAAGCTTGGGAGCTGCTGGAATGGCACGGATTTATCCTAGCGTGCGCCTTGTGCATTAGCTGTATTAAAATATTAATTTCCAACCCCACATGAAAATTCCTATGCCAAATGTGTGCTACTTTCTTCTGCCAGCGGTGACGTGGGTCATCCGACGCATTCGGTGTCCTTCATCCTCACAACTCCCTCTGCGATGCCCGAGCACCGCGGCCGTGCCCTGGAGAGCCCTTTGCTCCGAACCCCGTCGAGGTGGAATCCATAAAGTTGCAGCCTCCACCTGCAATGACGATGAGGAGGTGAGGAAGGAAGCGCTCTGGCAATTTGTGCATCGTTTGATCCTGGTTGCGACTGCGCCCGTGACGCTGCTCTGCAACATTCCATGGAAAATTCACTGCCGTCTTCCACCTTTGCACTGGCTGCCGTACAGATGCGTAACACGCTATTTTTACAGCTGAATTCTTCAGATCACCATGGTTTTTGTTGTTGTTTCCGTATTACAAAAATAGATTTCTCTGCTGTGCTCTGTGTTTGACTTCAAAGGCAATACCAAAAATCTTTTTTTTCCAGCATCGGAGCAGCATGCACTTAGGGAGAGAGGAAATCAGTGTGTTCATGGGCATCCTGAACATAAGCTATATATCTGAAGGAAGACTTCAATGGTGTTGAGAGCTAAAATTGTGTTACCAAGGCCAAACTTAGTCATAAGTATTCAAGAAATGCTTGTATTTATTTATCAGCTATAATTTATCCAGTGTAACATCTGCCCTCCTACCATACCTCTCTTGTTTCCTGTGTCCACCAGCCCTCCGGCAAAATGCTCCTTCTGAAGCAGCTTGGAAAAATAACTGTGTTTGCACCAAAATTATGCATATTTAGCAAAGGACCCTGCTTTTCAGTGCAGTGATACAGAGGTAATATTGTCCCAGATGTCCAAACACTGTATACTGTCTATACCAGCAAGAGGAGAGTCAGGATTTTTGATATTTGTTGATAACAGAGCACTGGGCACTCTGCAGTATAGTAAGAGCTGGGGAAAACAAAGAATAAGAACAGAATTAAAACCTGCAGTGATTTGTGACAGAAAATGAAAAATAATCAATATCAGAATTATTTTTCTCTATTATATCATTTTTTTAAAGCCATATTTTCATTAAAGTATTTCAGAAACAATTTGTTATTTTTTTTTATTATTTAGCAATTTTCTCACCCTTTCTTTTTTCCTTAGTATTCATTTTTTCCTCATTTCTCTCTTTTTCTTCCCTTTATGCCAATGACCAACAAGCAATGGGAATTAAAAAATAATAAAAAAGCAAAACAAACCTTTTAAAATTTAGTTTTATATAAAATACTTAGACAAATCAAAAATCATCTCTTTGGAATGGCTTGGCACTCGGAGTGCTCATTCCAGGTCTTTTGCTTCTGTGCTTTGTCCCTTTTGGGGCTCACATTGTCACAGACACCTCTGCATTCTTGACGCCTTGGCTGCCCCTTTGTCCAGCTCGCTCCTCTTTGAGGCTTCCCCTGCTCTGCAGCCTCACCCAGCCCGTAGAGAGCTGCTAATGTCACGCAGCCATTCAAATAAATGTGGAACTTTATTAATAACAGCAGCGTAAATGCTCCCTATGCGTCGCTAAGACAAGAATATGTCCTTAGTGCCAGCGAGCAGTGGTCTTGGAGCAGCAGCAGGAGCCCATCCATGGGCTAGTGGGCAAGTTAACAGGAACAAGCAGCCTGGGCAAGCTGCTAGGGNTGCATTCTTGACGCCTTGGCTGCCCCTTTGTCCAGCTCGCTCCTCTTTGGGGCTTCCCCTGCTCTGCAGCCTCATCCAGCCCGTAGAGAGCTGCTAATGTCACGCAGCCATTCAAATAAATGTGGAACTTTATTAATAACAGCAGCGTAAATGCTCCCTATGCGTCGCTAAGACAAGAATATGTCCTTAGTGCCAGCGAGCAGTGGTCTTGGAGCTCCTCCATGGGCTAGTGGGCAAGTAACAGGAATAAGGAGCCTGCTAGGGTTAACCCGGGATAATTTCTCATCATTGGAGCTGGTTTGTGCCCCCCCTTTAGGGGACTGTGATCCCTGTTTTGCCTGTCCTGTCTCCAGTGAGACCTCAATGGTGAGATTGAGCCCCTCAATAAATGTTTGGGCTATGGCATCTTGCTGAGCCTCCTGGCTCCAGCTCAGCCCTTAGCAGGGGGACTGTTCTATAGCAGCTGCCCTCCAATAAATAAATAAACTTAGGTTAATTTCAGCTGATTTTAGTTCATTAGTGGACTTGACCAGTCAAATTCGTCCACATTATTTGTCCAGCTACTGGTCCAGCTGCTGGAATAACCTGGAGGAGGGAGATCCTTGCAGTGAGACGGTACAAAGCGGCTCAGTGTTGGTGGATTCATTGCTGGTTCCGAGGGTGGTGGCTTCTCACCCAGGCCATGCTATCCCGGATCGCGACCCTGATCTCTACATCTATCAAACTCATAATGTGTCGAATCGTTATGACACAGTTTTGCTTCCTTAGAGGAGCTGCAGCTCTAATTAAGGTTAAAAATAAATTATGACTCAGAGTCCAATAAAAACACAATGGAAAATTGCATCCCTCCAGTTTAATTTGCTCCCCCCGCAGGCTGAGCAGCCTCATTAATGTAAGAAATGCAGCAAACAATTATTCCAATGAAAAGATTTGGTTAAACTAACCCACATTTTAGTCCAGGCTCTGATATATCACAATCCTCTTACCAATGTGTCCATTAAAGGGGAAAATCAAAGCGGTTAAATTGAATCACAGATCAGGATCTTGTTGAGAAGCTCTAGAGGACGAGGGACAGGCAGGAATGAGCAGAAAAGAAACTGTAAGAGACTCAGTGGCCAAGTCAGGAGCGCCTGGAAGGCACCGGGACCACAGCAATAGTTTGGATGTGCAGGTTGCACCCCCGGGATGTCCCAGGACAGGTCCCAGGTCCTGCCCTTCCCCATGGCAGAGGCCACCAGAGCTCTTGGATGGAGGTGGCCACAGCTCATGGTGGTGCCAGGCCCAGCCGGATGGTAACACACAGTCTGCATCCTCCCTCCGTATTCCTGTTCCTCGAAGCAGCCCGTATTTCTGAAGATTTTAAGAGGTTTGGCCTGATGCTGGCACCAACTGAGGTTCCTCCTGAGTTTGCTTAGCTGCTATCAAGTCGTGGTTGTCTCCGTGCATGGAAACAGATCATCTTATATCAATAACACCAAGTATAGAAAAGATCCACTGTTAGCAGCAGAGCTTCCTAAAGTCACCTGCTGCAAATTGCACGGGCTGCCAACGTCTGAAACTGCTGATTTATCGACCGCCTCACCAGCACGTATCATTAGTCTACAGTAATTTATCTGATGGCACTGGAGTAAGCAACAGCACTGCTTTTCAGCTCTAAGGAAATGCCCCACAAAGCATACGTGAGTACTGCATGTCTTTTGAATAATGGAGAGCTACACGGCTTTTGAATAATCACCCCCGCTGTGCAGCTGATGCTTGGAGGAGCTAAATTTATATATAGACATCCACATCTGTTTGCATACACATAAATATATATATGACCCGGTAAGTGTACACATAACTCAGGGATCCACAACAGCGTCATCCTCTCAGCAGCACAGAAGCCATCTGAACGTACTGTCCTGAATTTTTGTGACCTCAATTCTTTTATGTTTTCTTTATTCTTATTCAGCATGGAAATTTTTATATAATTTTCATTTCCAAGTCATATGACAACCCTGTTATCTACTGTGTTAGGCAACCAATGGAAAAAGACCTTTTCAGTGGGCAATAAATGCACTGCAGTCTTAGAATGCTTCCACATGGAAAAGTTTTGATTGCGAAGTTACATAGAAAGAGCAAACCGTGGCAGTCTTGTGTCCTTATCAATGTGTTATTTTCCTGCAGGATTCCTAATGTTCTGGTCCTGTGGATGAGGAGCAGGGCTGGAAGAGGCTGGAGGGTCCGTGCCTGCCCTGAGGAATATTTTGGCCCACCTGCCTAACCTGCTGCGTGTTTCCCCTCTGTTAGAGAGAGGAAACATTTCCTAATTCCTAATCAAAGCCGCCTTTGCTGCAAGTCAAGCCTCCCTTTAGTCCTGCTCCCAGGAATCATTGATCACCTTTCGGAAACAATCCTGGGCATTGTCATAACTCATGGCTAAAATGAGGCTTTAATGTATTACGGTTGGAGAAACGAGCATTAGAGAATGAAGCTGCTTAAGAAGCAAAGGGCACGATGTGCCTGGTCTTTATATGCCTCTACAGCCCTGCAATTAACCACTCACATTCTGATATTCCATAAAGTCACATTTCCCCGTGAGCCCTACAGGTTATATCTCTTAGATCCCTGCACTAGGAATGCAACTGAACACCATGAGCCCATCCACAGTTCTCTGAGCTCAATAAACCAACCCCTCTATCCTTTCTCATGGGTCATATTTTCCAAAAGTCACTCTTGTTCCATTGCCATCAGCTCGTTCTCGCTCCTTCCGTGCTGCGACCAGCTCATGACGTGAGTCCTGTTGTTACGGTGCTTTCTTCTGTGCGCTGTAAGTAAATAGTCTTTAAAAATAGTTTAAAAGTACTCTGAGCACTTAATAGGAAAGCTCTTGTTAGTGTTTGCATAGCTATCTTGTTGCTTTTGTTCCATTTCTGCTTATTTGGAAAAAATGAACAATCTTAACAAGACTGCGTTAGCTATCTATCAGGTATTGCATTTAGCTGTCCATTTAGTCTGGTGGTGACCGTGTAGCGTCACTTCTCTTTTATAAGGCTTGTAAAATGCGTTTCAGACAGGGACGTGGGAGACCAAGGGGGCACAATGGCCAGGTGGAGGAACACGAGCAGAGCGGCAGCTCCTTCCCCACGTCTGTCTTCAAGCCGTTAATTGTGCTAAATACTTAAAAAAGTAGCTTGTTTCTTGGCTGACTTCCTGGGTTTCTTGTTGAACTGCCAACCAGCTGAGGATGCTTTTAGGAATGTTGTAAATTAAATGAAATAAAATTGGCCTACACCAATTCTATAAAACCCAAACAACTTTGGACTCTTTCAAAAATATTTATCTTTCCTGCTTTAAACAGCTCTATTAATAGATCAGATAGGTAAATGCCTGCCAAGGTAGAAGGAAGAGAGTATTTGGTTATTTTCAGCTGTGGTTCCTAAAATAGATAGTAAGAAATAACCAATGCAAATATAAATAATTTTGTCTCGGGGGAATGTGACATGCAAATAGCATAAAAAAACAGCATATTTTTAAAAATAAACATTCAGGGAAAGAAAAGGCTCAAGTTTTCCCTTGTTTTCCCTATAGGGCAGGTCGTGCTTTGGCTGGTTCCTACATTGTGCCAGCCCGTTTCTCTGGTGTAGCTGAGCACTGATGCTGCAGCCGCTGATCCTCTGTTATTTCCCTCCTGTCGCTGCCTACGACTGAGTTACAGCCAGAATTCCCTGCTGCTGGTTCCCTTCTCACCCTTGGGATGGGGTTGAAACAGTTTAGCTTTTACAGCGGCAGAAGAGGGGAGCTGGAAGCATTCAGATCCCAGAAGTACAACCAAAGCTGCTTCTCCTCTTCGGCCAGCACTTGCAGCTAATTCCCTTTCTTGTGAAACCTGGAATGGAGCTCCTATTTCCTCACCAGGAATGGAATACACAAGAGAAAGGATCCACTCCAATATAATCAGATTTCTTTTTCTTTCCCTCTCTCTCTCTTTTTTTTTATTTTTTTCTTTCTTCTTCCTTTTTACTTTTTTTTCCTATTCTTTCCATGGGGAAGTGTCCAGATGGTCTGAACCTAAAGTGCTGTTGTGCAGAGCACAGCAAGGTGGGTTATAGGAAAGTCACAACACACAGTTTCTTCTTCTCCCTCTGCAATGAGAATCTGGGAATACAGAAGACGACATATTGCTACTAAGGGGACTGTGTCCACTTTATCCCTAAAATGTTCATTATCCAGGCCATGAGGTACCGTGCTTTTCCCAGGAGAACACTAACCAGCCTCAATTCTTTATCTCAACTCTACTGTTTAATCTGTGGTGTCTGATTTTTCTTACCTATAAGATTTTGCACCCCATTTCCAAGCTGTCCCTGCATGGGTGATGGGTGACGTTCAAGAGCACATAACCCACCACATGGTCTTGACTCCTGAGATGTGGAAAGGGTCACATTGAAGAATCATTGCTAAAAGAGACCCGGGCAATTCCTAGATAAGCCTATTTGGTGCCATTATTTCTGTTTTATTTTGGGTCGCTCTTGTAGGGAACTTCTTGCACCAGGGAGGCTTGGGTTCAGCTGCCTCTGTGGGATGTTGCTCCCTAGTCCTGTTCCTTGCCACGATTCCATATCCTCGTGGATAGACGGCTTCCCACACACTGGGAGGGAAGTTGGCATTTTGGGAATCATTGCCTGTGCTCCGAAGCCCAAGGGATGGGCACTCATTAAAGTTTTAATGAGAAATGTGTTTGTTTTTCCTTCAAACCTTTTAATATGACTGAATAATGTAAAGAACCTTGAATGATACCAGGCAAAATTGCAGCAGAATCCCTTTTCCCCTCCCTCAGGTGACCCTCTGCAGTTCAGCAGAGAATGATTCGCCAGCAGTTTTTCACATGTCCTGCAAGGGGTTCATGTGCACCGCGTTTCCCCATCTTGCTTATGTGAGCATCATAAAACCCAGGGTCAAAAGCTTCGCTAAATTAAAATATGGGACATCTGCTCCATCAGCCCCATTCACAGGACCCATTACAGAGCTGTGCAAAGACATTAGATCAGCAGGACATGATCTGAGACACCCGTGCTGGCTCCTAGGTGCTCCGTGGTGTCTCCTGTGACTAATGGAAGGATGATTCTGTGTTTGCCAACCCTCACAGCAGCTGCTTGTCTTAATATAGGATAATTCTGAGAGGAACAGGCACATTGATTAACCAGTTTTCTTGTTATTGCAAATGTATATGATAGGTAAGTCTATCGTTCTAGCAGCTCCTAATTTTTTTGATGTGCAATTTAGAATTGTAGAATTTTCATATAATTGCAATGCAGAATTTAGAGCAGAGGAAAACTATCTCCTTATATCATTATATTCCTTCAATAAGTAAATAAATGTTTGGTAAAAGGAGCAAAATCAACATAAAGTTTGAATGCAGTAGAGAAACATCTTTGAGAGTTTTGGGGGTATTTGCAAAAATGATATGACTAAATTATCACTTTAAGTAGAATACAGTATGAGTTTTTCCGTTGAAGGCAAAATAACAGGCAACTGTTTGAATCAGAAGTCACTGAAATTATAGAGTTAGGAGTTTTTTTTAAAGAATATTTTACATGGAATCAGTTAGCTAAATCAATCAGCAAGGTTGATTTCTCATTGCACAAGACATTTAAAACACAAACTGAGAATATTGCAAGCATTTACTTTCCAAGGCTTAATTATGCTCGTATTTTTATGGAAATGTATAAATTGCCTGTGTTTGACAGACACACAGATTTCCTCCGCTTATTTTTTTATCATTTTTGCAAATTGTCTCAACATGGTACATTATCACCAACTCCTTAATGTACTTACCATTTTTAAAGGACTATCGAGTATTTCTTTAAAGCACAGCTTATGGCTTTTTAGCTTTACTAATAAAATATAACCAGTAGAATATGAAGTGATGGCTGAGTGGAAGAAAAGACAACAGAATAATATGGCCAAAATGGCCAAAACGGCCGCTCTATCTCTCCACGACTCCTCCTTCCTGTTCTAGACCTCAGCAAACACGTTTTCATTCCTCTCCAAACCCACAACAGCTGCTCTGGCTTTGGATATTTTCTCTACCTTTCTTAAAGCTTTAGGACACCACTTGGAAGTGGTTAATTAATAGGTATGAACTGAGATTTTTAAGATTTGCAACAAACTTAATCAGTTGTTTGTGAGCTGCCTCAATATTTTCCTATGGGATGCTTGGGTGCTTTCCTCTGAGGTGTTTGATTTTCACAGATACTTCATATATTTTTTTATTTTTTTCAAAAAGACAAAAACCTCATTGTATCTGCATCAGAAGAGAGAGACTTTCAGGGTATGTCTGTATTTTTCATGCTTTTTCATGCCTTTTCATCTACCTCCACTGCTGCTTCCTTGATCCATCTGGCTTCCTTAGGAGTTATTCCTACCCATCCTTTTAGCTCTATTGACACCGTGCCCGGTGTCACCCTTATTGCATCTGTGGGATGTTCCTGTGTGCTGGGGACACCCGCCAACATGTCCTTGGACAATCCCTACTTTTCATAATTATTTCCTGCACTAAATCATGAGGCTTAACCCTGCCAAAGCCTCTTCTGCGCTTGGGAATAGAAGCTCCAGTTATCCCTACTTTCCAGTGTCCGTTTTGTCCACTAAACTCCCCAAATGCCCAAGGCCCTGGGCAATAAACCCCTAGTGAGACCAATGTTGTCCATCCCAACACAAGAGCACAAGGGTTAACGGGTGTTCATAGACTTGTCCCTCCTTGAGGGACTCATGAAGGATCGAAGTTCTCCTTGGTTTTAGACACCTCATAGAGAGCTGTTGGGTTTCATGGCCTGGTGTCCGCCGTGACAAATGTGCTGGCTGAAGGGAGCACTCAAATATAAACGGGAAATGATTACTCCACTTTGATGAATTTGGAGACAATCAGAGAGAGCTTTCTGTCCACATAGTCAGTGAAACAAATTAATGGAAGGCTGCTGCGGTGATAATAATCTGTAAAAGCACCTTTTACGAGCAGTTAGTAACGTCCCTTTCTCATTGGGTGTAATTACTTTCAACTTAGCAGTTCTAAAGGACTAAGGAACTTGCATCTTCACTCTTTCCGTTCGACAGTGCTGCCAAATGACACTACAAAGAGTGAAGTTATCCTGAGGGGAGAAAGAAAATAGCACAAAATGAATTTTATGTAATCATATATTTTCTGAAGCGTCCCTTTTAGAATTATGTTTTCTTGGATCCTTGAATTAAACAATATATTCTGAACATAAAAGCATTTACATCTTATATGCTCTGAACGAATATCTCCTCTTGTATTAACAACATGGACATCAATGGGAAACAATCAACCATTACAAATATTTTAACATAAAAATTCACAAGACCGAGTTAGAATAAGCTAGGACTGAAATGTTAATTATGAGGAAACATCAGTTTGCACAGAGTGACAACACAGTAATTGCTTTTTAGGGATTCATAGTGTCATGGTTCTCATTATACTAAAGTAAGTTTTTAACATTTGTTTTCCTTGCTTTATGCTGAAGACAAGAAATGCATTAGACACCTTGTTGTGCAGCTCAGTACAGGAAATACTAGCTTTGCTGTCTGCAGCAGTGCTGTGATAGGTCTGAAATGAAGCCCCCACGGCTCCTTATCAAGAGGCAGCCTCTGATTGCCACCCTCCACGTTAAATGAAATCCAATTATCCATTACAATTATTTGTTTTCAATAACCCAGCTCAATTTCAGAGCTATGGCAGTCGTTTTAATTGTGCTATGTCAGTCCTAAAAGTCTACAGTCTTCATCTAGATCTCATTACCTACACATATATTACCACTTAAGCACCCTTAATTAAAATGCTTTCAAGAATTCCGTTTGAGTTCATCTTAAGAACGCCCATAAGACATGTTTGTGCTTCTGTGGGTAACGGGGCACTGCCACGGGCGAGGAAGAGGAACGAGGGAGGAGGGAACCGTGACCAGAGGCTGTTTCTTCTCTGGCCGTTCTCCTTCCCGCTTCCTTGCTGATACCAGGCTGCCTGTGTGGGACCTTTCATTGCTTCTTGCGTTGGTTTTCCACGTTTTTCAAGGAAAGATCGTTTGTTTTTTCCCCAGGTTTATCCAGTTACATGCATAAGCAAATTTCCTAATCATAAAAATACGGGAGAAAATAAAAATATGATCTATATTAGCATTGTTTCCCTGCTGTTTTTGTAAAAAGGACAGATAGATATCCTCATTCACCAGCCAGGTTACTGCTGCAGCAAATTATCACAAAATACACAAAATTAAATGTCAGAGGGCTAAGTGTGATCACATACAGACAACATTTAAGCTTGAGAACTATCATTTGCTCTGCACGAGAAGGTCTGTGCTAAGGAGGTTTTCAGCCTGCGTGCAGCCCGGGGGGACTACATTCATCAGCCAGCGGCAGGGGGGAATCTTCTGTCTCCAAGTTCATTCCAGCAGAGAACTTCTATAGCCAGGAGATTTCAGCTCTGCTTTCCTAAATTACTGGCTGCAGTAAGTACAGTGTGAGAAAAATACAACAGTTTCCCCTGCTGCATATGTGATTAATTTCACTTAACCATAACGAAGCCAAATCTTTATGCATCTATTCCCATTCTCTGTTCTGGACAATCCGTCATTTTCGCGACAGGCCAATCTGACTCCAAGAAAGGGGAATTTCCTATTCTTCTCTTTGCCGAAGCTTGCAGATCCATTATGCTGGGATTTCAATAGACGCGGGCCTTCAGGGTATGAAACATAATCATCCTTAAAATGCTAAAATATACAAAACAAGGTATATTACACATAATAACTCTCTACCTTCTCCTGAGCATTACAATGCAGAGAAGACTTATATCAAAATAGCACCACTAGTGTTATGGAAACTGTGCATTAGCATCATGTATTCTGGATACCAGGTTCTCCTCAGTTAGCTCTGGTTTGGCTTCCAAACCCGTCCACAGGAAGGGTATTTTTTCAGCTAATGGATGCCTGGTTACTATGAGCATTTAGCATGGATTTCAAGCATATTTGGCTAGAAAACCTTTCACATTCAGAAGAAAAGTGCTCGTTGAGCAGTGCCGGTAGGTTTGTGAGGCCAAACTTGGTGAATCTGGGGGGGATGGAACAATATTAAGGAAATATTTACTGCTGGATTTGTATTATGGGATTACCCATGCTAGTTAATTAATCAGGTAGTGGAAAGTGAGAAAGGGGGAAAGAAAGATGCTGTACAAAGACATTTTTATTGCCATCTTAGTACAATTTCCTGAAGGATGGGAAGAAGACAGAACAGAGCCTCACTATGTAAAAGGTCAATTAAATCACAGACTTCTACAGAGCAGGCAAAGAAAGTTCCAGATATTGCTGGTCAGGTAAGAAAATGCTTAGGGCAAGAATAAAGTCACAAGAGCAAAAGCGCAGAACTGGGCGGGCTATGATGCAAAAAGAAAGATTTGCAACTGGAAATATCAGAAGAAATAAGTAGCAATAGGGCATTAAGAGCAACGAGAAGGCAGGAAAAGGTGGCTGTGTTATTTCATGGACGAGGAGAAAGCAGGAAGAAAAACAAGAAGGTGGCTTGAATGTTTAATGCCTGTTTTTCTCTGCGTTCAGGGAAAAATATTAACACTAAGCAGATGCTCCTTAGAATTAATATTAATGTAGCTAATAACAATGCAGCACACAAAAGGGAGACATTTTTTATCTGAGTTATATGCACTCAACTCATCAAGACCCGGCAAAATCCAGCTGGGCAATTGGGGAGCTGCACACAGCAACTTGTGAACTATTCATGATTACCTTGGAAAATCCGGGAAGGGCGGGAGGGTCCCCACGGCACGGGAAGGAGCAAACACAGGACCTCACTTCAGAACGAGGAAAGATAAGGAGACAGAGCCATGGACTTATCAGCATGACCTCTGTGAAGGAGGACATGGAAATATTGTTTAGCAATCTGTTTGCAAGCGCTAAGAGAAGAGCAGGATGATAAAACATCCAGGGTGATTTTCTCAAAGGCAATAGTGTCAAGCCAACAAATTTTCCATTATCAGAGGAGTAATTGGAGAGAGAGCCAAGAGTCACTGCTTTTGCCCCAGGAGCTCTTTTTACATAGTTGTACCTGACTTCCCCATGAATGAAATATTATGAAGGTGAAATAATCGTGGTGGTGATGGGCCTTCAGCTGAGGAGAGTTATCAACGTTGTGTCTTGGCATGTGAAATGTGCCTTGAAAAGGGCAATCCTGTATCCAGTACCCTTAAATATTTTCCTTAACCAGTGCACATGAGAGGCTCATGGCACAGCTCATCTTACTGTCATTTTGCTCAAGAAAGGCCAGTAGGATCTAAGCCCTGATAAAGGCAGCAGGTCCTTACTTGAGCTTGCAAAGCCCAGGGCCTGCTGCACAATCTGCTCCCCTCTGCATATGGTTGGTTTAAGTTTTCATCCAGCTGGACAGCCAAAAATGCAGAGCGCCCAGCATGTTATAACACGATATGGACATGAGGACAAAAAGAAAGCAACCAACCAACCAAAAAAAATTCAGGTTTGGTTTTCGTATTGTGAGAAATGTCCTGGATGCTCTGCTTGGCGTAGTTCAAACCCCCCTAGCAGGAGGTGCTGCTACCAGTTAGCAGGACCTTCTCCATGATTTTTGCAAATAATAGGCTACTTGAAGCAATATCTGGATTCTCACACAGAGGGCTGTTCCTGCTCCTTTGTTCCAGAATGGTTGAGCAGGAAGGGTTATTTTCTGCAGGCAGTTGTTGCTGGAGATGATGCTACTAGATGGGTCTCCACTGCCTCTTGTGACAAGCCAGTTATCCCAGTTAAGGCATCCCCAGAACTGTAGCAGTGATTATTGGCATTGAATATGCAAAATGATGCTGGTTTTCATTGAAGAAAAAATCAGAGACATGACATTGAAGCTCATGCTATTCCTCAGGCTTGGAAGATCTAACCTGCATGTGAACTCCTTTGTCTTTTGTAACTTCTTTGGATTCGCCTTACCATTTATTTACTTTGTTTTTCTTGTACACAGAGTACTTTGTGTCAATAGAGTCATTTACTAATGACTAATGACTACTCCATTGACTAATAGAATCTATAGCCTTTTATGAATTAGTGTTATGGAATATTACTTACTTCTTTTAGATCCCAACTATCAATCCCAATGATTTATGACATTTAATGACATTGGATGGCTTAACACACTTATTTATTTTAAAATTTCTGCCATGCAAAGCTCTGTGCAATGAAAATTGTCATTGTTAATGGTACCTCAGAGATTCAAAATGAAAATGTAGAAAATCATGTTCTATTTTCATTCTGGCAGTCACATTCATTAAAGCCATTAAATTAAATTGAAATTAACTTTAGAAGATCATCTACATGTTTAAACCGCCTATTTTCCTTCAACCTTTTCTTGTTAAAATTCTTTTGACATTAGTGTCTGATCAGTTAAGAAATGACAATCGATGCAGATTGATCCGTCTGAATGCTTGGGACATCTGGGAATGTTGGATATTGTCTTTATTCTGCCTTCATAAAGAGTAGACCTAGCTGAGGGTCACCTCTCTGCTTATAGAACTTGTAGTTTTATTGCCAAAGTAAACAGTTTTTGGCATCACATCTCTAGGTCCTTTATGAAGACGACTGAGCAGCTCCAGAGAGGTCAATGCATCTCTTCACATTAATAGAGCCTGCTAAAGAAAAGTGTCCATTGCTATGAATCAGATGCCCCTAAATCTGGGATATTTTCATTCCAGGATTGTTCCTGACCTGACAATTTAGCTGAAATCTATGGAAATTAACAGAGGAAATCACAACACCATCTCTGGAGGTGTCATGCACAAGCATTTAGGCCCCCTCATATTGGTTGCTGCATTCTCCATCCCAACCTGATTTACCGGTGTGGGTTTCAAACACAAAACCCTCCTTTGGTCTTTGGCAGTGTGAAGCTGTTCATAGGTGACTGAATAATGGGGAAATCTCACAAAATACAGCATATCCTCAGCTCTGTCTTCTTCTGAGGCAAGAATATTTACTCTGAAAAAAGTAAATGTTCTAGTGTTCAGTCAGTTTCTACTGACTGAAAAACTGAAAACATTAAAAAATCTGATCAACAGATGAAATTCCGAGACTGTTGAAATTAGTGGTGAAAGACATTGCACCAATGTATGCGTCTAACAAAAGGCATAGATTTAACTGGTATCCTGAGCATCAATAAAAGCGAACATTAGCAGCAATAGCATTTTTATAGTTATCCTGATATTTTCAATATGTATAGAACGGCAGATGTTACCAGCATTTAAAGGAATGAATCCATGGATAATGGATAAAGATGCCAAGACTTTACTGTTCTCATGCTACAAATATTAATTAAAGGGAGATAAGAGTTTTCTTGTTAATGATCACAAGCTGCATATTGCAGTTCTTGATATGTTTTTGCTCCGTAGCTGCTGCAGGCTATAAGCCTTGACACAGGAAATTTGAATATCTCATCGCTATATGCAGCACAAAGGTCTGGATCCATGCGAAGTTGAAAGGATGAGGAGTTTCTAGGCAGAGCGGGTTTGGAAACTGAGCAGAACAGCTGTAGGTGCTGCCTTTTCCCACCTCTCTAGGCAATGGACCATGTTTCCCCTCGGATGCGTTTCCAAAGCAACAGTAAATACTATCCCTGTTGAGACAATACAATATTGTACTCCTGCTGAGAAGAATTTGCATTTCATTTGCAGATTATTAGCCTCGAGGCTTAGTTAAAACTGCTTTCAAATTTCCTTTGCTGCTACTTGGTATCCACATCTGTATCTAGATGCATTTTTAAACCTTGATATTATTCTCTTGTCAAGCTTCAAATAAGGAATTTTAACCAATTTTAACCATTTTAGCCAGGCAGCTAGCATAAACTGCAGAACTAATACACAGTCAAGACAGACAACAGCCTCTGCTTTCCTGTTAGCCCCCAAGGAGGCTCCGAGGTTGATCAGGCACGACCTTCCCACCATAAACCCGTGCTGACAACTCCTAAACATCTTCCCATCTTTAAAAAACATTCAAAAATGGTTTCCAGAAGGATTTTCTCAATTACCAAGGGTTGAGGTGAAGCTGGCCAGCCTGGAGTTTGCCCATATCCTCCTCCTTGCCCTTCTTAAGGACAGGAGAAACCGTTCCCTTCTCCTAGTCCTCTGGAACTTCTCCCAGTAGCCCAGACCTTTCAAAGACGATTGGTATAAACAGGAGGGGCCTCCTGATGATATTGGTCTGTTTCCTTGGCACTGCTGAGTGCATCCCATGGGGACACCTTGCTGCGCCCCAGCAGCCTGAGGGTCCTGAGGACCCGGCTCACCGGTTAACATTGAAGTGAGGAGCATCCTGGTGCCTCCGGCTTTTCCATGCCCATCCGTGCTTGACTCCTGTTGAGCTTGAACGCCTTGAATTCAGAAAGGTTTAACCTGCAACACTGCATGAGACTGACTCCGTTTCTATACTTACACTAACAAATGAGCTTAGAGTATTTCTCCATTTGCGCAAGTTTTAATAAAGGCATAACGAATCCAGTTAGGATGACAAATGCTGTTGAAATCCTCAATTACTGCTCCCTTCTGTATCCCCTGGTGGCCAGGTTAATCCTGTGGTGGTTTCTCACACATTCTCAACAGGCTGGAACATTTTTTGGACAATGTCACAGTTAAAACATTTCCATCTTTGCTCCCCTGCTCCCACCTGCAGCACACTCAGACCAGCTAAAAATAACTGGGGAGGATGCAATGGGATTCCAGAAGGAATCCAGCTAGGAAAGCCTGGTGCAACCTTCCCATAGCTCACTGAACTAAAAAATTTGTGTTAGAAGAGCATTTGACCCAAAATTCTGCCCAGGGCCCCTTGTTTTGCTTGCGATAGGGAAGATTATCTCCCTCGTGCTCAGATGGAGCTGTTACTCCAGCACATTTCTGTCCTGCTTTCCTATGTCTTCCTCCTTGTACGTTTGATCTCCTCGCAGCTCTTACTCACTTGCACTGTTTTAAACAGAGCTATTCTGGGGAGGAAAGGTTTATGAGCTCGTAAAGCCTTAAAATGCAGAGGGCGTTTCGACTTCTCCCTGGTTAAAATGGCAACATCCTCGGGTGGCCCATAACCTTGCACTGAAATCACATCCACAGGATGCCCAGATAAGGAACCCCGCTGGAATATACGTGAAATGCAAACATGCCTCGTATAAATATTTGCATGTAGCCCTTTGTCTAACAGACGTTGGCCACGGCACAAAATAAAGAGCACAAAAGGAAGCTGTCTAAAAGCAAGGAGAAGAATTCGCTGCCAGGATCCCGTAGCTTGTCACCAGCACTCACTCCAGGCCCTGTAATTTGTCCTGGGTCCTGCTGTGCTCGTCTTTAGCTTGTGGTCTGTTAGATCCGCCCCTATCTCAAAAGTAAAATATTATATATATAAAAATCAGCTAAGCTCTCCTACCGATAGCTCNCAAAAGTAAAATATTATATATATAAAAAAAATCAGCTAAGCTCTCCTATCGATAGCTTAGCTACTGAGCAGCTCCTCAGGACGTGTTGGTAGTTGAATGTCTTTTGAGTTAAAGAATATTTCAAAGGGCGGATGATTAATACAAGCTACAAATAGTACGTATATAAAGTGCCATAGCTGAACAAATACCGTCATCAGATCACTTCTTATGTGTGATTTCATGGCTATTGGTGAGAACTGGAGTTAGATAAATCTGCTGAGGCTACCGGTGATGCTTGGCACCGCGCTGTCCACGGCATCCCCAACCCAAATATTGTACAACCCAAATATTCCCCAACCCAAATATTGCACTATATTTTTCTGAGCATTAAACACTTGCAAAATACTTGCGTGTAAATACTTGCTACAGGAAACAGATGAGTATTTGCACAATAGATGAGTAACGCACAGTGCAATACTGCAGACTGCAGAAAGTGCCCAAAAAACAGGTATGCAATTCTTCTGTCAGCCCTAGCTTGCTGGGTCATTTTGTCTCCATAAATAAGAGCTCTGTTTTCCCAGCATTGTGCAAAATCACTGGGCAGGTCCAGTAAGTCGTGTCTCTCTCTTATTGTTTTACTAGAATATTTTTAGGATAGCACTATCGGAGTATCATTCCTTATAAAAATGTTTTTTCATCTAGTATTTTAACGGGAAAATGATTGCTTTCACATTTTTAAGTGTTCCTAGAAAATGCTCATTTCAGCAAAAAGAAAAGAGTTATATTAGAAGAGATATCAAAAGTATAAAAGTATTATGTCTTGGGTAACTAAATTCTCAAAAATGCTGGGGCTGGAATAGGTCACTGAGTTGGGTTACACCATGGAAAGCAAAATGATGTCACTGCTGTTGTTCTTGCAGGATTTTATATCCTGGGGAAAATCCGATACAAGCTGCAGAGAATCAGAGAGAGATTTTTTCACCAGGTAATTTTTATGGTAAAAAAAAATCTATTCTGACTCTCTGTATATTTTTTTTTTAATTCAGAAAAAAATGCTGGTAAAGAACCTGATGTACTCCTTAGGCCTTCCTGCAGATGACCCAGTGCTACAGTTTTCCCTTTTCCCTAAGCTATAAACTGCTTGGACAGTGACACTAGTAGCACCATGTTTTACTTTTCTACCTATAAAACTGTAGCAGGTTTAAAGCCTTTAGCTACAGGCTTTTTTCTTTTTCCAAAGCAGCAATAGAACAGACATGATTTATCATCCATATGCAATTGTTTTCCTTAGGAAAAATAATCATGGGAATTTTTGCTCCTCAAGATGCCCAGCATTGCAGCAAGCCAGCGTTCAAATGAGCTTTGTGGTATTTCTAATTACCCGTTGGCCTTCAGTGCTCTATATTTGACACGGAGTTTGTCATTCCCTGCCAAGACTCCACCTTTTCGGAACTGGAAAGCAGTTTGTTTCTCTCCAAGGTAAAGGATAGATAATATAACTATTTCATCCCAATTCTCTACCCAACTGCTTTTTTTTAATGCAGTCAGTAACTAGACCTAGCTCTGAGACAGAAGTGTAAGATCCACCACTAGTATGCTCTTGAACGACAGGGCTATTCTACAGCTTTATGGACCTTAATTGAAATATAAAGACTAAATATTGTCTACCTGCATGATAACAGGAAACTTTAATCATAGAATCATAGAATGCTTATGGCCTTATTATTATGTTAGCTATTTTAGCTATTAACTAATCCCAGACATAGTCTGAATCATTTATTGGGGCAACGGGTAACATGTTTGCATGAGATGTAAGATGACCCTGGTGAAGAGGAAGCCCTTTGCCTCCTTCTCCAGTGCCCAATGTGACACAGACCCCCACTGCGCTTAAATATCTCAGAAAAACGATTTTCCTCATCACTCCTGGTTTCCTCTATGCCTCATTTGGAGCATCCAAAATCCACATCAGGAATGTGGTGAGAGGGCACAAGAGAAGATCAGGCACCGGTGAGAGCTGAGACGGTCCCAGACCAGTCTATTCCCCTGCTCTTTATCTGCCCAGGCCAGATGCTTTCCCTGCTGCAAACACGTGCCAAAATCCAGCCAAATTCCCCTCATGCCCAGAGGATGTGTCCGGCTGGGGAGTTTGAACTCTAATCCAAGCTCAGAGATCAAATACATATACTTTGCACTGCATATTTATAGATGCACGCACAGTGTATATATATATAATATGTCTACAATGGCTTGTGTTCCGTGTCACTGCTGCCCATCTCACCTCACTTTGGAGCGTCCTGGGCTGTGCAAGGGCGGCACGGCACAAGATGTGGGAAGTCCTGCCATAAGGAAATTGAAATTGGATAAAAAAAATCACTTTTCTCATTCTTCTTTGCGAGTAGTTGACTTGCTTGCTGAAGGAAGAGGGTTTATATCCCTTCCAAAAATAATCACGGTGCTTATAAACCCATTAGATCATTGAAAGACCATTGAACATCTTAAATGAAATATAGAAATCTAAATAAATTTGGAAGAGTATTATTCTAACGTCCTTCAAAAGTGTGTCAAATACCTCTGTCCCGCTGCCTATTACATTACCCAGCCATTAAACATGTATTATCTTTTGAAGGAAAAGCAGAGATTAATGACCCGAACCAAAATGATGAATTCACTGTGCAAGACGAGCTAGACTCCTGCAAGCAGCCAGCAAACAGAAGGAAGAAACATTAAAGTTAGTCAAATAATGGAACAATAAGGTCAAAGAAGGAGAAATTAACAGGCTGCTGTTTTAAATGATCTGAATTCCATTCCTTACTCTTTGAAAAAAAGTTAACCAGATATAGAAATATATTTTCTCTGCATTTTATTTCCTCCGCAAAGAAATCTCTCCCAAGCTCTGCATTACTCCGTAGTAAAAAAAGATCCATGTTGCAGTGGAAACATTGACTGTTTTTCTGGTTGGGACTGGAGGATGGAGCCCATAATGTACAAGGTGGGTGGCTTTAGGCAAGGATGGCAGTGTTGGAAGAGCAGAGAAGTGGCTGTTTCTGAACAACTACCCTCCCCTCTCTGCTTTTAGTGTTTAATCATCCTCTTTGTATGCTGGGCATGAATTACTGCTGCTGAAATTGAAATTTGTTGCATAAAGGATATTAATGTGGTTAATAAGACAAGCAATCGCCCACCGGTGGCCCTAGACATATCCAATAAGCTCTTAATGATTTTTTTATTGTTACAATTTGCTACTGTAAAACCACTAGGCCAATTTATGCCTGTTTCATCTTTACCAGGAGAATTTCCAATTAAAATAATATTAAATATCAGCACTCCTTCCTAGCATTCGGCTGTGCTGCTTTATCAAGGGTCGGTCTATTGCAGCAGCCGTTTGCCCTGCCCCACGGGCAGGAGTTCAGAGCTCTGCTTGGAGGCGCTGGGTTGCATTTACCAAGAGGAACCTGCACGGTGTAGGTGATGGGGAATGAAAGTCATCTACAGACAGCAAGCGAGTGGAAATAAAAGGATAGAAAGGATAGAAAAGGATAGAATCCGCTTATTACTCCCCAGGCTCCGACCGCTGGACCGTCCCTGCGCCCCAAAGCTCCTGGTGCAATTCCAGCTCGTGCAGGAGCTGCACAGGACGCAGCGCGCCGGGCGCCGATGCAGCAGAGGGGCTGCATGCACGGGGCGCATCAGGGTTTCACAGCCCGGATTGAGCAGAAAGGAGCAAAATCCAGTGCTCTTCCTTTGGAGATAAAAGGTGTTTTAAGGCCTACTGAGAACGCTGGCATTTCCAACCCCGGGTGCACAGCTCTACGGGCACAGCCTGGTTTTAGACGCGGGTTACTGCAAAATAGCATTAAAACACTTGGAAGGAGCAGTCCTTGAGGTACTGAGCTGCTGACACCAGTAATGATTCAGGCTCAGGCATCCTGTGGTGCAAAGGAAAACTCTATTGCAGCAAAGCTCTTCAGAAGCAAATGTAACAAGCTCGCTGAGCAGAGCAGAAACGGAGCAGAGGCAGAGCTGGAAAAGGAGCTAATGAGGGGATTTATAGCACAGCAAAAATGCCACAGGTATTTATCTGACAGAGCCGCAATGACAGATCACAAATTATTCGAGCTCGCACTTAATAAATTATTAAGAAAAGTATCTACTAGATCAGAAGAGAACGCTATTGCAATTGAAAAGAAATTCCTCCTCTGTGTGGTCATTAGCAGCACACAGACCTACAGGGCAAGGTCACGCAGTAGGGGACAGAAGCACTCGCTGCGAGAAGGGAGGGTTTGCTTGTAAAATAATCGAGATGTTTGATAGAGCTTTGCTGCGGGCAGAGGGCTCTGAACGCAGAATAACGGGGCTCGTCGAACACCCTCGCGCAGCGTTACCCAAAGCAGCGGGAGAAAAGAGCCACGTGCAGATCACGATATTTTACCTGAGGATCCCGACCCGACGCACCGCGATGGAGGGCAGAGAGCTGCTGCACTGTCGTCTGGGGAAGGCACGTGCGACTGGCCTGCAAGGTTTCCTCATTAAAAATACTGAAGAACTGAAAATGTAGGACGTGCCAAGGGGCAAACGCTCCTGTCCCCTCCTTGCTGGCAAGGAATCAGGTGCTGCACATGGAGTGCACCCGAGATGTTTGATTGTCTTGCTTGGGATGCTCCATGGCTTATTGTTTCTATTATTATTTTTCATCCACCCTGATAAATCAAAAACTAAGTTAGGGCACAGACTTTCCACCATATTCATCAGGAGCTCCAGCTCTGCTCCAACTTGTGTTTTAACTGAATGTTTAACCTTAACTGTCATCAGCATCATGTGCTTCATGCTTGGGGCTCAGAATCCCACCAGAAAAAAAATGTAAAAAGATTTTTGACCCTTTTCTGCTTCTCTTCTCTCTCCACCAGATTCTTTCTTTTCTCTCTGTCACAGACACTGCGGTTTCTTTTCCCTTCATTGACCTTCTCTCCATCTTATTTGTTCCCACCTTATCCTTGGTGATTTCGGATGTGAGCTGAACTTCTTCTGTACAAATAACTCATACATCTATCTTCAGCGGCCAGTCTGTGTGCTCCTGCTACAGATAAATCAGCAAATACCCTTGGTTTTGGTTTCTTAGCTGTATGTCAAGTTCTACATAACGCAAATGAAAGGTTTTTGCATTTCCAGGACCTTATTGGTCCTACATAGAACAACAATGCAAATACTAATAATTCTAGGCAATTTTAACCGAGGTTAAAAGGATTTGGGAATTAAAAAAAAAAAAAAAAAAACACCTTCCATTAGGACATTCTGCAGTTAGAACAGATCCTCTTTGTCAATCTCCCAGAAGGAAACAGCGACTCTGGAAGAACCTCATCTGATCCAGATACAACAGATGATTATAAAGGGAAGAGCACTCCAGGCACACCATGGCCATTATAAAATAAACTATGGCCACGTCAAATGCACATTATAATACAGTCCTGATGGGTTCTAAGGAGCTGCTGAGCTCCAGGAAGATGTGTCCTTTGTGTGAGAGAAAAGCCTACCCTGCCATGATGATAAAGCCTGGGAAATGCAATTTTTATCTTTAACTGGTAGCCCAGGGAACACGGAAAGCAAATCTAGAAATAATTTTATAGATGATTGTCATAGAGAAAAAAAGAAGAGAAAAAATTACACTTTTTCATCAACAAGTCTATCTTGCTCATTCACTGATTGTGTCATTCTTGAAAGAAAATGTGGCCTTTGGGGAAATACAGATCCTTTCCTTTCCTGTCCTTTCCTTTCTCATTCTCCATTCTCTCTTTTGTTGATATACCAGAGAAACAATAATCATCTTAAGTTCTTTTTTTCCCCCCCGTGGAATTGAAAGGAATGAAAAAAAAGACTTAACCGCAGCTGATGAATCACATTACCCATCTTCATATAACCGTTTTTTCCAAATCATGCCTCATTAACTTATTCTAGGGGGACAATGACAGCTTTTCCAAAAATACCTCCATGCCAGCGCTGCCAAACACCTGCAGGACCAGGCGCTTTGTTTTCCATGGATATACGGGAAACTCGGGGCTGTCATTGCCCTCTTTTCTCTGCACACTTCTTAGGGATAAGAGGGCAATATAAACAAGGAGACGACAGGGATGTAGAGGCTCGAAGGGAGCAGGGGGTTGTGCCACCCTGCATGGGCTGCGGTGCCCAGAGCCAGGGGAACTGCAGGATGACGAGACCCAGGGCTGCACATTTGTGGCTCCAAAGAAGTCCCTCTCCCTTCACATCCCTCTTTTCACTGCTAAGGTCACGGAGAAGATTTCTCAGCCCAAAACCACGCTGAACACAACACGACCACTGGGAGCCTCCTTGGCAGCTGGAGCACCTACCATCATCTCAACTCTCCCATCTCCCCAGCCACGAAGTGAGTTTTGGTGAGGAACTCAGAATGCACCTTGTTAGAGGGGAAAGATTTAATGATTTATGTCAGGGACCACTTCTGATGCGGTGCAAGCGGCCTGTCAGAGATGACACTGCTTGAAGGAAAATCCATAGCTTTCTAACTGCAGGTCAGGCTTACAGAGCTCTGGAATAAAAGAATCACATCTGTAAGAGAAAGATTTGTATTACGAGCTCTAGAAAAATATAGTGTAATGCAATGCGTAACGCTTGCTCAGGAGATGCCCTGTTAGCGTGGGTCTTCTGCGGCTTTAAAATCCTTCCCTGGAAAAGGTCTTCAATAAGGGGAATCTCACAGCTCCTTCTATGAAACAGTGTCTGGATCCAAATCACTTGCACTTGGCTCTGAGGTTTCTCCTTTACTAACTTCCCTCTTTAGTTCGGGAACAGGGAGAGGAATCAGCACAGCAGAAACCATCAACCAGGCTGACAAGAATGGGAGATGAACAACCTGAGATGAATAACGACTGACTGAAGCTCACTAAATGCAAACAGGAAAAATCCGTACATCGGATCCATGGAAAGTTGAGGTTAGCTTTTTTTTCTTCCCTTCTTCTCTTATGGTTAAGTTTTTGGCCCTAACAAATCCAACCAGATAATGATTTATTACAGGCTCCTATGCTGTGTCGTTTCTTTTTCAATACTAACATTAAACGACTCCCTTTCTCGTAAAGAAAGAAAGTGAATTCTGGGAATCTGTGCGGTTTTCCTGCAGCAGCCCCTTTGGGACATGCACGGTCTAACTGACATCACACCGCCCCGGTGTTCAGGCTGCATCCATGTAGGCAGGTCATTGCCTCCGGGATTGGTTCCCTTAGTTGTTGCATCCCACAGAATTGTAAATCAAATGGTATTTCTGGGCTGTTGTGAACAATAACCACCTTGTGCCTTAACCATTCTAGGTCTTCTGTCGATATCCAGCCTGTTAATACTTTAAACTATAAATTCCATGCAATCATACTTCAAGCATGGTCATTCCTACAGCCTCTGCTGTCCTCCATGGCAAATTCGATGTCTCTGCGACCCAGAATAACGGGCACAGGAGGAAGGGACTCTGCAGCAATGCGGGCACATGGGCAGCAGCCCAGGAGAAAGGCTGTGAAACTTAATACCATTAACACAGACCAGTTTGTGTGGGTGCCAAGGGCAGAGCGTAGAGGGAAGCGCACAGTAATACCCCCTGGAACACCTTTCCTGCTCCAGTGATTTGGGATCATCCAAGCTAAAGATGGTTTAATCATCCTGAACAACTCTGGACAGATTATTTTTCCATAAATTTCCCCAGCCAGGCACCTTTAAATCCCATCTACCTCATTCCATTGGTTTATAATTTGTTGGTTCCATTGGTTCTATTGGTGTTGGCTACACGTTGCTCAAAGTCCATTGCAGGATCATTGCAAAGCTAAGTACAGCCTGGCTCGAGCTGGGCGAAGAAACTCACTTCAGCTTTGTTTCCCCCTTTTCACTATGTTTTTTCTAACTTGGTTTGTTTTTGATTCCTCACCTTTTTCTGGAGTATAAAATTGTCTTCTTTGATGACAGTCGCAAAACCCCAGAAGCCAAATAGTGCCAGAAATTTTAAAAAGTGAAATTTAAATGTCAACTTTGTTTACAAGTTGAGCTGTTTTGTATTGCCTCTGGCACTTGAAGCATAATCTGTAGTAATAAAAGCATTAGAAGAACTTTTCTTGATCTTAGCTCAGCTCTGGTTATGGGCCCTTCTGCTCCATGCGGGAGATAAAGATTTCTTTCAATACAGAGAGAAGAGAATAGTTAATTTGTCTGGAAAACATTTCTACTCATTGGCTGCTATGACATAAAGTCTTTTAAATAAAGTCTTTTAGATCTAGAATTAGTGCGTTGAAATCTAATGAATTTCACAGGAAAGAAAAGGAAGAGACAAGAATCAATTTCCCAATACTTAAATGTTGCTGCTTGCATCTCTGAGCACTTAAACAAGGGGGAGATGAATCACTTGGAGAACAACGTTAAACACAGCCCCGACACTTCAGTTTTTATGCACATAACCTCAAAACTCTCCCTCACTCCAAGGGCAGTAGATACATCTTCATAGATTTTGATGCCATAAAGAGATATTTAGAATCTGGATTTCTTCCCTCTGAGATTTAAGCAGAAAACTGTGACACAGCTGCTGATAATGTTCCAATAAACAAGTTCTTACTTCCCAAACGGTTCATTCATTTACAAAATCAGAGAGAATTGCAATAAAACATGTGCTGTAACTGCTTGTTCTAATTTGGTTCTTTTTACGGTTAAAATATATATTTAGATATATATAGTAATTGAGGAGATATGCAACTCCCTGCCGTCAGGGTCATGAATTTGGGATTTACTGGAACCACATAGGTTGTTTTGTTTGGTTGTTTTGTGTTTGTTTGTAGCACCTCTAAACTGGGAAATCTGTAAGGATGGAGGTACTATGATCAGATGAGGCAATGATCAGATCAATGATAATATCAGAGATAACAGGAGCAGCTAAAGACCAGCAGAACCTTCCTCCTTCCTCCTGATCACAACAGGACGGTGAGACCTGAAATTCTGGGGTTTCGGGAAATTACCACCCTGGTAATAAGCAGAGAATTCAGCTTTCTGACAGACTGTCCTCCTCAAGCGTGCAGGTTTCAATGCTAAATCCTCAGATTTCCTCTTTCTTTCCTTTTCTGCTTTCTTTCCTCCGCGTGCCTCTCCACACTCCCGCGAATACAATTCATCATGCAGTCGCTCACACTTCAAACGTCCTTCAGCTATTTTTGTATTTAACAGGGCACATTTCCCATCACAGGAGTTGCTGTGATCTTTGAAGGCCTGGAAGTGTTCATTGAGCACTTCTGAGGAGAAATAAGCCTATAACATCTGCATAAATATGGAGCTCTGCTAGAGGATGGATAAGGGACTAACATATCAAAGGGTTCGAGGATGAGAGCTGCTCAGACCCACATTTTCCTCTGCTATTGCGCGTGACCTGCCCAACTTTGCCACCTCCCACAATATTTGATTTCTCAGCTTTCTGACAGGCGGGTCCTGGGCGCATGTTTTGGGGCAACATTTTCAACTTTCATTTAGAAAGAAAACTTCCAGCTTTTGAATTGCACAAAAGCTTTGGAAACCGTAATATCTAAAGGCTTAGAACATCAGAGAGGAAAAAGGAAATAAAATATACTGTGAGTGGGTGAGGAAGGGATGGAAATATTATATAACCTTTGAAGGAAACAATCAGAATAACGACTAAAAACGCATTGGTAGGATGATATTCATAAGACGTGCCAGCTGTGAGGGGCTGGAACATCTCACAAGGCTCTGAGACTTATAAGCATTTCAGTGGGTTATATGGAAATAAGAGATGAAACTGAGGTAGAAGTAAACTAAGAAGCTCCTGTTTGGGTCACTAGTGCCCCCCGCTAATGAATGTTTCAACACAAAGATAATCTCTAGGTGCAAAGTCAGTGCAGAAGATGCTGTAAAAAGCAGCCCTTCTCAGAACACCTTTTTTTCAAAATGAGCATGTTTTCTTGAGTTTGCACATGAAACTTCTCCAAACAGCTGAGAACAATCTCAAGCAGCTGCACGACCGGAGAGTCCCGTCTCTCTACAATAGATTGTCCAGCCTATGTTGGACTTTATCCTTCTAACACTGAAGAAATCAAAAGCCAAAATGAAACATTGCTCCATGCTAAAACTATTGCACACAGACTGCAGCTGGTGAAAGGTAGCCCACGATACCAAAACTGCCCTTCTCCGGGCCAAACGAAGATCTCACAATACTAAAACATTTCCCCAGTCTCTGTACTGGTCACGGGCAAAGACGTTTGGCTGGGAATAAAGCAGAAAAAAACCCGGCTCTTCCATGGAGTGCAGCTCTCGTAGTCAAAAATTTGCACCCAAGACTCCCTAGTGAGAAATGGCATGTGCTTTTCTCGGCATTAGCTGTGGCTCGGACCTTGAGGACTACATAACCACAAAAAAAGGCAATACAGAAAGCCAAGAGAGCATTTAACAGCAAATGAAGCCTACCGAGTTTTATTTGAAGTCTTTCCAATCATTTCAGGTCCATCACTCCAGATCACGCAAAAAGCTATTAGTTCATTTATTTTCTGAATCATTACTGCCAGCTGTGCTAACTAATATAAAGAAAGACTAATGGATTCCTTGAGGGAAAATTTATATGCAGGGTCAACTTCTTTTTTTTTTAAAGAGAGGCAGACAATTATCACTACTTTTATTTAATGATGCCTTCTTTGAATATATGTCATATTTCTTGGAATAAAAGACTACAGATTTGAGCGTTCACTTGAAATGGAATCATTGATTCATCCAGCATCAAACCTACTGTCTCGTAATTACAGGCTATGAACGGCAGCTCGCCCCTAGCAGCGTCAAGCTGTTAATGCCGATCAAAAATGCTGAAGAACAGCGTAAAAACTGCACAGTGCAAGAGGAATATTGAGGCTTACTGCTCGGTCCAGTCCTGGGAGATGCTGAACGCCATCGGGACACACTGCAAAGCATTGTTTTTTCTCTCAAAAAATATTGCTTAAAAAATGTATTTCATTGGAAATGCCCTGTTTTCCACTGAAGCACAGATCATAGACTTTTTAAATTTTCCATTAAAAATACCAAATTTCTTGTCAATTAGAAATTTTTAATGGAGATCTTCCACCTCTTTATGAGCTTTTGGTGATGATATGCAACAGTCATGTCCTCAATCATTAGCTTATTTTGCACTAGCTCTACCTCAAACTAACAACTATGACTGAAGGCACAACCTGAGCACTGTAAAACCTTCATGACGCTTAGGTTTAAATATGCAAGAGCTGGGTTTATCTTCAAATACCCAAAGCAAGAGCCAAGATATTGAAAGGCGCCTATTTGGGCACCCTGCTCTCCTGGATGTTAAACCCACGAGCTCTCCTGGAGCCCAGCAGCAGGTAGGGGACAGTCTCTTCTTCAGCACTTTCCCAGCAGAGACAAGGAGTCCTAAATGAAGCCAGGGCACTGAGGCATGGGCTGTTCCATAACCAGGATGACAGCAATTTTGTAACTATTTAGGATATATTTAAGATTCAGGAACTTGCCATTAAAGAAAATTAAAAATGTTCATCTGAAACACAATGAACCAGGGAGGAAGAGGCCAGCATGGTCTACCTGCCTTTTCCTGACGTTGCAAGGCCATCTATTACCATCTGCCCTGCCATGGTTCAGCAGCCAACCAGCAACTGCTGTTAGAAACCTTGTGTCCTTGTTTCTTCCCAGGAAAAAATGGAATATTCCCCCACCTCCACACGGAGTTCCTACACTTGAGTCATTTCTCCAGGTGATGGCTGCAGCGATGCCCATGATCATGGTGAAGGGACTTACCCCTGGTGTCTCCCCGTGTCCTGTCCCTCTTGGGTGGCCCGGGAGCCACGCAGACCAGGGCAGGAGGCACCTGGGGGAGCAGCCAGTCTCTACACCCACATATCCAGGATCGGACCCCTCGGGAGGATTCAGCAGCCTCCAGCAGTCGTCGCACAGGCGTTAACACAGGACAAGGGGTCTGAACAAGATCTCTCCTGCTGAGATCCAAGAACGCTGGTTTTGCTGAGAGCTGACATCACGATGGATTTTACTTCCTCTCCATGGATATTGCATATATTTCCTAACTGCAGTCGTGCCTGGAGACATTCTCTAGCAAACTCTCCATGTGCGTGAGGATCCCTCCCTTCTCTTCCTGCCGTGGAGGCCACAGCTACGTAGCTTTCTGTCCTCCTTGAATAGATCAGACAGGGCTTGTTTACTTGAGATTTCTTCCCTTTGGACCTTGCGAGGTATAAACACACCACCCCAAAACAGGCTTTTATATATTGATGCACTACCTAACTCTTAGCAACAGAAATGACCTAAAACCGGGAGAGCTGTTTTCCTAGCAGGCTGTGTGCTTCCCTAGCTTTCCCAAAGGCTCCAGCAGGTCTCACTTGGATCTAGGTACCCATCTGTTGTTTGAAACATCAGTTCTTGCTCTGGCTTCAGGAGCGACGTGTTCCAGCACAACCACTAACGCCTGTGTCTCACGAATGGAGCCAAACCATTTCCAGCAGCTCAGCTGGAATTAACTCGATATATATTCAGAGCAAACTACAAAATAACCACCATCTTTCTCAGAATTATTTTCAGCGGTTTCATATTTTTCCCGTGATGAATTCTTTGTTTCCCTCCTTCCTGCACAAAATCATATATAACTGACTTCAGCATAAGCCGTGCAACTCTAAGGGAATGTGTTGCATTACCTGGTTCTAAACCATGTGAGTTGCTGGATTTTGTTATGAACTAATCACACATTTCCTTGTTCTGCACAATCCTTTCTCTTACACTGGACTCTGCAGCAGCATCGAGCTGCAAAACCTGCTGCTGCACATTGAAATGTCGTGTTATTGCAGGTGGAGCCGAGTTATGTGATGCTCTGGGACAATTTTGCTATTGTCAGCTTTCTCCAGAGCCCAGTGCTGCTTGGCCTGGTGTGTCACATTATTATGGGCATGTTTTATGACGAGAGGAATATGGCTTATTTCTAATATGCAGCTACTAATTTGTTTTCCATTAGAGAAGAAATGAGGCAAACCTCCCTACCTACTAGTCCCCAGGCATTATCTAGAAGGAGGAAGAAAGATTTTATATTATGTGGGTAGGTATAAATGCTAATTTTTAAGCACAAGAGGTTGAAAGTATGAAATTAAATGAAGGAAAGAGAAATAAGAGGCGATCTGTAAGATTTTAGTGGGGAAATATTTTTACCTTTGCTCCATTAGAAAGAGTTTGTCCCCAGCCTCCAAAATAAAATGTAGAAGGGAGGAAATTGCTGCCTAGGAGTGTAGATGCGCAGCGGATGGGGTTGTAGAACACGCTAGATGCTGGTTCGCTCTGCGCTCCCTGGAATACAAATTAAAGCTCATTGTAAGCATTGTTCTTGGGGCTAAAAATAAATCCTCACAAACAGCTGTGCAAAGTGTGCAGCAGCAGCTCACCTCTCGTCATCTCACAGCAAGGAGGACACGGAAACGCTAATCAGAGCTTGGCCATGGAGAGGAGCCCTCTCCAAGGAGAGGGACCTCTCCTTCCCGCTCCTCCAGCGGGTCAGCAGGTAACTTGCATCATGGGCTAATTAGCCAAGTCTGTGACGTGAAATAGGAAAACGACATTTCTCACATGTTAGAGAACATTGAGGAGTTAAGAGGCTGCATATCTTTGATTTAAAACATTTTTAAACCCCAAGTCTCACAGGCTCAAAGACAACCTGCTTCAAACCACCCAGAAATGCAGTTCCAAGTACACGTTCTTGGATTGCACTTTTTTAAATTCTACATGTTTGGTGGATAGTTTGGAAAATATCTCTTGTTGGGAGTCCCAGGGTCACAAACCAGTGTCTTGTCACTCCCTTGAGGGATGCAGAGCAGTTGGATGTGGCATTTAGTACAGCTGGATGTAGCATTTGGACTCTCTCCTCTCGTTTCTTCTATCCAGCCTCGTTATCCTACAAACCCCTTGGATTAGGGAATACGCTGTCAGGAGAGCTCTCTGCAGCTGGCATCACAGAGCCCCCAGCAGCTCCAGACATTCAAGCAACAGCAGAAATACCTATAATAGAGCTGATATCCTTACAGGACTCCATGCCAATGGATGCTGCTGACATGGATGCTGTAAAACAACAAGCAACAAGGAAAAGACACAAACAAAAACCCTCCAACAAAACCAGAACACAACAACAGTAAAAGAAAAACAGAAAAGCAAAACCCTAGCCAAACCAGCAAGGTGAGAAAGTCGAATCTTTACTCATTTGGCTCATTTCCAATTGTTGTCTGGGTCATAAGAGGCTGCAACAGTAATTTGATAAATCGTATTTAATTAGACATATCAAATTAGCATTGCACAAATATTTGTAAAGCCCATGTAGTGCGATGTTCGAGGTAATTAAACACTGGAACAGATTCACTGCCCCTTTCCCCCATCTTTTTTTTGTTTTGAGGAAAAATGGGAGGAATAAATTATGCACATACAGCGGGGCCTCATGCTGTCTGGGTGTTTGCTAAAAGCTTTGCTTTTCTTTCTGAATCTATATTATTTATGTACGTTGAAGAACAGCACACAGCACAAAGGAGCTTGGCCCTTAGCCTGTTCTCTTCAGCAGGCAGTTGCAAGGTCATTCTGCAGATTATCCCTTTCATGGAGAGCAGCTTTATATGCTAATTCCAGGGGCTGCTAATGCAGATGGAAACCTCTTGGCTTTCCTCAAACACATGAAAAGGAGGAATATGATTATTTTTATGTTGCATTTTGTTTTGAGATTTCCTGGTGTGGGAAAAAATACACTTCATTCCCCATCCTCCCCTATTCGCTGCTTCCAGAGGCTCGTGGAAGCTTCATAGTCAAACTAATATTACCAACACGTATTTACTTCTTGCCTCTTCTGCTCTTTTTTAGTTTATTTATTATTATTTTTACTTGAAGCAGAACAATTTATCTCTTTTCAGTTTGGTTGCAATTTTGCAGTGATAACCAATAAAGAATGAATTAGCCTGGTTAATCTGTGCATTCATGGACCTCTGCCGTGTGGAGGCACCCAGACAACTCGAAACTGTTGACTTAAGAGTATATATAGTGATGCCTCGAATGTCTGGGTACCGCTGGCGACCAGAGCTTGAAAGGGCTGCTGTGATGTAAGCAGTAATTAAAAGACTTTTTAATATCAAATATGCTTAATGCTGAATCAGAAACCAGACTGGCCATCTCCTCCAGAGGCAGGACCACCACAAAGGATCAGACCAACATCCCTCCTCCTTCCATATGGAGTCTTTTTCATCATCTGTGGTAGATTTCTAGGGAAAACCAGACGTATCCACTGATATTCTCTCTGACTTCATTTCCCGAGTTCCAAACATCTATAGCTCAAAGGCTTTCAGCATCAGACCTGAAGCTCCAAGAGTCTTCATCATTTGCCTATCAATCACAACCACCATGAACAGGGAGTTAATGACAGGGAATAAAGCGCACGGGAGCATTAAAGCAGCGCTCACCAGGAAAGAGCTTTTCTCCTGTGGCTTTCCCAGCCGGAATTCTCACTCCAAGGAGCAGGTTCCATGCTTGCTAGGCATTCATCTCCACCCAGAGTACATGACCGGCTGCAGAAGGTGGTTGCAGTGAGGACATTCCTGTGGCCCCATCTTAGCACATCTAAGATAAAGAAGATAACAACCACCAGCAAGTTAGACAGTAAATGGGGAATTATGAGAATTTGAAGTGAAAGAGGATTCTAAAGAGGATTTCTGCCAAGGCAGAGACGTATGAGTGTCATTGCCAGCAGGGACGGCTCTTCCGAAACCTGTGGAATTCCTTAACCCGAGTGCTGAGCACAAGCCCTTCCCGCCTGCATCACCGCATCGATCCGGGAGGAGCGGGTCACTGATTACCAGGTAATTAAGAGCTGTTATTAGATCAATAATCCACCTGGGCACAAAGCAGGGGTTTGGTCTAAACACCAAGCATGAAGCAGGGCTCTCCCAGCCCTGCAGAGAGTCAGGAGGGATTCCCTGCACTGAGACACTGCTGCCTGTTCATCCCGGGAAAGGGAAAGTTTTCCAGAGGATTTTCCATTGGATTTTCCAAAAATCTCTTAAAGGTCATTCAAAAAGCTTTTTTTTAAAGTTTTTTCTTTTCCCCCGCTGAGGTTTTTCACAAGCTTTTTACAAAGGATTTTCCAAAGATATTTCCAAAGGTTTCCCCCTTTTTTTTTTTTCCCCCCGCCTCCACCCCACACAGGTTTTTTCTTTGGTGTTTCCAATAGTTTCCTTTTTGTTTTTTACAAAGGTTTTTTTTTTTCTTTTTTCCCAAAAGGTTTTTGCTTTGGTTTGTACAAAGCTTTTTCCAAAGACTACCCAAAGATTTTTGATTTGTTATTTAAAAACTTTTTTTCCTCCTAAAGTTTTTCTAAAGTTTTCCTTGATTTTTTCCAAAGGTTTTGCCAACAGTTTTTCCTTTGGTGTTTCCATTTTTTTTTTCCATAGTTTAAGGAGGATTTTTGAAAGGTATTTAAAAAAAAATCTTTTCCCAAGGGTTTTTCTTTGATTTTCCCCAAAAGTGTTTTTGCATAGATTTTTCTCTCAGAAGTCTTTCCAAAGGTTTTTCCTTTGTTTTCCCAAAGATTTTTCCTTTCTTATATTCAAAGGTTTTTCCTTTGAATCAATTCCAATGATATTTCCAAAGGTTTTCTAAATATTTTTCCACAGGTTTTCTCCTTTGGTGTCTCAAAAGGAGTTTTCTTTGTTTTTTTTTTTTTTTCCAAAGTTTTTCAAAGGTGTTTTCCAAAGGTTTTTCTAAAAGTTTTTGCTTCAGTTTTTAGAAAGCTTCTCTGAAGGTTTTTCCAAATGATTTTCAAAAGTTTTTTTGCTCTTTACAAAGATTTTGCCAAAGGCTTTTTTGTTCTTTAAAAAGCTTTTTTTCCAAAGTTTTTTTCTTATTTTTTTCATCTTCCATTTTTAAATGAAGGATTTTGAAAAGTTTAAAAAAATTCCAAAATTTCTAACGAAGCCTTTTCCAAAGTCTTTTCTGAATCTTTTTTTCTAAAGGAGTATCCTTTGGATTTTGCAAAACTCTCTCAAGACTTCCTTTGTTTCTCACAAAAGTTTTTCCCAAATTATTTCCAAGGGTTTTACAAAGTTTTTTTCCACAGGTTTTTCCTTTGGTGTTTCTGAAGATGTCCCTTCCCACCTCCCTTTTTTATTGTATTTATTTATTTATTTTTCCTCTGAAACTATTTTCAAAGTTTTTGCTGCCCTCACACTGCTGTTCTAAGAGCAGAGCAAAATATTCTTTTATTTAGCTTTAAGTGAAACATTTTCGCCTCTATGAAACTGTTTGAGAACTCCCTAAAAAGCCTATTCTGTCCTGTTAGGGAAGAAAATAGTTCATTTGTTCTAATTTGAAGAATTTCCTTTAAAAGAGATTGACACTAAAACATCATTCCAGTCAAAAAAACTCCCATAAAACTGAAGCAAATGAGTTCCAAGTTGTGCAGAATCATGCTTACGCAGAGGAATCTTTTAAAATGCATTTAAAATGCAGTTCCAGGCAGCTGCTGCTTTTGGTGGTAAACGGTTTCCTTTGGTCACTGTCTCCTGCAGGTTCCCTTTAGCGGGGTGCACAGAGGATGGGCCAATGCACCAAGTAGAGCCCGTAGAAAAGCTCCATCACCTGCATATTCCCCAAATCCATTATTTGTTCCATAGAAAACTATGGGAAGGGACTCCCAATCCACCCCTGCACAAACCCCAACCCCAAGCTGCCCACGGGACCTACGGGTACCCAGCACAGCAGTTATTCGGCTTCTATTCTCCAAATCCCTTCCTTTATTCGGGATATTTATATTATCCAGGACTCTCAATGCACCACTAAATCTGTTGCATGGTAAATTGGAAAACATGTTAACAGCCTGTTAAATAAGCCTGAATCAAGTGCACCAAGGCAGCAAGCAGAAGGGTGACCACAAAATAACGCCGACTCAGCACGGGGATGTGTGTGTTTTATGAATTGCAGCAAAACATTTTGTGCCGGGCAAAAACAGGGGAGGCTGCACTGCCCAGGCATCACCTGGGACTATTGATACCAGACTCCATTATCCCACGCAGCTCGTATTGCCATTCCAGCAGGAAAAGCCAAAATCCATACCTGGCACTCTCAATTACTAGTCAATTATAAGGACATTTTAAAGGGAGACCGTGAAACAGCATGACATTAAAAGTGTTGTCAACCCTGCTCATTTCTATTTGAATCATTCTCTATTTGAATCCATATCTGGATCACTTTTTATAGAGATGGTAAATGTTGGCATTTGCCACTTTCACAAGGCTGATGACAATAGGAATTGATCCCCCAAACCTAAAAAATTAGTCAATTGGGATGGTGATTTTATTTCTGCCTCTTGGGAAAGCATGCAAAAAAGTTGAGAAGATGGCGGCTTGCATCCTAATAACCAGAAAAATAAAGCATTTTTTTCTTACCAAAATAAGAGACTAAAAAAATGTGTTCTGCCTGATTTGGAGCATTGTAGAGAATGCACTAGAGCTCAGTATCACTTCATGAAGTATTATTTGAGGCAATCGCAGTTATGGCAACATTCCTGGTGCCTCAAAGGTGTTAATGGTGCAGGGAATTCAAGGGATGCATTATTTCAATAGAGTACAATAGAGTGAATTTCAATAATTCACATGGAATGGGAGAGCAGCACAACCTTGACTGCACCCTGCACAACACGAGCAATGCATGGAGGCATATTCCAGGGCTAAAATATTCCAGTGTCCAACCCCATTCTCTTCATGTGATTTGCTAGGCAGGTTAGACACTTCTACCCACTGGTAGAAGACAGTCAATATCACTAAAATGAGTCCAAATGATCCCAGAGCCCGGAGCTGTGCTCTTCCACCGCTCCCAACCAGCAGCTCTGCTCACTGCCACATGGTGTTCAAGGGGATCTCTTAAACAACCTGTGGGAGAGTTAGTTTATCCTCTTTCCACAGGGGAATATTTTCATTTTTTGCAGTCACTTTGACACTCCTCTTTCTCCCTGCTTCTTAGCCATAGATTACCAAGTCTATTAGAAGGACAGCAATTCATTCGTCCCCAGCATGATGTGAGCTCTTGTAAGGGCACAAATCTGAACAGAGTCAGAGGCAACGAGGGTCTAACACTGATCAGGGGCATGAAAATGTGGATTCAGCCTCTGGGACAAGCTTCGAAGCCCAAGTGAACCCTGCTCAGATGGAGCAGGAGCTGGTGTTCCAGCAGGCAGCCAAAATAATTCAACAAAGAGACAATTTAAGGGAATTAAGTGACACTGTATTAGCATGCCTGGCACCACCTGTGCAGAGGAGTAGGTACGAAAGCATTTCATAGAGATGTGCTTGTAAATGGGGTTTTTCAGAGATTAAAGGGAAAAAATATGTGTTTGCCCCCCTGTCCAAGCCATTTCCTTGGCTGATGGCTAGCAGCTCCCCTACAAGAGGCAGCAGTCTCTGCAGACATGGCCATAACTGCAGTGCATGAGATCTAAGTTTTCCATGAAATAAAGTAGAAAGAGAGGAGGATGGAGAAGTTCAAGAATGAATAGTGATTATATTCCAAAAAAGTGTTATGACACATGCACTAGGGTCAGTTAATTTGATAATTTGCAATTAGACACAGCCAAGGAGCACTGATAAACAACCCGCTGGTGTTAGGGCACGAGCATCGAGCAGGCATTGCTAAAGCAGGGACCGAGCTCCAAGAAAAGACAATTTTCATACTCAATCCAGATCTATTTTATACTTAACAGCTGCTGTTACCAACTCAATTAAGATTCTTCCAAGTATTTACCTCCTTGAGCAACTAAATCATTACCGATCACGAGCTTAGGTGTTTTAATTAATGAATAGTCTTGAGCAATAGCTAATGAGAGGGTTTTCCAGCAGCCTCCAGGGCCGGTTCCAGACTGCACAAATCCGTCAGCTCTGCTGGCACAGGTGGGAGAGGGGACTCGAGTCCTCCTTGCACCAGTTTTGGGGTGAATTGAGTTAAAGCAACTCAATTCATCAGCAAACATCAGCAAAAAAAAAGTCTAAAAAAGGTACAAATTTGCTCTGAAAAGGATTGGGTTGGACAGCATTGCTGATCATGTTGCTTTTGTACGCTTCTATTAAAAAAATTTAGTGAAGTGACTGTCTAATCACAGAGCAGCCTGTGATAAGGTTTTAAATTCTAATTTTTTTAAAATATATTTGGAAATTCCACCAATTCGGAATAATGTAGAATTTCTTGACCTAGTAACCAGAATTTCTTGACCTTTAGTAACCAGAGCCAGGTGTACTCAATCCTGCAGTAGAAAAACAGACCAAAAATCTGGCAATGAAAGACAAAAGTAAAAGACTAGAAATCTCTATAAATGCATGAAAATGATTTATGCAATAGCCATACTCAAACAGGCAGTTTTCATTAACAGACAATGAGGTAAATCACACAGATAACTTTAAACTTTAACTCCCTTAAACTTTTAAGGGAGCTTACTCTCCCTTTGCCATTAGTTTCAGTTGCTTTTTGAGCAATGATAGAGTTCTTTATTTTCCTCCTTTTTCCAAAAAACAACTTTTGAGGAAGGCAAATTAAGTGATTAAAACTTCACTTTTTCCCCACTCCTGGGCAGCCCGAAGAGCCATGCAGCCTGATCTTGCTCTCAGTCTAACCTATGAGTTAACTGAACACAGGGGCTTCTCCAAAGAATGTGGATTATTTTAAAATAAAGTGCATTTTGAGGACTAAAGCATTCTGCAACTGCACAGGTTATTCCCATTAGCTATTTTGATAGCATAAATGCGGATCAATTTTCCTGCCTTGCCATGGTGTTAGTTAAATTTAAGAAACCTACATCAGGTTAACTAGATCCATAAATTTGATATGGATTCAGACAGAAGAGGTAACTTCTTTATATTTCTATCCCCTTTCAGGGGCTGGGAAGGTTACTGGATTACCGCTTTTCAGCAAAACTCTTAGGCCAATTTCGCCTTCGGGAGAGGTTAAAAAAATCTGATATTCCTAAACTATCAGCTGATGGCAATATAATGAAATAGTTGTGTTTCTTGGTAATTTCAGAATTCAACTATTAAGTTTACGAAAAGCATCCTACCTCAGAATTTTCAGTTTTCCAGAATATTTTTCCTTCTTGATCCGCATAGTTGTTACTTTAAAAAAAAGGAAATTAAAAAAATATATGTTTTATTTTGTAATTGATTTGACCTATTTGATACATGCTTCATTTATATCTACCATATTTCTTTTCCTTTTTGCATCTCCTACAGCATATAACAGGGACAAAAACAAGACACAAATCTGATTTCTTGCATGCAGAAGTATGCAGCTCTTGTTTGGAAGAAAAGATATATTTGACAGATAAAATTATTCATCTACTTCAGATTTGATTCATAAATGTATAGTTTTTCATTTGAGGCATAATGGGTATATTGAGTTGTGATGAAGTTAGGGCTTTTCAATAATATAGGAAGATGATTCTCGCCATCAGTTAAACTCACGATTTCCTTTCAACTTCTGACTAATTCACAATGCAAAATGTGATGCTCTTGTAGGCAACAAGGTTTTCCTCTTTGACTCTATTCAATGCTTTTTAACCATCCCATAGGGAAAGAGGGGTTATAACTACCAGCAAATTGCAGATTTGATATCCACAGCCCAGTGCAAGCAGAAATACTGAACCGAACTCCAAGCAAACCAGCTTGGGTCCTTCACCAGCTCTGGGGGTTTCATACTGGGGTGACTATTTGCAATTCACTGGTGACATACCCTCACTTAAGGTGTCAGACTTAACTATTAGATTTAGTTTAGTTTAATTTGTCTAAAAAGCAATCTTGAAATGAAGGAAACCCAGATCACACTAAATCTCCTATCTCTATGTAGGTGAAAACATACAATAGCAGTATTCATAGTCTTGGCCATAGTCTTCAAGTCCAACAAAAAAATCCAACATAAATTACATCATTTTAATTCTGAGAGCAATTAATTAAAAAGATTAGCTGCCAAAGGAAATGTTTATTATATTATTATATATTAAGCATAGGACCTTCAGTATTCAAGATGATAGTAAATAACAGCACTGCTTCTAGCCATATCTCTTTTTGCTGAAACTCACCTCACCTTCCCTAGGGCAGCTCAAAGACTCAATTCACCCTCCTGAAAACTAAACCCAAGGCCATCGGTACCACGTATATAAGGAAGGTTCTGCTCATTTTCCCCTTAAATCGAAGCTGCCTGACAATAGACCAAGTTTGAAGCAGCTGAAATGTTGATTGTTTGGGCAAGGTGATGGTCTGCTGAGGGGAATGATACCTCAGGAGTGGGTCTAAGGC